>JAWWLV010000061.1:1959940-1973125 GCA_035041135.1 Platyrinchus mystaceus | reverse complement strand
ATCCCTGGGAGTGTCCAAGGCCAGGTTGGACAGGGCTTGGAGCAACCTGGGCTAGTGGAAGGTGTCCCTGCCCATGGAATGAGATGATCTGTGAGGTCCCTTCCAACCCAAACCATTCTGGGATTCTGTGAACATAAATGTACAAACAGTTATAATAAATAATTCAGTTTTTATTGTCCTTTATATACCCCATACAACACTTAAAAACCACTTTAAAAATATCTGAATTCCTTTTAGAGAGGGTTATTTTTTTCAATTCTCTCCTCCCAAGATATAATGCAGATGCCTGTGGGGAAAATATGACTGTAAAAATTTAAATTAATGTAAAATAGAAAAGTAACTGTGAAGAATGACCTAAAATAGCTTTTCAGTGTGGAAAAATATCACTCCTTGCTGTGTTACAGGAATAGAAGCCAGGGCTGGGAGCATCTCAGTTCCAGGCTGCAAGAAAGTACAAGTTTGAGAGAAAATATCATGTTTTGGGGAAAGGAGAGAAATTTCTCAGCTGGGTTCCTTTTGGGCTTCCATTTGAAGCCCCAGGCAGGTGGCAGATTTAGAGAAGTCCAGAGAAAAATGAATTGGGATGGAAAAATCACATGATGGGAGGGCCTTGACAAATTCATTCATGAGAGGTCTTTGTTACACAAAGCACCGGGGATTTAAGGTCTGGGTTTGCAACACATAAATAACTTTTTAATTGGTGATTTTTATATGTAGTTTGTCTAGATTTTACAAAAAACCCCCTAATTGAAGGTGTGGAAGGTCACCATGGAATCACAGAATCATTAAAGTTGGAGGAGAGACCTCCAAGATCATCCACGTCCAACCTTCGAGCCCAGCCTCAGCACCCGGGGTTGCTTCCCGCCTTCCACGTGGTGTTTGCTCGGACATGCTGTGTGGGACCCCCTGTGGATTGTGGGCCAGCATTGTCAAAGATGGGTGTTTTGGGAGGGTGGGTGGTTTGGGAGGAGCTTTGGGGTCTGAGAGCACCACGTGGTGACTCTGAGCTGCCTCGGTGTCCCCCATGTGTCGTGCGCGGCGTGGGGGGACAAATCACTGGAGACACCGACAGGTGAAACCCCAATGTTTAGTTCGATAAAGATGAACAATAATTCAATGATCCTTCCCATGCCTGTCCACGTGCATTATCAGGAACTTGGTTGCACATTCCAGAGCTCTGTTTTTCCAGAGCTACAAAAAATGGGAATGGAAAATCACGTGGTTTCCACTACGAGCCCCAGTAATAAAACTAAAGCAGAGGAACAAATCTTCCTGTGGGGCAGAGGTGGGAGCTGAGCAGGGGGCCAAGTGGGGTGCAGTTTGTCTGAGAACTTGGAGATGCTCAAAATTCCCAACAGAACTTCAGTAGAACCTCTGTCTCAAGGAAATCATACTGGTATTAAAACCACACCCACCTAAATTCACCATGTGTCATCTTTGTTTATTTAATAGAGTATCCTGGAGAAAATATTGATATTAAGGAGGTTGTTGGATTGGGTTTTGTTTTTTTTTTTAAGTAAATCAGTCTAGTGTAGAATTATTTTAAAGCAAAGCACAGTTGGAAATAATTATTTCAATGAACTAATCTTGTAGCAATTTCCCCTCATCAATAATGGAGATGCTCTGTCATAAGAGCTACATTTGGACATAAAGATTTGGAGTTTGCCCTTTAAGCAGCTTCTTGCCTGGTGTTTCCTAATTCTTTATATTGCAAGAAATTAAGATGGTTGCTTGTGGGCCTGCTGTAAGACCCCAAAACTATAGGGTTTGGAAGGGGAATAAAAATGTTTTGTTTCTGTTGTGAATTATTTAAAAGAAATATATTCAAGAGAGTTTTTTGGGTTGGAGTTTTTTGGAAAGGTGTTGACTTCTAATGGCAGGGGAGCTGCACCCACGGTGACCATAAACCCCCAGGGCAGCCCTGTGCCCAGAGAAATGGGGCTGGATCTGCTGAAATGAGGTTAATGTGAACAAATAACTGGGAGCAGATGCGCTCCTCAAACTCAGCCTGAGGTGGGAATTGGGTAAGAGGAATAACTGTGGTAATGGACATGCAGTTTTTGCACAAATCCCCTCTTCTGGCAGGTTCTGGTGGAGGTTTGTAGCTCCCTCAGTAACATGCTGTGATTCATGTTCTGAAGCTCAGACCAGAAATTCTTGGGATCAGCTGAGGAGCAGCACTGGGACCCTGAGCAGCCTGGGCCAGGGAAGGTGTCCCTGCCAGGGAATGGGATGAGCTTTAGGGTCCTTCCGACCCAAACCATTCTGGGCTTCTCTGGTTGACTCCTGGATGTGAGCTGATTAGCAGTGAGTGTTAATGAGAGGTGTCTGTGCAGGGAGAAGTGTTTGTCTCCTGGTCAGGGCAGCCTTGAGCAGAGTCCCCGAGCCTGGCTGGACCCTTTTAGCTGTCAGAGTTAACTGCAGTCCCTTTGGAGCCGTGGGAGGGTGCCCAGCTCAGCCCTGCTGGGGGTGCAGGGGGTCATGGGGAAGGGAGGGGCTGAAGATCCTCCTTGCCCCAGGTTTCCATGGCCTGAGGCTCAGCTGGATCCTTCACCCCTGGGGGGTGCGGTGTGTTGGTCCCCCCCGGGCATTTCACACCCAGCAGAGGTTCCGTGATTCGCCTTCATGTCCTTTAAAGGGATCTTCCTGCAGTGAAGAGAATCCTGTAGGGAGGAGATTAGGGAGGATTAGCAGCTCCAGCCACCCTGTGCTTAAAGGAAGGATCTGGGTCAGGAGGCCGCCGGTCCCTGCCTGGCTCAGTGTGCAGGAGGGATGCTCAGTTCCTCACCCCATCCCACCCCCTGCCACGGGCAGGGACACCTTCCACCAGCCCAGCTTGCTCCAAACCCCATCCAACCTGGCCTTGGACACCTTCAGGGATGGGGCAGCCACAGCTTCTGAAGTACCTGAAATCAGGTACTTGGCAGGGGGAAGAATAATCTCAAACTTGTAAATGGTGCTAAACCCAAAAGATTTGATCTCAAAAAGAAAATCAGGAATTCCAGACTGAGTTTTTGTGTCGTCTCTCATTCATTACTTCCTTTAAAACACAGGATTAAGGCTTCTGGAAAACTAAAGTGAGCCCCTTGGTACTCAGGGAAAACAGAAAGTGATGCCCTAGCAAATTAATATGTCATTTTGTGTGTCTGTTTTTAGGAGAACAATTTAATCTATAGATTTAAGGGAGATATTTGCTTCCATAGTAATCTCAGACCATTTAATAAACAGCAAACCCCACCCCAGGCACGATGGGAACAGGCATCCCAGAAAGGATGAGCTTGGATAGGCTCTCCCTCATGGATTTGTTAACAACTACCAAATGGACACACAAATGCAGCAAGTTTGTTTTCCTTGGTCACCTGTTAACATCAAAATCAGCATCTTACATTTCATTTTATTTGTAAGTAATCTGTGGTAGGAAGAGGAAGGTGTAGAAACACCTCCTTTGCTGTAGCTGCTGAGAAAGGTTCTCTCTGCTTTTCCCTCTGCTGGAAGGACCACCAGTCTTTTTTGTGGGTTCACTGAGCTGGACTTGGCAGATCTTAGCAGGTCCTGGAAGGTCAGTGGTGGATTCCCATGGGATGCTGTCCAAGTGTGTTGCTGTCAAGCTGGTAGGATTTTATAATTGTTCTGCTGCCTTAATTAGGCTTTCAGGCAAATTTTAGTGGTTCCAGACCTGTGTCCATCGTGTATCTGCTGCACTGCACAGGGGGATCTCGGGCACCATCGCTCCAAGCAGCTGCACAGTTCTCCTCTCAGTTCAGCTTTCAGATTCCAGACCCAATCAGAACAGCATTCCTTGATGTCTTTAGTTAACCTCCAGCTTAGGTTATTTTCCCTATGGAAGTGGTGGAGTCCCCATCTCTGGAAGTGTTCCAAAGGCTTGTGGATGTGGCACTTGGGGACATGGGTTGGCGGTGGACCTGGCAGTGCTGGTGGAATCAGTGGATTTGGTGATCTTGGAGGGCTTTTCCAACCTAAATGATTCTAATATTCTGTTCCATGATTGTTTGCATGTTGTAATTCCCAAAGAGGACTGTTGATTGCTCACAGTGACGTGGGGTGTTAGTAGTGCCCCTGTCCCCTCATCAGAGCTCCGTGTGGACGTGGGTGCTGTTGGAGCCGAGGATTTTTGGTTGTGGATCAGTGAGCACTGGTGGGTGTAGGGAGGGAACAGCTGGCAGTGGTTGAAGTCCCACAGCTATTGCAAAAACCTGTTTTACCCCAAGAAGTGACATTCAGGGACACATCCTGGTGCTGAGCACGGACACAACCTGCTGATGGGGCTGTTGATGGGAATGATTTCCTTGTAGTCTGTGTTTCCTTTGCTTCCTTCCCCCCCTTAACAGCATTATTTGATACCCATCACGTTACAGTCGCTTCTGAGCCCCGAGTGCTGCACAGTTGACGTGACAAGTCTCTCAGGGTTGTCAGGAGAGTCAGGGAAGAGACTTTGATTTTCTCAGGGTTGGGCTGTGGAAAGTTTCTGCTGCTGTGTCAGGCTGGCCCTGGTTCTGTGTGCTCACACCTGCCAGCAGAGATCAGCCCAAAGGGAGGGATGATTCATCCCTGGCGAGGGGCAGGATCCCGTTGGGGACAGAGGCTGAGCTGCTCTGCCTGACCCACCCTTTCCTCTGGTGAGCACAGGGCTGCTGTAAATCTTCCCTCAGGGAAGGATCCTGGCCCGTTCCCAAGCCCAGAGCAGTTGCAGGTTGTGGTTCTCGCTGCTGGCGCAGCTCTTGAAGTGGTTTAGGGACTGGAATGACAGACATCGATACTTGGAGTGCAATAAAATGACTTGGGAAAGGCAGTTAGTGCTGAACTCTGGGACCTCTGCTCTCCTGCTTTGCTCTCTTGGAGCTTGGAGCAAATACTCTGTTAGAGGAGCCAGGAATATCCTTCTTTATCCATGCTGGGGGACTCTGTGCACACCCGTCTGTCTGCAGTGCCAGTGACCTGTGTGGGGCTTGGAGTGCCTGTAGCTCAGGGGTCAGGGTTGGATGGGATATTGGGAAGGAATTCCTGGCTGTGAGGGTGGGGAGGCCCTGGCACAGGTTGCCCAGAGAAGCTGTGGCTGCCCCATCCCTGGAAGTGTCCAAGGCCAGGTTGGACAGGGCTTGGAGCAACCTGGGCTAATGGAAGTTGTCCCATCCCATGGCAGGGGGTGGCACTGAATAGTCCTTAGAGTCCCTCCCAATCCAAACCTTTCCATGGTTAAGTGGTGCTTTTCAGCAGACAAAATACATGAGAAAAGGTCAATGAGAAGCAAGTGCTGAATTTCTGTGAGTTTTAACCAAATCTGCCAGAATTTAGTTGTGTTGAACTGTTGGGGGTGTCACTCGATAGTGATGGGATTCTTTTTTCCTTTGATTCTCCTTTTTTTACTAAAGCAACTCTATAAAATATATTTAAAATAGTTCCCTCATGAAGACAGTCCAGGGAAGCAAGTATGTGTGCTGTGAACATATTTTATAATATTGTTCTTCCTGTAGTGTTTTGATGAGCATTTTTTATAGAAGCTGAGAAAGGAGATAAACACGTACAAGAACTGGCTGTGGTATTTCATTCTTTGCTCCTGCAGATACCAGGGCCCTGTGCAGTCCTTTCTTTTTCCTTTTGGGAGGAGAATGTGCAAATCTGCCCCTTAACTTTGTGTTTTGGGTCACTGGTAGTGTGTGTCCCTTTGCAAAATCCCAAGATTTTCAATATGGCTTCTAATGGAGGGACCAGAAGGTCCCAGGCCTGAAGGCAAAGGGATATTGCAAAGCAGCACCCCAGCAGGAAAACTCATCCAGTTCCTACAACGTTTCCACCAGTGACTCCAGCTGGTGCCCTTATTTTTTGATCCTTCCCCATTTTCCTGAAAATATAATAACTTTGCAGCGTTTCATTTAGCGATATATAGAGATAAATATATATATATATATATTTATGAAGGTGCTGCTCGCTGCTTTCTTATGAAGATTTGAGTGTCTCTGCAGACCTGGTTACTAATGTTCTGTTTTACTAACAGTTTATCTCCACACAGGTAACACAAGTAGCAAGACAACCGGGTCCTCCTGCCCCATCCCCTTACACTGCACATGAAATAAATAAGGGACACCCAAATCTTGCTGCAACGCCACCGGGACATGCCTCGTCCCCTGGGCTCTCACAGGTAAGACCTGGCGTTGGAGCAGAGCATTCCCAGCCTCCCTCTTCTCCTCTTGGCCCATTCTCAGCTTCTCTGCTCAAAAAATAGAGTTGTGTTGTCCGTGACCAGTGTGGAAATGAAGTGAAGAAAGGGTGTGCACTGAGGCAGCACTTAGATCAGCACACTAATACCATAAATCAGTCATTAAATACAAGTTTGTCAGACATCAGTTCCTCATTGAGTTTGTAAGAGAAACTAAAAGCAAGTTGGAAAATGATAGGAAATAATTGTTGATGAGTTGTTGAATAGTTGTTGCTTTGCTGCTGGATCAGGCACAGCCTGACTTCCAGGTTAAACCGCCCCGTGTCCTCTGTCAGGGATTTTCCGTGGGGAGTGTTTTGTTCAGGATGCTGCAGCTCTGTAATTCTAAGAAATGGGTCAGGAAAATGAGTTGGACAAATGAATGCTCATGAAAGAGATGAGATAAAGGACTGGTTACAGAAAAAGTCCAAGGAGATAAATGAGAGTTATAATAAGAATGGAGAAATAGAGGTTAGTGAGATATGTGGAATGAATTGGTCTCTTTGTAGTCTTTATTAGGTAAATATTCTGCAGGGCTGGAGTGAGAGTGGAGAAGCTTATCTAAAAAAGGAGGGGGCAAAAGAGGCAGGGAATGGGGCGAGAATGGGGGGAGATAAAAGATACTGGGATGGGGGCAAGTAGGGTGTGTGAAGAATGAGGTGTGAGATAGAGGAAAGCCTGTTGTTCCCTGTGCTCCTGGTGAATTTATACCTGCTTGAATCAAGGAGGAAGATGTGAGTGGGTCTGCTGTGAGGGGAGGGGGTTTGTCCTGAGCAGGGGGAGGCAGGATGGCACTGAGGGGAGGGCTGGGAGTGGGGAGGTGGTGGGATCAGAGCACTGGGAGAAGGGAAGCTCCCGAGTCCTGCCAGCCTCTTCAGTCCCTCTAGACCAGGAGATCCCTGAAAACACATAAGGTCCTGGAAGGAACACTTCACCTGAGTGCTGCACATCCTGGATGAAAAGTGGTGGGAAAAGTGGAAGCTTGTGGTTGTGTTTGGGACTGCTCATCCTTTGTGCAGTGGGGAATCTGAGGCTGAAGGATCTACTCAGGATCATAAGTAGCTTGCAGGCATTAGTCAGCAGTGTTGGAGCTGTTCCTTGCACTCTTCCTGCATGGTTTGGGAAGTACAGGCTCTGGATTGAGCACTGGGGCTCATGGAGCAGGGAGGACACAGAGCAAACCCTCAGATGGTGCCTGGCTTGTGTCATGGATCGAGACATTCCTTCCTGGTAAACCTCAGCCACACAGGGCAGCTCATCATGCGGGAGATAAGAGGGGAAGAAAAGAACATTTCAGGCAGCCTCTTTAAAAACTGTTCTAATCAAGGGGTTTCTTTCCTTCCCTGAATATTTTCCCGTTGAGTCAGTGCTTACACAGAGAGTGGGCTCAGTGCCAAACCCGCTCCAGCCCCGGGAAAACGCTCCTTTCCTCTTCTGCTGCTCTTGGTGTCTTGGAAGTGAGTGTGAGATTGTGTCACTGCCCTGCTGCTGGAGGGACCTGGGAGCCTCCAGGGCTCCAGGAGGGTGGTTGTGCTCCCACTGTTTGGGACCAGCTGGGGGAGAGGGAGGAAAAGCAAGAGCCAGGGTTATAGGGCAGGTGGAGCATCGGGCATTGTGCCCCTTGGGCGCCAGAGAGCACCGAGCTCTGGGGAGCTTTTCCCCAAGTGATTCCTGCAAAGGGGAGAGTCAGGAGCAAAGTAGCCAAAATGATGGTTCCTGTTCATTCCCAGCACTTCTGAGCAGGTGTTGGCAGCTCAGGTGGCCCTCCCCTGTAGCTGGAGGTGATGGTGAAGGTTGGATGATGATGATGCCAGGCTGGACAGGGCTTGGAGCAGCCTGGTCTGCTGGGAGGTGTGCCTGCCCATGGCAGGGGGTGGATCAAGGTGAGCCTTGGGGTCCCTTCCAACCTGAAGCATTCTGGGATGCCATGAAGAGCCAAGATGGAAGTGCTTACACTTGGGACACTCCCACCAGTAAGGCTTGAAAGGGAATCAAGCACTTCCAGGCTAACCTGTCCCCAGGAAGGTTTTCTGTGCCTCTGAACTGGTAGAGGTTTAGCTAAACCTGAATTTTGAGTATTCTTATGTGTATCTCACTTTGACCCCGTCAGGGGTTGAGTTTCCATGTTGTGTAAGAAACTCCCCAGTTAAGTGGAGGTTTGGATGAAAGTTTCACCTGTTCATTGCATCATGATTTGTCTCCTGTGGGTTTCAGGGAATGCCCTTGTGCTTGTGTTAACAAAGGTGGAGAGTGGAAGTTTCCTCTTTCCAGACCACTTGTAGTTTTGTGAACTTCCATCATGATTTAATTTATTTGCTTTCTTTTAGATAAACAATCAAAATCCTTTAAGTCTCTCATCACTTGAAAGTTTTTCTGTGCTGTAATTGTTCTTTCTGTCTGATTGTTGGACTCCTTAAATCTTGCTGTTTCCCTTTTGAGATAAAGGGATCCAAGCTGACATGGGATTTGGGTGAATGTGGTATTATTAATTCCTTTAACAGCAATAAACCAGTTCACAAATAACTGTATTTTACCCACCCACGCTGCGTGGATGATTGAGCACTGAACAAAGGTCCAGTCCTGCCTAATGTAGGAGTGTTTGTGCATAAAAGATAAGGACAAGACCACTTCATTTGAATTAGAGTCTGATTAAGGGTCATTGATTTCTCCATCAGACCCCTGAGTTAATAAATACTCACGAAAGTGAGTCTGTCCGAGGCAGGGACTGCTCTGGAGGCAGTAGGGAATGAAAATATTGATGGATGGTTTTAGGCTTTGGATATCATTTGGTACTAAAACTAATTTTGCCAGTGGTAGAATTTGTGTCACTTGGTTGTGTGGTCACAGATGACTCTGAGTGCTGAGCTCAGTCCAGGCCCAGCTCAGAGATCAGTTCTTGCTGTCTCCTGGTTGGGATCTCACCATCTCCTGGGGCTCAGTTTCTTGAAGTGGGGATCTCACAGGATCATGGAATATCCTGAGCTGGAAGGGACCCACAGGGATCTTCCAGTCCAGCTCCTGGCCCTGCGCAGGACACCCCAACAGTCCCACCCTGTCCCTCAGAGCGTTGTCCAAACCCTCCTGGAGCTCTGGCAGCCCTGGGGCCGTGACACTGCCCTGGGGAGCCTGTTCAGTGCCAACCACCCTCGTGAGGAAGCTGTGAGGTCTCCCCTCAGCCTCCTCTTCTCCAGGCTGAACAAGCCAAGTGCCCTCAGCTCCTGGAATGGCCCTGAGAGGCCCCTTCGCCCTCCCCCTTTGCAGAATCCATGCTCTGAAGAACGGAGGGTCAACAAGTGCTGGAGTTCCACAAGTGCTCCCTCTCTGCCCTGGCTGCTCTAGAGCTGCCTGTCCCAGCACTCTGGGTGATGGGGATGAGGTGACAGCTTAAATTCTAGGAAGTGGTAAAAGGAACTGCTGCCCTCAGCAGAGCTCTGGGAGCTGAAGCCCCTCACAGCTCTGCAGGGTCATGTGTGATGAGATGACGACATTGTGCTCTGTAAGGGAGGATTTGGGAACCATGGATCAGGGATGTATGGCAGACTTAGTCTCTCCTGTGGGAAGAAAAGTCAGGTGCAAGTGTATGTTGTACCTTTGTTGGCTTTCCTTTAGCTGTATTTAAATGGACAGAAGCAGCTGTTCCTGCAGTGCTGTGGTTTGGTGACTCTCCCACTTGCTCCTCTGCCTTTTCCATGTGACGGAGCCAAAACAAGAGCCAGGCTCACTGTCCCACTTCCTCCCAGGGCTTTCCTGACAACCATCCTCTGGCACTTTGCTGCCCTTCAGAATTGGTTTGTGCTGCACAACGAGGAGAGCTGGGCAGTGATGTGGAACAGTCCCACACCCCCGGCCCCGCAGCGAGACAGCCTTTGCTTCCCGAATTCCAGGGCCTTGAAATCATCGTGCAGCTCTCAGGAATGTGCTGAACTGCGCAGGGGAATGCACAGCACATGCTGCTGCAGTGATGTCATGGCCAGATGTGGCCCCAAGTACATAAAATTCCATATTCCTGTTGGTTTTTGTGTGACTATTCCAACGGGGAGAGGAGGGACGCGGCCCCTCTGCCTCCTCTCCTGGCTTGAGGCTGCACAAGGGGATGGTTGGACACAGTTTGCTTTCTCAGTGTGCAGAGGAAAGGAGAAGCCTTTGAAAAAGGAGCAGAGAAGTTCCTCCTTGGATATGGCTCCTGGAGCAGGTTCTCCAGTGCTCAGGTAGGGCCTGGATTGGCAGCCTGTAAGGCATCACCTGCCTGAGCTCTCTCATCCCCTGATGGATGTGGGAGAGTCCAGAGCAGGCAGAGCACATTCCCAGAGCCACTAACACAGAGCAGCTGAAATGCTGTCAATCTGCCCCTCTCTGGCTGTACCTCCCAGTGATTGATGGGGCAGCCGTGGTGGGATGGGAATAAGAGGAAAACCCTTCCAGAGCAGCCAGGCTGGGGCTTGGGAGGAGCAGCAGGACAGTTTCCCTCTGTCCATGGAGTGATCAGAGGAGGAGAGGGCTCCTCCAGCTGTGCCATGAACAGAGGCAGCATGTGGAGCTTAGGGCACCAAGAGAAGGCAATTTCATCCCTGTAATGACCTGGGAATGTTGTGAAGGATCCCAAGGAACAAGTGCAGTGGGCTCTGGCTCACAAGGGGGAATGGTTTGGAAAAGACTCTTGGCTTTCTCCACCTCAGCCTTAAAACTGCGGGCTCTGATGTGTGTGCTGAGGGATTCTCTTGGTCCAGGCCCACGGTTTGGAAGCACCAACCGACCAGGCTTGGAACAAATTGCCAGGAATTTCCTCAGTAATCAGGGAAAGCTGCAGCTCTCGTTAGGAACACGCTGTGCACTGAGCAGAGCTCAGCCTGCCCATGGCTGGGCTGGAATGTGGAGCACCAGGGAGCAGAGGACCTCTTGGCATCTATGGAGACCTTCTGGAGTTGTTGGAGTTATGGACATCCCTCATCCAGTCCTAAAAATGTCCAGATACACCCGAGCAAGCAAAAGGGCAGGAGGGCTGAACCCTCCGGATCTCGGTGTTCAGAGACCTTGAATTTTAGGTGGCTGATTTAAATCCAGAACAGATTGTACCAGCTGAAACTTGTTACCATCTGGTTCTGTGCCTGGAGTGAAGAGAGTTTTGTGGTCTCATTCTGGTCCTCAGAAATGTCACCATCGTTAAATTAGTGTTTGTAATGGCAGGGAGACATTCCTTAGTACCTTAAGGTCTGGGAATGTGTGCCAGGAGCATGTCTGCCTGCCATCTGTGGCATGTTTATAGGCAATCCCCAAGCCCCTCTTTTATTATCTTGGATCCTTTCTACGGGAGCTGGAATAATCCTGTTATAACCATGATGTTTATTCAATGCCTCCATCACCCGTGGCCCCAACGTGAGATGCTTTTAATAAAGTGACGTTTATTAAGGGATTGGAACGGAAGGAGGGATGTAATTTAATTGTAACCTCACCCATTGTGCCCTGTGGAAAGTCAGGTGTCCTGGGAAGTGTGAGTGTTTCTCCTGGTTCTCTCCTCATGTTGGAGGCAGCTGCCTTCGGGGTCTGGTTGCTACACGTTACATTAGTCTTCCCCCAAATTCTGGGGACCAGTGACAGGACCTGAGGGAGTGGCTGGAGCTGTTACAGAGGTGATTTAGGCTGGATATTAGGAAAAGGTCCTTCCCCCAGAGGGTGGTTGGCACTGAACAGGCTCCCCAGGGCAGTGTCACAGCCCCAAGGCTGCCAGAGCTCCAGGAGGGTTTGGACAACGCTCTGAGGGACAGGGTGGGATTGTTGGGGTGTCTGGGCAGGACCAGGAGCTGGACTGGATGATCCCTGTGGGTCCCTTCCAGCTCAGGATATTCTGCTTCCCCATTATTTGGGTCCCCATGTGCTTTGCTAGGAAGAAGAAATCTGGAGCACAAGGGACACCTGATTTTACCATCTCATCCATACAAACACCCTGTCCATCATTTCAGTGTCCACATCCTTGTGCACATCTTGGTCTCTAAACCTGCAGAAACTCTTCCCCTACGGAGCTTCTCCACACAGGAAGCTCCTTGTTTTGGGGACATTATGGCAGATTTCCTGCCAGTTCAAACCACCTGGAGTCCTGTGACTTGTGGGGTTGTCAGGCAGGATGTTTGTTAGGGATGTGGGCGCAGAACAAAAGATGAAACTCTCCTTGGGTCAGTGGAGAAGTTGGTGCTGGACCAGCCATGCCAGAAAGTTGCCTGTTTGTTCTGCTCCTCCACACAGCACATTCCAGCTTCTTGGGTCTTCTGTCCATTCCAGATAATGAGGATAAAGAAAATTTAAGCAACTCAATTATTGATAGTGCTTTGAGGGCAAGAGGCCTGCCTAAAAAACCAGATTAATATGCACTAATGGATTTTTTCTGAGCAGTCAAGAGTTTGACGTCCTTCCCACTTTGTTCCTTGTGCTTCCTTCTGCACATCTGGGTCAGGCTTCATCCCAGCACATTTCCAGTGCATTTTGCTAATTCTGAGCTTGCAGGGATCTGTGACTGCAGGTGGAGATTTGAAACTGTGAGTTATTTAATAGCTGATAAATCCAGAAGTGTAATCTGCTTTTGGCCTTTGTGTTCGAGACCTGCTGGAAGTGCAGCTGAATCCTCTGGTTTGTAATAGGATTAGGAAGGTTTTGATTGGGTTAATAATGCTGGGAATATTTCCTCCTGGAACGTATTTCATTATTTTTGATTCATTACTGTGCTTTTTACCTCATTAGGTTAAAGCTGGGCTGGAAATGTTGAGCATGTCTGTGTCTTGGTGCCTTCAGGGTGCTTTTGTGTAGGGATGCTCGGCTTGGTGGGTGTCTTCTAATTTGGGGGAGCAGTTGGGTGTAAGAGCTGCAGGAGGAGAGAGTGGGGAAGGCATAATGTAGCTTCAAATACCGATTAACACTATTAATTTTAATAATTATTTAACCCTGGAAGCAGTTAGATTTCATAAGGCACACTGTAGGAGGGA
>JAWWLV010000061.1:1897034-1949670 GCA_035041135.1 Platyrinchus mystaceus | reverse complement strand
CCTGCCAGGAGGGGGGAGCCGGGGGGGGTCGGGCTCTGCTCCCAGGGAACAGGGACAGGAGGAGAGGGAACGGCCTCGAGTTTAGGTTCGATATTAGGGAAGATTCCTTCATGGAAAGAGTGATCAGGCACTGGCACAGGTTGTCCAGGGCAGTGGTGGAGTCCCCATCCCTGGAGGTGCTCAGAATCCATGTGGATGTGGCCTTTGGGGACATGGTTTGGTGGTGGCCTCGGCAGTGCCGGGGAAGGGTTGGACTCGAAGACCTTGGAGGGCTTTTCCAACCTTAACGATTCTGTGATTCTTGAAAGCAAAGGCTGTCTCAGGCTCCTGGCTGGGTGTTGTGCCACTACAATAATAACTGTTTAAAAAAATAGTACTGTAAGTTCTAATGTTTTTGTGCAAAAAGAATGAGGGAAAAGGCGCTCTGAAAAGTTATTTCTAAATGTCTCGTTAAAATGCGTCATCGGCAGAACTCCACAGCCCCAGTTTATTGTTACTCTGGGCAAACAACACTGGGGAGAGCATCTGGTGGCATAAATTGTTATAGCCCATGGAAATGGGTGGAACTAGGAAAAATTTGCAGAGCCCATGATCTGCCTGTAGCCATGGCCTGCCTTCCATCTGGGATGATTTCGGGCCCTTCACTGCGCTGGAGACGCTTTAGCAGCTTCTGGTGAATACACTCGAGGTTGTTTCTCGCTGTTTGCCTGATTCTGGAGGATTTATCGACCCTCTCTGCAGTTCTGTCCTTGAAAACCAGCCCAGAGCAGGATTTTGGCAATCCTCTGTGTGTGGCCAGGGGTTTGGACACGCAGGGTTTAGTGTTGGGTGAACGTTTCTCTTTGCTTGTTCTTTGCTGTGGCACTTGGGGAGCTCACTTCATAAATAGTAGTAAACTCTGACTGACTTAATAATGAGCAAGTAACTGGTAATTACTTAACAGTAGTAAACTACTGCTGTGAGAGGTAGCATTGAAAACTTGGTTGGGTCCTTGTTGAAGGTTTTTCCATTGCAATCTTGTCGTCTTTATCTCCGTGTCAATCGCTCCGTGTGATAACGTGTTCCATTCCTATCTTTGGGGATGAATCGTTGAATACACTCATTTTATATTGATTTTTCTTGTTCCCTGGCAGGCTCCTTACCCCTCAGGACAGAATGCAGCTCCAACCACGTTGGTGTACCCTCAAGCCCCTCAAACAATGAACACCCAGCCTCAGACCCGCTCGCCGGTAAGGAGCCCACGGCGGCGTTTCCTCCTGTTCTTTCTTCCTCGTTGGTGTGTTTCTCTGTCTGTGTGTGTCTGTAGCACATGGCTGGTTCTCTGGGAAGCCCATTTTACTGACCTGGAAGCACATTCCAAATGGCAAACCTTGCCTGAGTTTTTCAGACACTGTCCTGGTAGGGTAATTTTCCTTCTAAAGTGGCTAAAGAAGCGATGGAGGGATTCTCATCTACTTCAAATAACATGATTTATTTTTAGCCTAGGTGCTTTCAGGTTCACTTCATTGTAGAGTTCAGGTTCCTTCCCAGAATCTCTTTTCTTCCTTTTTCTTTTTCTTTTAATTTTTTCTTTAAGAAAGTGTTTTGTGCAGGGATGGACCAGAGATCAAACACCAGCGATTCTCTGCAGCAGCACTCAGTATCTGGTGGCTCTGGGCATTGCTCCCAAGTCAGTGCCACTGATCAGTTCTAACCCTGGAGGTGCTCACATGTGACCTAGAGCTTCTGTATACTCAGATCTTTTTGTGCTGAGCCCCTTTTTCATCCAGCTTTAGGTCTGATTGTCCTCCACAATCTATTTTTTGGGGTTGTGTGTTTATTGTGATACCGCTCTGCTGTTGTAGGACTTTGGTTCCCCGAGGCAGGCTCTTTTTGGGGAACCTCTGCTCGTAGCACAGCTCCACATGATGTTATGAGACCCTGCTAGGGCAGCAGAGGCTTAGCCCACCTTCTGGAGGCGTGGTGGCTTCCCATCACCCCGTCCTGAGCCTCCTTCAGCAGAGGGAGAACAGTCCCACATCCTGTGTCGTGACACCTTCGGGTCACCCACGAGCCCCCTGCTCCCTCCCCAGCTCTCTTCTCTTCCTAGAGTAAGGCAAATGATGCTGAAGCAAAGTGAAAGCCTCCAAGACAGAGGAGTTTGTCCACAGAGCAGGTATAAATAGTTGTACACGGGGCAAGAAGCCCCGGTGTGCAGCCACACCGATGTGCTGGCCCGGCTTCTGCAGCTTCCAGGACAGTCAGTCCAGGAGGGTTTGTTCTGAGGCCCATGAACCTCTGTGCTGATAAACAAGCCAATTAACACCAATTTTAGAGTTCTGTGGTGTGGGCAGCTGGGAATTTGTCCTTAGTGCCCCATTCTGATCAGTAATGCAGGACACAGCTGGTAAAACCTCTTTCCTCAGTAAGTATAATCACCTTTTTTCTTTAATTGTTGCAAAGCACAGCTAAATTGGTTTGGTTAGAACTGGAGCAAAAACCTGACTGAAGAGCTGCATCTCTAAACCAGTTTTTTTGACAGCCCAGCAGAACAGTGCCAATACATTGCACAGACAACTGGAAGAGGAGGAAGGTTTTGGAACAGAGTCCGGTTTACAGGTCCCTGGCTGGAAGAGGCTGGATAAAATACTGCATTGTAAGCAATATAACAAACTGTACTCCTTCTTGCAGGCAATTGTGCCCATGGCACCCTTTTTATTTCTTCCTTTCTTTATTTATTTTTATTTTTTACCACATCTTTTTTGTTGGCTACAGAAATGCACTGGTTTTGCTTCTTTGCTGAGAGCACGAGCTGCCATGGCAGCCTCTGCCAGGTGAGGTGGTGACAAAGGTCCCAGGGTGACACAAGGTCCCAAACTGAGATACAGCTGGGGGGGTCTGACCTGAGGAAGGACAGAAACCAGGGCCCCTTGGGGTTTGTCACCCCACAGAGATCACCTGCAGGAGATTCGGCCAGACCACACCAAATTGTAGGGGTTTGGCCCTGTTCCTGAGATTTCGAGGAAGGATTTTTGTCTGCAGCCATCAGGCATTTTTCTCTGGTTTTTTGAGCTCTCCTGTGTGCAGGTTTTGCCATCTGCTCTGCTGTGACCATCTCCACCCCATGACTAAAAGCTGCTCCCACCCATCACATCTCATTCCACCTCCCACCCCAAAGCAAATGCAAGACTGGCCCGGGCCTGAGCTACTCCTGCATTTTGTTCTGGGCTTGATTTATTTGGTTTTGTTGTTTTTTTTTTTTAATTTAATTATTATTATATTTTATTTCTTTTTTAACCATCCTTTTTGGTGGTGAGGGCAGGGTGAGGAGGGGACGAGGAGGGTGGTTTTGCCATCCCTGGGCTCCCACAGCACAGCCCTGTGTGGGGCAGGATGGATTCCAGCCCCACTTCCTGGAGGGACTGGAGCTTCCTCCATCCCATCCTGCATCCGAGGGCCTTTGGAATTGCAGAGCTCAGGCTTTCCTGCTCCTCCCAGGACAGCAGCCTTTGCAATCCAACCGGCTTCACGTTCCCCACTCACATCGCTCCGATGGCGGGAATGGCAAAGTGCAGCTCCAGCCGGGGAAGGAAAACGAAATCCAGGTCCTTCAGCACTGCTGAAAGTCATCCCTGCTTTCCTGGCCATTCCAGCCCTGAGCATCAGGGGATTTGAACACAAAGTGCCCAATTCTAGGAGTTCTGCCCAAAGAAAGACGTGCTGGAGAGGGTGTTCGAGCGATCCAGGAGGGGTGTGAGGTGTGGGCCAACATCCCCAGGGAGAGAACATTCCCTGTGCCCACAGAGGAATGTAGGGAATGAGGGGGCAGGAAGGTTGGACCCAGGATTTATAAAGTTTTCCTGTCTACTGTCTTCATCAAACAGAGAAAAAACAACCCCAAGTGTGAATTTTAATCAGCAGTGACTACAGTTTGTTCTGTTGCTTACAGCTACTAATAGGAATAATTCCTATCAACCTGAATTATTTAAATAAAAAATCAAGAGCCAGTGGTGACCAGTGCAAAATTAGATGAGGCATTTTTCACTAACTTGGAGCTTTTATTTAATTTCTTTATTTTTTCTTATAACACATTACCTTCCACCACAGAGTATATTCCAGCTTCTTCAGATATAAACTTCCAGTGAGAACAAATCTCTGTGGAAGAGGGATGGGAGAGGTGCTTTGGCCCTGAAGTGAAGCAGCACAAGGTTTTTGCACCCCATCATTCTCTTTTTGGGTAGTTTTTTTCACTGGTGTGTAACACAGAGCGTGTCACCCCACAGGAAGGCTCAGCCCTTCCAGGGGACCCTGAGTCCCTTTTCCCAAGATATTTGAGCTGGTTTGGGGGAGTTCTTAGGGAAATAGGGACTTGAAGTGCTTTTACTTCCTGAGACTCATCCAGGTGCCTGTTTCTCCTCATCCACAGAGCCACTGTCCTCTTCCCACCTGGAGCCTCAGGAGGATGGCAGGAGGCTCCGAGTCCTTCTCTTGTATTAAAATTGAAATTTAGCTTTTTAGTCTTACAAAGTGACCAGGCTTTGCTTTTTTTATTATTTAATCTAAAGCTTAGGGAAAATTTTCCAGGGTGAAGAAACTCTTTGGTGAACCAGTGCAGGTCATTCTTTATAAACCCTCGTGCCAGAAACGGGCCGTGGGTGCGAATTTGCTCCTTTCTGAAGGGTTTTATGACTCTCCATCCAAGAGTCACTGTGAGGTGAAGGCTGAAGGAATATATAAACACCAGTATCAGCAGTTCTTGGAAATCTTAGATCTGGGCAATTAAAGTGTTTATAAAGGAAAAAAAGTCAGCTGGGCCAGTGGATATTTATACTTTGCTTCATGTTTGATGGCATTAAAATAGATGGAAGGGCTGCATGTGAACCCTGGCCCACTTTTCCTCACAGAAAAGCCCTTTTATTAAGAAAACCAATAATTAATAGCCAGTTTTGATCCCTGTTCCCAGGCAGAAATGAAACCACAGGGAGTCCCTGAGTGAGCAGAGATGGGCTGTACCACGTGTCTTAAGTCACTGAGCCATCACAGTAGAGGCATGTGGGGGGGAAAATCCACTCTGGCTCACTAGTTTTGATTGTTCCAGTTAATTATTGGGGCTCTTATCAATAGGTTTCCTGCTCTCATCATGGAACTCTGCTCATTACACTGAGAATTAAAGGTTCCAACACCTAACTCAGCTCTGGAAGAAGACACCTTGTCATCTTTATTTATATTTTCCATTTCTTGCATTCATTTTTATTTCTATTTTAACAATCAGTTCCTTATTGGGAAATGCTTTGAATGTTGACTGAGCACGTTCAGCTGGGATTGTTTTCCTCTGTGTTTAACCCCAGTGGGTGGGAAGTGACTCAGTAGCCTGAGCTTAGGGCTGGGAACCAGGATCTCCTGTCCTCCATCCAGCTCCACTGCTGATGCCCTTCAGTGGGGACACCATGGGATAACCTGGTCCTTCCCTTTCTGAGGGAGTGACAAATCCCACTCGTTAAGGAGGGATTTGTTGTGATCCTGGTGGAGAAAACCAAGCTGGAAATGAAGGAACAGGGGGTTTATGTGCAAGAAATCGCTGCTCTTTGCCCTGCAGGGATGTCCCACAGCCCCTGGCTGGCAGGTCACTACCTGTGCCTGGCTCTTCCCTGCTCTCCAGCCATGAGTGTCCATCCTCAATCCCACAAATACCTGGAACAGCTGAGTCCAGCTGCTTTAACCATTTCCCTCCACCTTAAACAGTTTCCAAACCTGCACTACTGCTTGTTTTAAGTTGGTTGTTTTTTTTTTGGTTTCATGTTCTTCTCCCAGGCAGGGTAAGGAATGCCTGCATCCCTACACTAGAGTGCCTGCAGGATCCTGGGAGCTGCTCCTGCCAGCAGCACAGTGCCCATGTCCATCCCACACCTGTCTGTCGCTGTCCTGCAGCAAAGCTTTTGAGTGTGTCGTTGTTATTTTATTTTCTGTGGGTTTATTTTGCATAGACTGTGTGACATTTTGGTTCGTTGTGGTGTTTCTGACTCTCTGTGCCTTTCCTTTTGTGTTTGTTTCTCCCGCCTTTCCTCAGTTTGCAGCGGGGCCTCGACCTGCCCATCACCAGGTACAGTACCTGCCCCTTCGTTATCACCCTGCACTAATTGCCTGGGGGGGTTTGGGGGTGGAGGTGACTCACCTACTAACTCAGAGTGGAGGAAACCACCCCTCAGTAGCCACCAGCACGTGCATAACCCTCTAACGAGCTGCCTGCAACGCTGAGTAACACAACTCACCCCTGGGTCACTGCTCCCATTAACCACCCCCTTCCCCAGGGAAGGAGAACCTGGAGGGATCCTTGCCAGGTATGTGGGAGTGGTTTTTGGTTGTTTTTTTTTGCCTTCTCACATCACTAAAAACTTGTTGTGGCTATTTCCCAAACTGATCAGTGGATTAAGTTGCCTGAAGGTGTCAGCTGAGAAAATCCTGCTTTTCCAAGCGGGAGCAAAGCAAACGACTTCCCTGTTGCCACGTGTGTTGTTGTGCTACACCTGGTTATCTGTTACCATTGCACTGCTTAACATGGTTGTCACGTGGCCCATGAAAGCCAGACATGTAGGAATCTTTCAGTATTCCTGTTGCATGACTTGGACTTTGTAAGGAACCACTCCATTAATAAGAGTAAGGATTGGGAATAGCTCTGGCTCATGGAACTCAGGGGTGGCAGAATTACCCTGAGGACCTCTCTGGTGTCAGGACAGCCACACAGGTCTCTCTGTCCTAGTCAGGGTGTCTAAAATTACTTTTTCTGTCAGCTCCACCATCCATCTTTGCCGAAACTCTTTCCCCTGGGAAGTGATGTTGCTGCTTCCTGTGGCCTTGGAGGGGACAGAGGGTGGTACTGTTGGGTGGGAAAGGAGCAGAAGTGTGACAAGAGCAGGAAAGCTCTCCCAGATTGGGTTGTTTCCATGACATTCTTGGCTTGGAAGGAGCAGGTTGTTTCTACCAAGTAAATAGGAAAAAAATCCCATTAACTCCAGTGGTGTCAGGGCAGGGGCTCGAGGCAAGGAAGGTTTGTTCCAGGAAGGTCATTTTGTTCTTGCTTTGCTCCTGTTACTGAGCAGTTGAACTGTAGGGATGAGCACTGTGGGGATAGTTGTGTCTCAGGAGAGCAGGTGAGTGTTAGGTGGGCACAGACACCCGAAAAACATCATCATCCTTGTTCCTTCCCCCCCAGGGAGCAGCCTGGGGGCCGGGGGAGCCGTCCAGAGCAGGGCAGAAAAGGGCTGACAGAGTAAAATGGGATGTTTGCACTTGTTTGCTCCCAGGCAAAGCCCATGGGAGAGAGAAGGGAGTGATTTCTGTGCCTGGCTGGGATGGCATGGCCAGGAGTGCTGGAGGAATGTTTGCAGGATGATTGGGACACGTGGGGAGTGACGGGATTAGGATCTTGTTTAGATACTTCTGTTCTTGACCTTAACTTCAGGTCTGTGTTTACTGAAAGTCCGTCACTGCTCTGAAACTGCTCAGTCCTTTCACAGGTCATTACCAAGGCACTGGATACATTCAGTGTGAGCCAATTAATATTCCCCTAAAATGTTCTGAGCTCACTGAGCAGGTTTTGGCCCAGGAGTCAGGAGACAGCACAGCCTTGGAGGAAATACTTCAGCGACTGGTGGCTTTACTGGTGGGACTCTGCCACCAGTCTGCCAGAATTTGATCTAAAACTTGCCTTTGGACCCAGTTCTGATCCTGTCTGCAGGTTAAAATTTGTAATTTCCAAGTGTTTTCCTGATTTTATCACAGATTTTTGACTCTGTTACATTTGAATCTGGTTATAATTATCTGCTAGAAGCTGTCACCAGTGGAAACACATTCCAGGCTTTATTCCCACTTACATCTGTCATGTGCTGGATCAGGACAGGCCAGAGAAACCTGGGCTATAGATGTTTATTTCTTTTAATCCAAAACTCTCCACCCCTGATGTGGATTGGGGGTGGACAGAAGGATTTCGGTCACCACCACCTACGGGAGGGTCACGGCTTCATCCCAAACCCAACACTCAGAGGATGCTCAAGACCAACATTTAAACATGTTTAAACTGTGTAACATGAGCAGAGGGGTCCAGGCTGCGATTTGTAACCTCAGAAGTGCTCAGTGAGTAAATTGGCCGTAGCAGAGTTAATATTTGTTGCAACAACTCAAAATACCCTTTGAAGGCAGAGGCAGAATTGCTGCAATTCCCCATGTCCCTCCCAGTGGGATTTTATTACCATGTGCCTCCTACTGATTCTGGGTCCATTTCAGGCAAATAGTGGGTTGTTATTTAGTGTTGTTACCTGAAATTATTAGATCTTAAAAGTACTCAAATTACCATGATTTAAGCACCTGAAGTTGAACAGCAGCATGATAAGCACGTTTTTTTCCAGATGGGAATTCCTGTCCTGTGTTGGATAGTTATAGTTGGTGGAGCCAGTTAATGCTGGAGGAAGTGTGATCACATTCTGTACAAGAGAAAATATTAGAGATTTAGGGTGTTACAGTAAAAGTGGGTGGAGTGAAATGAAAGCTGCAGGAGTTGTGATTGAAAGTGAAACATGTGTCAGTAATCCTGGATCCCCAGATCACACACTGAGAATCTGCTGGAAAACTTTACAGGAGAAAGAAAACAGACCCTGCAAAGGGTTTTGGGCAGCATTTCTGATACACTCTCAGCTTGTGTTCCTCCTGAAATGGCCTCAGCTCCTCCCTACATGGGATTGCTGCTCTGCTTCCCACTTTGTGCACGGAGCTTCCCTGGCTTTAATTCCGAACTGAGACTCTGGAGTCACTTTGTTGCTTCTGATCCTCAGGAAGCACAGCTGAAAACAGCAGTTTTCTTCTAATCTGAGCTCCAAAATGCAGGTTTTTGTTACATTTGACTCTGCTTATAAAACCTTATATTTAAGAAGCGACTTGGGGAGCGTCTGGGTGACTTTAAAACTGAGTGCCAAGGTAATTAAAAACAGAAATCAGAAGTATGAACTCAAATGTCATCATTTGCTTTTTGACTTTTAGCTGTGTTTGAGCTGAGGTTGCTGCTCATGGCAGACTCGTTTCACTTGGGCTTGCTGGTGGAGTTGGTTCCAGTTTTAGCTCAGGGTTACTCGAGTTCCTTTGGGTGGAACTGGTACAACAGAGAATGGGCTGGGCTGGGTGCAGAAGCTCTGGGATTTGGAGAGGTTGGGAATTCACTCCCTGAACTGACTCCACTGGCCACTTTGTAGCTTCCTGGGGTATTTTGAGTCAGAAAGTGATGGGAAGTGGCTGCCACGGTCCCCTCCCTGTCTGCATCCAGCCTGGGGAGGAGCTGCCAGTTCTAAATCCCACAAAAAGGGCTTTTCCTCTCCAATTAATCATTTAATAAATAATAAAACTGGGAGAGTCTGAGAGGGGCAAACAAGTCTTGCCTTGTGCCCAGGGGGCTGTGCTGCTGTGCTGGTGGCCACTGGGGAATGTGGACCTTGGCATTTGTGCTGCAACTCCTGCTTCTGGCAGTGATGGGACAAGAGGAAACGGCCTCAAGGTGTACCAGGGGAGGATTAGATTGGATGTTATGGAAAATTTCTTTGTGTAAAGGGTGGTCAGGCATTGGAACAGGCTGTCCAGGGTGGTGGTGGGGGGATGTAAAAGCCACGTGGATGTGGCACTTGGGCACATGTTTAGTGGTGAACGTGGCAGTGCTGGGGGAATGGTTGGTCTTGATGATCTCGGAGGGCTTTTCCAACCCAAACACTTCCATGACTGTGTGATCTTGATGTCTCCAGGCTGCAGCTCCTCAGCTGAGCCCGGTGCCTGTGCTGAGGTTTGAGAGGTCAAATCCAACATCAGTTTGCAGGCAGATGGTTTCTGCTGCACTGCCTGTGCAGGCACCTCCTCCTCCCCCTGCCAGGCCAGGCTCAGGTTATCCCACCAGCCTTCCTGCTGGCACCAGAAAGACTAAACATTAGTAGTGGGTATGAGAAGCTTCACTGAAATGCAGAGCTTGGGTGACAACCTGTTGAACTCTCCTTTCTCTTCCTTTCTCCGCGACTTTCCGCGGGGCTCTGTGGACCCATCACAGCATCCAGCCTTGGTCCAAACTAGGAAAAAAAACAGCTGAGTGCCCGTGTTCCCTGGGCTGAGCTTGGCATAGGGTTGTTTTCAGTGCTCTTACCCCAAGTTTCTAGCTCAGTGCAGTTTTTGGGGTCTGGAGGGAGCACTCACAGGCACTGGAGATACAGAGTGAATGGCAGATCATTAAAAATGCAGAGGTGGGTGATCACAGGGGACTGGCCTCTGTTTGATCTTTGATTTTTCTACTTTACAACCTCTCATCTGGGTGCCTTCAGCAGCCTCTGGACACGTGGGAAGAAAATGAAGGAGGTGGTGATTAATAAACAGATTTTGGGGTGTGTGTATTTAAGCAGGGACTGAAGGGAATGGCAGGGAATTGTGGAGGGTTGGGCAGGAGGTTAGAAGGGGATTCCCTTAAAATAATATTAATTCCTCTGGCACAAACAGCAGGTGTGTGTCTGCAGCAGTACAGAGGTGGAAAGCCTGGTCAGCACAGGGATGCTGTGCATGGAACTGGTGCCATCCAGCAAGTGCCAAGGAAAAGGGGTAATTCCATAAGGTGGGAGCTGAAACCAGCCTCCAGATACACCACTGAAGTTATTTCCAGTTAAGGAGTTTTGGGAAGCACTGGGGAAACCCCTTCTGGAGCCTGTGTGCAGTTCTGCTTTTGGATTTTCCAGAAGAGCTTCCTTGGGCAGGGAGGTGAAGGATCTGCTGGGATGATGAGAGCTCATTAAAGGAGCAGGCTGGAGGAGCTGAGCTTCAGGCAGTCAGTGAAAGCAGAGTCAGAGGGCTTTGCCTGTGCTCCTCTGTGAGGGATCAGGGCAGCAACCCTGGCTGAAGTTAAAGACAGCATTGCCCAGTGGTACTGACTCCACGGTGATCCAAGAACTCCCTCCCTCTCAGACTTGGACAGGTAAGGGATGGGACATCCCAAAGACACAACCCAGGTCTGCACTGGTTGCTGAACAGCCATGATTTGACCATCATTAGACACAGCAGGGCTTTATTTTTGAAGGCAGGAGCTGAGGAAGGGCTGGTGTAACACAGAGTTTCTCTCAGAAGCCTTGCTGTGGTTCACCCTGCTCCTCAAGGGGTCCTGTGTGTGCTCCACTCCAAAACCTGCACTTATTAGAAGAAATAAGAGTCCATATCTGTCAGATCTTCCTGCCCTGGTGTTCTCCCCTGCGGCATCATTGGCATTACCTGGAAGTGTCTGTTCAGGGCACTTAGACCTTGCAAGATGAATTTTTTGGCAGATCAAGTCAGAATAACAAAACATTTCTAAGCATGAATATTGCTGGCTGAGCTCTGGAGGGGCAGGGATGAGGATGGAACATAAACCAGTTTGCCAGCCAGGTGCTACTGGTTTAGAACAGCCAAACCCCCCCATGGCTCAGATGCTCAGTGCTCCAGTACAGGATTTTCCTGAGAATCCTGGTTTCATACTGGAAGTGGAGTAGCTACAAGTCATTAAACTTTGTCAGACAGGTCTCAGCTTTGGTGCTTCCAAAAGCTTCTGATGGTCTTGTTGTTTGGAATAAGGGATCTGGGGTGGGATTTCCTTTTCTCTCCATCTCTGGAGCTGAGCCGGCTCTGTGCTGGTTTGGGCTGTGTAGGGACCTTCTGAGAGGGTTTTCAACACAGAGTTTGCTTGTCAGAGATCCTCCTGCTGCTGTGGAGCAGCCCAGCACTGCCCTGGGGGTGTTCAGTGCTCGTGGAAGAGCAGGGCTGTGCCTCACACCCCCATTTCAGAGCACACGTCCCGTCCTTCCTTCTGCTCCGGCAGTTAACAGCCCCAGCTCGTGTCCCGGGAAATGGAGCTTCCAGTGTGTCCCCCCAGCAGGTCTCCCCTGGGGAGCCTTTGGGGACCAGTTGCCAGTGATGGAAATGAGCAGCTTTCCATAACCAGGGTGTTCTGTTGCTGTGAGTTTTCCCTCAGGTGTCCGTTCGGTGTGAGCAGGTTCCGTAGGCGCAGCAGGAGCCTGAGGAGCAGGTTTAGGTTCGTGTCTGGCTGGCACTTCTGGAGTCTCCCCATGGCTTTTCCAGTGCTGCCCTGTGGATGGAGCTGCCATCAGGTCTTGCTTCAGCCTCCAGCCCATTTTCACTCCTGCATAAACACAGCCCTGTGGGGGCTGTGGAATTTCTCACCACCTTGGTGAGGCTTCTGCTGCCAACAGGTTATAAATAATCATCAATCAGCGATTTGCTGTGAAATAACAAAGACTTTTGCACTTTTTTTGTGTCTTTGGATATTAAAAAATTGCAGATTCTGGTGATTCTCACCATAAATTCAGCACCTGCCCCTGGTTCCTGGGACACTTGTGTAGTTCCCCCCCTCTCACAGCCCAGCGTGGTTGGACCATGGCAGGGTGATGCTCTTCTGGTTTTCTTTCTGCACCCTCATTCCAAACTTCTCTCCCCAAACAGTTGCCTTCTCCTGGTTCAGGTCACAGTGTCCTGGGGACAGTTCTCCATTCAGATGAACAATGCTGGACATAAAATCATTGAGCTCCTCTTAACAGTGTCTGGATTTCTGGGATGGAGTCATCCATGGCTTTCCTGGAGAAATCATTTGCTGTGAGGAGCAGCTCACGTGTTACAAAGTCTTCAGCAGCACCAGAATGACCATTTCAAGCTCATTGTGATGGCAAGGATAGAGGCATCACAGCTTCCTTCCATCCTCCCTCATCCTTCCTGAACCCAAGGTGGATAATCCCAGCTCATTCCCTCATTCCTCAGTGGTCACTCCTCCCTTCTCTTCTCACCACTCCTCATGCAGTTGCTCCCAGACTGTTCCCATCACGGCACAGCAGCCAGCAGGGCTTGGTGTGATGTGTGCTGACCTAATTATTATCATTAATTTTTTTGTAAGCAGTTAAAATATGTAGCATTTCCTGCCCTCCCAGTCTTGGTGCAGAAATGGAGAGAAATCCATGCTTGGAGCCAGGATTTCTGCTTTGTCTGCTCCCTTTGTATCACTGGAAGAGACCAGCCAGGAGAAATATTTGATGTTTTAGGGACAGAGCAAACACAAAGTCTTTCTGTAGTGTCACATCTGCAGTCAGTCATGGTTTGGTTGGTTTTTTTCCTTTTGTTTTTTAAACTTTTCTGGACAAGTTCTATATGGAGGTATAAAAGTTTCTGACCCTGTGGGATTCTGAGAGTCCTCAGTACCACTTTTCCTGGCAGTTCGTGCAAGGGGTGATGCAGAGCAGGGCAGGAGGTGACTGGAATTGTGTGAGTTAGGGTGCATGTTGATCCTGTTCCTTCCTGTTGATCTGTAAGCTGTTCCATTGGCTTTCTTTCTGTTTCCTGCTGCTTTCTTGCTTCGTTATTGAAGGGAGGATTCAGACCTATACAGGTAACTCCAACTCCTGGTTCTGCATGGCATAAGTGTCTCACCTGTACCATTCCTCCGTCAGTGAATGCATTTCTTACCTCCTGACTTCCAAGATTCCAAAGCCTCTCCAGAGCCAGGTGTTGCAGCCCCGGGATTGCCGCTGCCTTCCCCGCGGGCCGAGGACGCGGCGGGTGCCAGGGGGTCTCTCGGTTTTCCTGGCCCTGCTCCATCCACCTGGGGCATCACTTCATCCCAACGTGGTAGAAGAGTTTGGTGCCACCCTGGGACGAGTTGCCACCCTTTGGAAAACGGGGCAGGACGAGTCCCCTGGATCAGTTAGTGTAAAGGAAAGGCATGAGGTGCCTCTCCGGCCACTGTGAAATTCCGGCCTTTTAGCTCTTCTGGAGGTACATTGGAATAGTTGCCTTGATCTTTTATCTCCCTGGGGTATTTATAAAGGTGAGGTTTTTAGCAGCCAACCCACCTTTTTAAAAAAAAAAAGGAGACAAACTCCTTTTTCTGACATTCGGTCTGAAAGTTGAGCTGTAAAATTTGATAGCTACAAACCAATAATAACAATAATTATTACAAGCTAATAATAATTAGGCAAGAAACGTTACAAACTAATAATTATCAGTTTGTAACGTTTCTTGCCTTTTTCTGCCTTGTAAAATAGAAAGCCCTACTGGATAAACCCAGACTGTCCTGCAGCTTTCTGAATGCGTGGCAACCCTTGGAAACTAGTATTGTAATTATAATATTGTAATGGTGTTTCTAATCCTTTCCCAGAAAGTCTGACCGGTTCTTTGTTTTCTCTCCTCTCTCCCTTCCCTCTCCAAGTTTTTTCAGAGGCCTCAGATCCAGCCTCCAAGAGCCACCATCCAGAACAGCAGCCCCTCCATCCGTCCCGGAGCACAGACCCCGACTGCCGTGTACCAAACCAACCAGCACATCATGATGGTGAACCACCTGCCAATGCCCTACCCGATGCCTCAGGGCCCCCAGTACTGTATCCCACAGGTAAATCCATCAGCCAGGCACCTGAGGGACTGCAGAGCCACCTCTGCTCTGCCTGGGTTGTCTGAGGACCTGCTGGGAGTTGGTGGGAGGGGGAGATGTGTCTGTGAAACTAAGCTGGTAGTTCTGTATTTGGCCTCATGTGCCAAGGGGGGGTCTAGATTAGATATTAGGGAAAATTCCTTCATGGAAAGGGTGAGCAGCACTGGAACAGGCTGCTCTGGGCAGTGGTGGAGTCCCCATTCCTGGAGGCGTTCAGGAAACATGTGGATGTGGCACTTGGGGGCATGGTTTGGTGATGGCCCTGGCAGTGCTGGGGGAATGTTGGACTTGGTGGTTTAGAGGCCTTTTCTAGCCTTAGTGGTTCCATGATTCTGTGATTCTGTGGTTCAGCCTCTGTCCTTTCTCTGTATGAAGTATTTGTTCTGTGCATGGAGGCTGCAGGAGTAAAAAATAACAGGAAACCAAACTCTTGGAAAATATTTGTGCTTTAAGTGTATCTAAATTGACTTCATAGACTACAGTCACTCTAAAAACTTGGGCCTCATAAAGCACAGTGTTGCTGAAATCAGGGAGGTGACTCTGTTCTGCCTCAGCTCTTGAGTCCTCCCTGCCTTGTCTGATTATTTTTTCTGACAGTAACCTTTGGGGAGGTTTACATTGGATATAAGGGAAAATTCCTTCATGGAAGGGGTGGTCAGGCGTTGGAATGGGCTGCCCAGGGCAGTGGTGGAGTCACCAACCCTGGAAGTGTTCAAAAGGTGTGTGGATGTGGCACCTGGGGACATGTTTGGGGGTGAACATGGTGGGGAGGGAATGGTTGGACTCGATGATCGTGGAGGGTTTTTCCAACCTTAGTGATTGCATTTCTCTGTAACTCCTGAATCTGTAATACCTGGTTTGACAATCAGATCCCTGGTGGTTTGGGGGGCTCCATTACAGGTTCTGTGTGTTCCTGTGTGAACTGATGGTGGTTTTTGTCCCCCCAGTATCGTCACAGTGGCCCCCCGTACGTCGGGCCCCCCCAGCAATACCCTGTGCAGCCGCCGGGACCGGGACCCTTTTACCCAGGCCCAGGTCCTGGAGAATTCCCCAATGCCTACGGTGAGTTCTGCTTGGAGACTTCTTACAGAATCTTTCCTGGGTGTGTTTTTCTGTTGTCAAGCTGCAGATTTATAATCCCAAGCTGGATCAGCATTTGTTTGAACTTCAAATAGCTGCTAAATTTGGTGGTGTCACAGCCCTGATTATTCACTCCTGAAAAATCCCCACTGCCAGAGCATTGTTTGTGTGAGTGCCTCAGGAAAGGCTGCCCAGGATCACGTGGGACCAGGAATGGTGGCTGTTTCTTAGTCCCTGCTCAATCATTGTTATTTATTAAGGTATTGTGGGTACATCTGGCAGCCCTGGTTTCCACTGAGCCGTGCCCTGAGTTTGCTCCCAGGAATACAGCAGTTGACTTTCCTATCCCTGTGTTCCTTGTTCGGTGTTTAGTGAGGGATGAGAGCAAGCCATGGGGTTTTCTCCCTGGGTTCATGCTGCAAAGATCAATTTAGTGCAGTGGAAAAGTCTGTAACTCCTGCACAGGCTGAAATTTGGCCCTTTCATGGGCAGCTCCTGGTGTTGCCTTTTCCCAAGCAAAAAGACTGGGAGATTGTCATAGATGTGATCATGATATATACATGTATTCAGGGTGTTTGACTGGATTGATGCTGTGCCAGGGAGGGTCAGGTTGGATCTCAGGGAAAGGTTCTTCCCCCAGAGGGTGGTTGGCACTGCCCAGGCTCCCCAGGGCAGTGTCACAGCCCCAAGGCTGCCAGAGCTCCAGGAGGGTTTGGACAACGCTCTGGGGGACAGGGGGGGATTGTTGGGGTGTCTGGGCAGGGCCAGGGGTTGGACTGGATGATCCTTGGGAGTCCTTCCAGCTCAGGATATTCTGTGATTCTGTGACTGTCCCAAGTCCTGAGGTTCAAAGCTGCAATTAAACGTTCCAGGGCTGGGGATCCCTCCTGTCCATGTGTCCTGGTCCTTGACTCCTCCAGGGCCTCCCAGCTCCTCTCCCCTGGGTCCCAGTTTGCAAAGCCAGTGGGTGACTGTCCTTTCCCACCTCTTGGCAATCACCTCTTACAGAAAAGCAGTGAGGTCTTTTCTTAACAATTCCCAGCGTGTTGCCGTGTACAATCCATGTCCTGCTGACATCACAGCCCCCTGGGAGGCTTTCCATGGGATCTGTGTTGGGATGGTTCAGTCAGACCAGCTCCTGCACACTGTGTTTGAGATGCAGAATTAGGAGTCTTGCACTCACATCCATCAGTTCTTCCTTGCTCATTTATGGCAACATCTGGAAAGCCCCCAGGATGATTGCATTCCTCACCCCTTCGTGTGGGTTGATTTTTGAAGGGTTTTCACCTCTCAGTATCAATTCTGAGGCATTTTGTTCTCTCACTGCTACCTGCCCATCACATTCTGTGACCTGCTGGGGGCAGAGGTACCATCAGCTTCCCATGGGCTGTAGCTGTTGGAATTCCAGAGCCCTGGGGTGCCTGACTGATTCCCTTCCAGGCTGAACTGTGACAGCCCTGCACCCTTGGCAGAGCTGCAGGTTTGCTCTTCACACACACAGATCCCCTTGGAAGGGGAGCAAAGCCCCACTTGCTTCCCCGTGTATCACTTGGAAAGGTCTGAACTCTCTTTTTTAGTATTTTCCTTCTTTCTGTTCTCTGTTTGGTGTGTGTGGAGCTCATGGGACTACGTTGAAAGGTTGCCCTGAACCCTTCAAATCTGGTTCTGCAATTTCAGAACAGAAGGAGGGAGGGTAATTATGAGGCAGCTGCTTCCTGGTTGTTTATCCTAGAAAAAAACAGAAGGAATATTGCAATGGCTCTTCAAATCTGATCCCTTAAATGGGGAAATTGCCAGTATTCCTCATTTTTTTCTGCTTTTACAGGTCTGCTTTCTTACTTCCTGCTTAGTCTTGCTTAGTCTTCACTCCTGTAATTAGGAAAAGGTTCCTTTCTGGCTGCTTTCCTCTCCTGGAAGTGCCTGACTTCTTGCACAGAAACTTGGAATCTTTCAGTCCCAGCTTGTTTTTAGGTTGCTCTGTGTGTGGAGTATCAGTGGGTGAAACTGGAGCTCTCCCTCCTGCAGAGTTTTCCAGGCAGGGAAGGTTTAGCTGAGGAAGGGGATGATGCAGCTTTGCCTGTGCTCATCCACCTTTCCCTCCTGTTCCTTCCTTGCTATTTGTAGGGACTGGGAATGCTCAGTCTCTCACCAGGTGCTGCCAGGCTTAGGAAACAGCTAAATCTACAATCCAGACATGGATAAAGCTGCTGGCAGTGCCTTTTCTCAGAAACCACAGGATTTGTAGCCAGTGTGGCTGCTGGATATCAAAATCGTGGCAGGACCTAAAGAAAGCAAAACTTGTGAGGATGGACAGTGCATTTTTATAACTCAGTTCTGTGGTTTATCACTCACTGATATCAGGGAATTCCCTACAGCATTGGGAAAGACCTTGAAATGATCAGTGGGAAAGAGGGAAAATAAAACTTGGGTGCTGTAGAACTGGAAGTGATGAAAAGGCAGGAGAGCAGAGAGTGTGGCACTGACACGTGCACTTGACTTGTTGCAACAGAAGCTCTGTTCCTTCCCAGAAGTTCACTCAGGCTTTTCAGGATTTGGGTTTTTTAAGTATTTCTCATAAAGGAAGAGTCCTTCCCTGAGGAGCTGCCTCTCTGTCAGGGATCACATTACAGGTGGTGTGTAGAAATGAAGGTAATTCCCACATTCCAGGGCTCCCAGGCTGGTTCCTGTCTCCTCACCTGACCCACGCTCTGCTGGGACACTGGGCAGCTCCACCAGAGTGTTACTGGGAAGAGTTTGAGGTTCATCACTGTTTTTAAGGAGAGAGGGAGGAGGGTTCATAGAATCCCAGAATGGTTTGGGTTGGAAGGGACCTTAAAGCTCATCCATTCCACCCCCTGCCATGGACACCTTCCCCTATCCCAGGTTGCTCCAAGCCCTGTCCATCCTGGCCTTGGACACTCCCAGGGATGGGGCAGCCACAGCTGGTTTTGATTCCCAGGCTGTGGAGGTGCTGGTGGACACTTCTGTGCCCTGAGGTCTGAGCTGAGGTCCTGCTGCCCTACCCTGACACTCCAAATGAGGCGTTGAGTCACTGAGCCCACCCCAGACTTGGAGCACCTTGGTGCCACACAGGGCTCTCTGCTTTGGCAGAGCTCCCCCTGTGAGGCTGCACACAGGGAGCCTGCCCAGAGCTGGTGCTTTTGGCTCTCAGCTGGGGGAATCCATCCTTTGGAGTTTCAAATCAGACCATGCAGGGCTGAGCTCTTTGGCTTTCTTGGGTTTCACCCTTTGCCTGAGATCGCAGTGACCCCTGGTTGGGTTACAGGCACAATCCAGGTTTCATTCCCATTTGAAGGTTGGTTCAGCTGAAGAATGATCAGATATGAATAAATCAGATTGCTCCAGGGGCGAGTGCAAGCAGTAAGTCCATCCAATATCCATGCTTAGAAGGGAAAAAAACCCAGCAGCACCTCACACATCCCCCTGACACCGGATCCATGGGCAGGGGGCAGCTCTGCTCTGCCACCCTGATGTCTGGCACGTTTTTAAAGCACTCATTTATTGAGCCAACCTCATTCCATAAAGGAAACCATAATGAACCATATTGGCTGTTCCAATGTGAGCAGCACCACGGTGCAACTCTGCACTAATCACCGTGGTCGTGCTCTGTGTGAGCTGCAGCATGAGAAGAACATTGTTTGTGATTAAATTTTCTGGTTATGCTTCAAAACAGGATGCAGTTGACCTTGCAAATTGTTTGTGTTGATCTGACTGAATTTCTCTACAAAGGCAAAAAAAATGATAAAGCAGCAGCAAACCCACTTGTTTGTCTGTCAGAAAAGTCCAAGGATGGTCTTTCGGTGCTTTGATGGGGTCCACAGGCCCTGGGGAACGGATGCACATGGCCACTTTTTTGCCATGGAAATTAAAAATTCTATACTGAAATAATTAAATAAATCAATTTTAAATAATTAAATAATTTTCAATAATTGAATACATTTTAATAATTAAATAAATCTTGATTATTAAATAAAAAATTATCTCTTGTCTTGATGAAGGAGCAGCTTCTGTTGGGTGAAGCGCGGAAGAGCAAACCCAGATCGCTGTTAGAAGTTCTGGGGTTTGGAGGAAGGGAGGAGCCCGTGGCCAGTTCTACCTCCTGTGCTGGCTTTTAGTTCATTAACAGCCAAACTGAGCTTCTCCCTCTTCTCCATCCTTGTTTCCCCCCAGGAACACCGTTCTACCCCAGCCAGCCCGTGTACCAGTCCGCACCCATCATTGTGCCTACGCAGCAGCAGCAGCCACCACCCGCCAAGAGGGAGAAGAAAACGGTGAGTGAGGGCCCTGAGGGACAATTCCCTGGGGGATTGGAAGGTGGAAGGGAATGAATACCCTTCTGGAGCTTAAAACTGAGCTTGATCTTGGCTGGAGGCCCTGGTACAAGTTGCCTGGAGAAGCTGTGGCTGCCCCATCCATGGATGTGTCCAAGGCTTGGGGTGACCTGGGTGTCACTGCCCATGGAACAAGATGAGCTTTAAGGTCTCTTCCAGCCCAAATCATTCCAGGATTCCATGATTCTGTGATTCCCAGAGAGGTTAAGCCTTACCTGTCACAGCCAGGTGTCATCAGACATTGCACAGTGAATGAAATGAACTGGGGCCTTGTTTTCCATTTTTCCATGGGGACTTTCTGCTCAGAGTTTGGGGCATCTCAGCCAGTCAGAAAGGGAGAGATTTTTGCTGTTTTCTAAATAAACATCAGTGAAAGCAGCAGCATCTCCCTCAGAGCCTGGGATCCTCCCCTGCCTGTGCTGCTGCTGAGAGTATTCCCAAAGAGCCAAGTAGGAATGCACAAACTCAGCTCAGTTTGGGAGAATGTTGGGAATTGGTTCAAAATGATAGAAAAAAAAAAAAGAAATGTTTTAATATTATGCCTTGGAAAAGGTAGAAGACCAGTAAGTTGTGGATGTATTTACAGGCTTGGAAGAACCTGAGCACATTGCAGCAGGGGGTAGAGGTTTGGAGAGCACATTCCCACTCTTTCTAATTCACTGGTGGGAATTGGAGAGAGGCAGATTAATGGAATTTAAACCCATCTGCAGGTGGATGGTGGGGAGCAATAAAGGTACATAGGCAGAGTGTAAGGTTTAAACAGGAGAAGAGGGGGTGGACTTGAACTGGTGAATGAATCATTTGTAAAGATTGAAAAGGAAATTACACCAGTCTGTGTGTGAGAGTGGCTTGGAAATGTTAAAAGAACTGTTTCCTTGAGGGGGGGGAATATAAAAAGGGACATGGGCACGTCTCAAAATTCAGAATATTTGTATCTTTGGAGTTTTAAAGGTGAGCTGAGGTGATTTGGGAGACTGGGAGAGCTGAGCTGAGCTCACAGGAAAGGCCTTTTTCGGGGCTGCCCTCAGCACAGGGGCTGCAGCTCTTCAGTCACCTCTTCAGTCCCCAGGATTCTCTTTTCAGCATCCCAAACACGACATGCCCAGATCCCTGATGCCATTTAAATGCAGAGCTGATCAGACACGCTCAGCTGGGATTAAGGCAGTTCCATGCCAGCAAAGCCGAGTTCTTTGAGGCAGAAAAGGGATTTTAAATGCCCGAGATGCTTCTCTCTGAATGTGCTATTTCAGTTTGCTAATTGGTGTTGCAACTGAAGAAATGAGGGAAATTAAAGAAAAATTAAATGTGTTAGTGTACCCACCCCCACATCCACCATTAGTTGGGTATTTAAGTAACTTGCAGGCGGGGAAATCTTGTTTTAGTGCCATTGACTCCGTGTCAGGGGGAGGAGAGGGCAGGAATTTGTGCCAGCTCTCAAGTCCTTGTTGCTGTGGTTAATTAAACGTTTTATCAGGAAAACCCTGTCAAAAATAAGAGAAGCCCAACACCCTGAGTACCATGTGTGCATTTGTGCCTTCCTAACCCAGGGGGAAGCTGCCACCCCACGGTACTGAGTGTGATGAACCACAAAGCCCTTCTGCAGTTTGGTTTTGTGTCACAAACCCCAGGAGGGTCGGGCTCAAAGGGACCTTGAAGCCCATCCAGCTCCAGCCTCTGCCATGGGGTGATGATGAGGAGCATGGTGGTTTCCAGAGGGAAGGGTTCTGGTGTCTCTTGCTTCGCTTGGAGTTGTTTGCTTGGATTTCTGCGTGGAATTACCAAGAGTTCAGCCAAGAGCTGTGGAGAAGGTGGGCAGACACAGCAGCTCTGGCTTCGGGTTTATCAGACTCTCTGATTCTTATTGAAGATGGAAGGCTCTGTTTCACATTATCCCAGGCAGTTTGGCTCTTCCCCATGTGCAGGGGCATGGATTGGCTCAAGTGTCGTTGAGGGTTCAGTGAGTGTGTTCTGGAGTGGTTTATTTTGGAAAATACCTTTTCTTCCCATTTTGGGGCTGTGAAGAGACTCACAAAAACCCACTTGTTTCCTAAATGCTGCTGAGTTTTGTAGGGCTTTAGTTTGTTCTTGCACATTCCCTTTCCTCCTCTCAGTGTTTTTGTTTGATTCCCTCTGTTTTGGTGGAATGATTGATTTGTTTTCCCCCTTTCCCAGCAGCTGGGTTGGCAAAGTCACAGAGTTTCACATTAGGGTAAAACACAGCCTTTTTTTTTATTCTTGCCCTTCTCACTACCTGGCAGGTTTAGCTCTGTACCTGCCCTGTCCCCCACACCCCTCTCAGCTGCAGGAAACTCACGTCCCACCAGCAGAGACTGTAGTTTGAATTACAAGGGGCACGTATTTTAGACAGACCTGGTGTGGTTGATGATTAAATTAGGTTCTGATTAAATTAGGTTTGGAGATGAAGGGATGACATGCCGTGCTTTTCAAGTCCTGGAAACAAACCACATCCCAGTGGTGCTGCCGAGCACCAGCTCATCCCAGCACTGGGTGCACTGGGAGCGTGTCCTGTCCGAGGACAGCAGTGCTGGGGGGGATTGTTTGAATCATCTCTTTGTTCAATCCCACAGATCCGAATCCGGGATCCAAACCAGGGAGGCAAAGACATAACAGAAGAAATCATGTCTGGAGGGGGCAGCAGGAACCCCACCCCCCCCATCGTCAGACCCACCTCCACCCCAACTCCGCCTCAGGTAACAAAGGTTCCTCCTCCCCGGGGCCTCTGCTCTGCTCTGCTCTGCTTTGTTGTGTCTTGAACTTCCAGACACCTGCATTCTCCTAAGCTACCCATGTTCTTCAAGGATTATTGTTTTTTCCCAAATTTGGTCATTTTTACCACCTGCAGCTCGTCAGTGTGGGGCTGCAATCCCCCTCCCTTTGGATCAGCAGTGGATTTCAGAGCTTGTGAAGAGTTTCAGTGTTAAAGGAGCAGCCAAAATATCTGTGAGAAATGAGATGTTTTCCTGTTAGTCCTGTGCACCTGAGGAAAGTCCAGGTGATTGATTATACACCTTCAATGTCCAAACTAAAGACTTTCTGCCTCAGTGGTGCTGGTTTAGAGTCACCAGAAGGAGCAGAACTTGGGAATGTTCTCAAAGAGCCGTGATAAATCTCTCACATGTTTGGCCTCTCTGTGTTCAAACTTAAAAACACGTTTTTCTCATGTGGGAAAAGTCTTAAATATCCCAAGCTGACATTCTCCATAGCTCATAAATCCCTTCTTGTCACACATCTTTGAGTCTGACCCCTTCAAGTCTCTGCCTGGGGGCCTGAGCAGAAGCCATGAAGGTTCTGCAGGTGATGGGAGAGGCTGTGGGTCAGAGCCTGGCTGGTGCTGGGGTGTGATTTTTTCTTCTTCCATGTTCTTACCTGTTGGATGTCACCAGGTTTTGCCAGCTTTTAGGTGAAACAGCCTATTTGGAGCTGAAACCTTCCTTTCCCCTCCATGTGTGAGTAGTTTCCTGCTGAGGCAGAAGCAGGACCTTGCCTGGAGGTCGTGCTGGAGTGAGAGTTTGAGGTTCCAGGAAGGTGTAACTGGGACCACTGAGGTGCAGCAAGAGCCTGGCCTGCAGATCTCCCCTCATGAGAACCAGTGGGATAGTTATGGATTTCAGTCATTCCCAGGCTCAGTCAAATCCTTTTGTCACCTGAAGGCACCAGCCTGTGCTTTGTCACCTGCTTTCTCCTCCTCCATCGTGGGCAGCAGCCACAAGGCACCAGTTAAACTTCTTTCCATAAGAGGAGACACCATAGGTGCCAAACACTGGAATCCTGGGGGGATCTTCTTCCCATTTCTTCCTGCTAAACAGCTTTCCCTGTTGGAAGTGGGCAGAGCTGGAGCCAGCCAGGCTTCCCGTGGCGTTCCTGCCCGGTGCAGCGAATCCAGGCATTTCTTCCATTCTGAAATCTATTTTAAGACACTACAATTAAGTCAACCAGAAGGAAATAAATGTGTTTCAAGAGGAGGTTAACAAGCCTGAATTTTGATCAGCTGTAATTTGTATGCAGAGCACGGCAGTGATGTCCAATCACCTCCTCCAAGGTATGCAAATACTGCTTTGTTTAATATCCAGCCTTCCTTCTGATGAGGTGCTTGGAACCACTCTTGGTAATCACAGAAGAGCTCTGAAATTGGGCTCCCCAGAAAAAGTTCATTAGTGTAACATAACTGAAAATTTAAGCCCACTTAAGCCAGGAAAATTCCAAGGTATTGTCCCAACAGCTTCTCTAAATCAAGTCTTGGGAGCACATTTAATATCTTGGATGAAATTAAATAGAGCCTTAATAACTGTGCTCAGGGGCTGAACTGCAGCAGTGTGGGTGTTACTGTTTTGAACAGGCTCAGATCAGTGGATTTTCAATACTCAGCCACAACCACAGAGATGCTGATGGTTTATGGGCAGCTCCTGGTGCTGTGATTTGTTCCACCCCCGTTGGATCAAACCCTGTCCTGGGGGGGTTGGGGGGATTTCCTCTGGTTGAACACTCACAAGGTGAATGTACAATCTCAGGGCTTGGCAAGGCATCCCCTCATCATCTAATCAACGTGATTTCCAGTCCACTGGGGTTTTAGAATGACACTAAATTCTAATAAAGCTTCTTTATGTGATCCAGGAATCACATTCATATTTAAATGTTCCAAGCACAGGGGAAGAAACTTCCTCAAGACGTGCAGGAAGCCACTGCTGTAGAGCACTCCCTGTCCCAAATTCTGTATTTGTAGAAGAAACCCTTTTATAGTAATAATAGGCTTCCAAATGTTCCATTTTCCCTTTAAATTCAAATTACTTTTTGATTTTTTAAACTCAAAACTTTTTTTTTTTGGACTCAAATAAAACCTGAAGCTTCACTAACACAAGCCTGAAGCACCTTCTTCTCTCTATAGGTTAAGTGCTGAATATCAAAAAGTTCTTGCAATTGTGCTTAACATCAAAAAATTCTTGGAGTTGTCCAGAAAATGAGCTTTGCTGCCAAGATGAGCCACGTGTTTTGAGCCATTTCTGGGCTTTTTTTGCAGCTCCTGCTCCGTGTTCAGCGTTGCTGACCAACAAGTGCTTTAGGGGGAGTTTCCCAGTGCTCCTACAGTGGGTTTTAATTACTTTTTAGCAGTTGAAGTGCTTTAAAGTTCCTGCAAGAGAAGCTGGAGGGATGTGGAGATGTTGTTTGTCCATCTCTAGCAGGACACTTAACTCTCCCATTGTGTTTTTTGCTGGGAAGGTGAAGAACACCCAGGACCAGGATCTGATTGTGGTGTTTCCTCAGCACTGACTTCCACAGAAAATCACTTTTGAAAGAGTAAATGCTGGCAAACCTCTCCCAGGTCTCATGGAGTTTGTCAGACCTTGTGTTCACTGGGTCTCTGGTGGGGTGGAATAACCCAGGGCCAACCTTGGAGCCTCCTAAATCATGGAGTGACTTTCAGTGGGACTTTTTCCTAGAAAGTCTCTCAATGCTCCATTTTTCAGCTGGAAGGCTCTGCATAAGCACCATTTATTAATTTGCACCACCATTCCCACAAAAGAAATGTTTCCCTCATTTCTTAAGGAAATGCAGCTCCTGACCCACAGAGTCTCTGGGCTCAGTTTCTTCTTCACTGGTCTCCTTTCATTCATGGGGTTCTTACCACATTTTCTTTTTCCCCCACTGATTTAATCCGTAAATTTCCTATAAAATGAAAGTCCTGATCTGCTGAGGGCAAGGGGAAAAATGTTCTTTAAACCTGCTCATTTGAAAAGCTGGGTTTTCTTTGGCTTCTTTCCTTCAGCTGGAGGTTGGGCTGCAGCTCTTCATCCATTCTCCAGCTGATTGATCGGGCTCTTTCCTGGAAGAGGAGCAATCCCAAAGAAAACTTCAACCCTTCACCCCTGTTGAGATCTTGGTTCTTATTTTTCCAGATGTGCTTTTTCCCAGTTTCCCCCTGAAATAGTAAAAATCAGCGTCTTGAAGAGAATTCCCTTGTTGTCCTGCTCTGTTGAGATGAAACAGCCTAAAAAGCTGGAAATGGGAGGGGGAAAAAGAGGAGCAGGTTGACAGTTTCTTTGCATAGGGAAATAAGTTTTTTCCTGGATTTCTGAGAGCCTGTGTGAAAGCAGGAATTAGACACCCATGTCTTGAGCATTCTGTGTTTGGATGGTTTAAAAATCCTTTTCCTGTTGATGTTCAGAGGAGTTTTCAGGTGTGGAGCTGGGTGAGAGCTGACACCTGCAGGGAGCCTGCCTGGCTTTCCACCTGGGATTAGGAAATGGAGATTTAGCCCCATTTTCTTCTGTGCCATGTCTCTAGTGTGTAATAAAAGGGATTTTGTAGCTGCCTTGCCCCATCTGTGTTCACTCAAACAAGTGTCTCACCTCTGAGGTTGAGGGAGTTGGGGCAGTTACTTGATCTTCCTGAAATTCTGAGGATAAATATAAAGGATTTTACCAAACCTTCATGCCCATTAGTGATGGGGGTTGATTAAAATATGTGTTGTCTGCCACAGGCCAGGGCTCCTTCAGTCTTTCTTCAGTCTTTGCTGGTCCTGCAGTTTTGTTCTTCCACACAATCTCAGGCTCTCTCTCTGTGTTGTTTGGGAATCAGCTCCTCCTGCTCTGCCTTGAATTGCTGCCCCCTTGGTTTTGTTCTCATGGTGCCCTGCAGGTCCCACCCCCAGGCTGGTTGTGGGTGATCTTTTCATACAACCACCCCAAACTGGATGATTTTCCTGCTGATGAGTGATGTGTGTGCAGGGAGAGACATCTGTCCACTGTTCATACACTCCTACACACATCACCGGTGGATAAATACATAGAAAAGGAAATAAATAGACATTAAATCTCTGAGGTGGTTGAAATAAATGATCAGTTGAGGAAGGAGTCGAGTCCCAAAAGGGAACATAAATCACAGAGATCCAGGGAACATAAATCACAGAGATCCAGGAGCCTTGGTGAGTGTCCCACATGGAAGAACATTCCTGCTGCCCCTGGAAGAAGCGTTGGGAGAACCAAGTGTGTTGACAACTGTGCTGTCTCTTCCTTGCTGTTCTTTTCCCCTCTCCCTGCTGCCTTCCTTCCCTTTCCCATGTACTTTTTGAATGGATCCAACCATCCTGTGCATCTTTCCTCTTTATTTTCCCTGCCCTTGGTTTTTCCTCTTTATCCCACCCTGTTGCTCCGTGTTTTCCTGTTCCCAGGCTCATTCTCACCCCTTTGTCCTTCCCCCCCAGCAGGTGCCCAGCCAGGTCCCCGAGCCCAGCCCTGCAGGATTTGGGGCCATGGAGACCCCCCACATCTCTGCCAGCACCCCCAGCTCTGCGGCCACCGCCTCCAAGCAAGGTTGGTTCGGGGAGATTTCCTCCCTGACTATTTTTAGTCGCTTATTTTCCCCCTCCTTTCTTGTTTTAGTGTGAGGATTTCTGGCAGGGAGACAAGCAGGCAGCAGAAACAGGAGGGGAGGGACTTCTCTCCCCTCCAGTGGGACGTCTGAAGTGTGTTGCTAAGGGGATTAATTGGAATTTGCTAATGTGAAACTGGTTAAAAATAATTGTCTTCGAGCTTCTATGTCCTAAACATTGTTTTAAAGTATGTAGAAGGATGAAACTCCTCTCATGTGCCATCCTCCAGAAAAGAGTGTGTTTTCACTGAAAGGCTTTAGCCAGAGAGGCTTTGGATCATTTGGATAATCAGCCACAGCAATGGCACAGGAGCAGAGGACCACATGGCTCCCCCAGAGCTGCTCGTGTGTCCTGTCCTGCAGGAGGGGGCAATATTAATTAAAATAAAAATAAAAATCAGTGTCCAAAGTGGCTCATAAAGCCCAGGGCAAATTTTGCTGACTTTGGTAAAAATAGCACAGATGGCAAAAATTTCTTAAAAAGCATTCCTTGGCCAGTGCTCTGAGGGACAGGGTGGGATTTTGGGATGTCTTGTGCAGGGCCAGCAGTTGGACCTGGTGATCCTGGCGGGTCCCTTCCAGCTCAGGATATTCTGGGATATACATTGGAAGGGAGATTTTTCTTAAACTGTTCAGAGAAGTGTCCCAGGAGAGCTGATGGACATTCCAGGGCCCTTCCCACACGGGAATTCCTTAGCCATTCAAAGCTGTAATTGCTGATGTGTGTCCTGTCAGCTGGGTGTTGGGATCTGGAGCTGTCACCGCTCCTTCCTGGTTATCCAAAGTGTCACAGCTTCCAGGGGCTCTGCAGCCACCTGTGCAGGCAAGTTGGGAAGTTCCATCTTCTCCTCCTGTGTGTTGCCTTTAAACTTGGAGCCTGCTGAGCCCTTTTATTTCAGAGTATTTAGAATCATGGAATTGTTAAGGTTGGAAAAGCCCTCCAAGATCATCAAATCCAACCATCCCTAACCCAATGTCCCCAAGTGTCACATCCACAAGGTTTTTGAACACCTCCAGGGATGGTGATTCTGCTCTGGGCAGCCCCTTCCAGTGCCTGAGCACCCTTTCCATGAAGGAATTCCCCTTGATATCCAATCCAAGCCTCCCCTGGCACATCTTGAGGCTGTTTTCTCTTGTCCTGTCACTCGTCACCTGGGAGAGAAAAACTAAGCCCCCCAGAAGTGCAGCTCTGGGAGGAAAAGGGAGAAAGCCAAGCTCCCTGATGCTCCTCCACCCCAGCTGCAGCAGGTCACTGCTGGGAAGCCAAGGGCAGCATCCCTGGGGCTGGTGTGGATCAGATTCAAACCCTGACTGCAGATGCTGCTCCTTTATGGCCCCAGTGTGGACATCAGGCTTTCCCCATCCCACTGATGCATCTCTGAACTGCTGCAGTGGCCAGAAATGGGTTGGGAAAGGCTGAGAAAGGACCCTGGGGAGATGGTCTGGTCCCATCTCCACTGGAAGTGGGGCTGTGGCTCTGTCTGGATCCTGGTGCAAAGCTGCAGTGTCGCTGTCCCCCGAGGAGGGGGTGGGTGGGTTTGCAGTCCCTGGGATTTGCTGTGGCTGTGCTGGCTCAGCTCCCAGGCTGCTGCTGCTGCTGCCTGGTGCTGCCCAGCCCTGGCACAGCTGCTCTTCCCAGCCTGTGTCCCCTCTGCCCACATTCCCAGTCCCTCTCGCTGCAGGGACGTGCTCTGAGCACTCCATGGTGCTGGTGGCACTGCTGAACACGATGCAGGCACTGAAATGCCCTCTGGAGAGAAATGATGCTGAGCTGTAAAGCCACAGAATCCCAGAACATCTCCAGCTGGAGGGACCTGTAAGGATCCTCAAGTCCAACTCCCTGCTCCTCACAGAACCATCTACTACTGAACCACAGGACCAGGAGCTCCTTGAACTCTTTATCTCTGAAAATCCAGCACTTCTCATCACAGTATTTCATCCCTGTCTAAGAAAACATGGATCTCCAGGTCTTCTCCCTCTTCTCTCTCTTGAACTTAATCCCTTCTTAGGCAAGAGTTGGACTTGATGATCCTTGTGGGTCCCTTCCAACTCGGAATATTCTGTGATTCTGTGGAGTGTGAGCAAACTGGAAGTAAGTGTTTATTTAGTTACAGAGCTCTGACAGTGCTGGTTTAAATATAGATCAGGGCTTGATTGGGGTTTAACACTGCCAGGCTTTCCTGTGTTTATCTCTGTTCCATCCCAGAAAGAGTCAAACATTTGTTCCAGTCCAAAAATTGCTAAAGAGCACATTTATGTAAGCACTGCAGGGAGAGCCCTGGAATAACACCCAGAGCACTGGGCCAGGGCCTGGGGGGCAGAGCAGTGCTGGGCTGGTGTCAGTCATAGACATTAATTAATAGACACCATTAATATTATTTGAACTGAACTGGTGACCTGAGGGGGGCACAGCTGTCCAGAAGAACATGCCAAGGTATCAAAATGATTTTTCACTTTGATGTTGAGCTGGTTTTGCATCCCAGATCAAACCAGTGATAGATGGGGTTGCCTGACTGAAGTGTTCATTAAAACCAGTATTGTTGTTTCCCTGCAGTCCCCTCTGCTGTGTCCATCCTGTGGATCAGATTCCCCCTGTGCCCTTCACCTTGTGCACTCCTTTGCCTCCACTGGAGTTTGGTGTCAAGGTTTCACTCTGGTTTTGGGATACCCAGTGATGGTTGTGCAGTTGTTGGTAACTGTGAGCAGCGTTTGGGCCCTTCCCATGGGCTCATACCGGGAATGGATCCACATCCTGTGCCATCCCTCACTGCCAGGATCTGCTGCTGGCTGGGTGTTGAAGTCATTCCCAAGGCTGGATTTGGGATTGCATTGCATTTAATATCCCTGTAGTTTTTTCTTTAAAGGACAAGCATTTGGCACTTCACAGAATCCCAGCATGGTTTGGGTTGGAGGGACCTTAAAGTTCCTCCCATTCCAGCTCCCTTCCATGAGCAGGGACACCTTCCACTGGGCCAGGTATAGGAATTGCTGCTGTAACACCTTGAAAAATCACATTATTAGGGGCAAGCTGTTCCTATAGATGCCCCTGGCATGGCTATACCAGCCAGGCTGCTGGAGGCAGGGATGCTGCTGGGGAATCCAGGTCAAGCTGAAGGCCAGGCACGTGGATCGTGGCTGCAGGCCAGGCTGTGCAGGAATTGCAGTGGGATATAACTGCATGGGACCAGAGCTGCCCACTTTTACTGCACTTACACAGGTTCAGGGGGATGTTCAGGGTATTATCCTCATTTTAAACCTCTTTCCAAACCCTGCAGTGTATCAGATGTGGAGAATGTACAACAGGGTTTGTGGAAAACAGGTTAATGTCACATCGTGCAGTTTGGGAAGCTCCAAAGCCCCTCTGCTGACACTGACTCAGTCCTGGTGCCGCCTCCTGAGTGTTCATCGGGACAAAAGATGGAAACGTGGCAGCGAGCCCAGCAGTTCCTGTCAGATCAACAGCACAGAGCAGAGAGGAATCCCTGTATCCAGGAAAATCTTCCTCATCCACAGCTCTGGGTAGTTTGTGCCACTGGGACCACCCAGCAGCCCAATCCTGGCTTTTCCATGGGGGAGGCAGCACAGTCTGTGCTGCTGAGTGTGTGAAAGGACCCTCAAGGAATCATTCTGCAAAATTTGTATTAATGTGGAGATTTAAAAAAAATACCTCTTGATCTTTCCTCCTGCACAGCCTGGAGCTCCCATAAGTGCTGTCTAAATATAACATGAGGAAGGATCTCGGCACGTTTGGGAAGAGGGATCTGATCCAGCCGGGATGAATCGAGTTGATTTCTGTTTTCCCTCCCCAGTTGTGTTGTTTCGTGTGACTCTGTCACACTTGGCAGCAATGGGTGATCCTTCTCCAGCTCCTGGAGGTTTATTCTCCAGGATGGGGGGTTCAAGTTCAGATTTGCTTCTCATTACCCAAATCTGCTCCTTTGTTCTCTGAAATCCCCCCTCCTCAAATCACTTCCCTGCTGGAATGTTGCACACCCAGCCTGGAGCCGTGGGCAGAGAAGGTGTGGTTTGAAGGTAGTGAGTTAAACCACTGGTGTCAAACCCAGCTGTGCATTTTTGCTGGGTTTTATCTCTCAGAATGTTTTTCTAGACACTTCAAATGCCTTTTTTTTTTTTTTTATGGAGCATTCTCATTTGACTCAGGGAGAGAATATCCAGGCAGTTGTTAATGGCAAGCTGTGAATGCCAGGAATGCTCCATGAATTCCTGCAGAGGACCTTGCAGAAAGCAGAGGTGACACATTTTCTTTTCTCAATCAGTTCTCGGGTCCTTTTCCTTCCGTGGAGCCTCCAGAACCAAAATCAGCTGTTGGGACACTCTCTCCCATCTCTTTCCTCCTCCTCATTAAGTTGATAAACTACTGCTTTGGCCCTGGTCCTCTGTAGTGCTGCTGAGGGCTGGAAGAAGAGCTTGTTATGGCTCCAGCTATTCCTAAAGGTGGGACTCGATGCTCCAGCCAGTTCCAGATGGGTTCTCCTTCAAAAACCCTTTAGTTCTCCTTCAAAAACCCTTTTGTTGTCCTTCAAAAACCCTTTCCCTGCAGCTGAGCTGTTGAATAAGCCCCAAATGGAAATCCAGCAGAGCTGAAGAGCCCAAGAAAAGCCAAACCTGTTCAGTTCTGCCCGAATTTGGATGATTTAGGGTCGGTTGTGGCCTTTGATTTCCTAATCTGAAGAGCAGGGTTTGTGCCTCTGGCTTTTCCAGAATTATTTTTGCTGGTGTGACAGTGGCCTGAAGGAGTTTAGTGTTCCTGCAAGATCCTAAAAGATTTGTGGGAAAGCAGTGGGAAGCAGCACAGAGCTGCAGCAGAGCTGTGGGAGCTGCGGGATGGTCACGGCAGGGACGGTATCGCCACGTCCATCACTGATCACAGCGTCAGTTCAGGGCTCAGTATTATTCTCTGCACAGTATTTTGGGGTTTGCTTTGATACATTTCTTCCTAATATCTCATGTAATCAGTGTAACCCGTTCCCTTTTGTCCTGTCACTCTCTGTCCATGTAAAAAGTCGCTCTCCTCTCTTTTATAAGCCTCCTTTAGGCATGGGAAGGCCACAGTGAGTCTCCCCAGATCCTTCTCTTCTCAGGATAGCAGCTTTGCAGTCTGGACTTCTCCTTTAGATGCCAGATGAGCTGCAGGTGCCTCTGGTGTCTGCTGGAGCTTCCTGGCAGAAAGCAGGAATGGGAACCAAGGGTGTTCAGACACCACACTGGAACATGGGGTTGCCTTGCTCTTCCTAACATTGCCTTTTTATTCTCCTTTCCCAGAAGAGAAGCCAAAACCAGATCCAGTATTAAAACCACCTTCTCCAGTCCTCAGACCAGAGCCTGCTGGGGAGAAGAAGGATCAAGCTGGCCAGACCACCGAGGCCTCTGCCCCCGTGGAAACCCCCCCGGAACCTCCTCCTGCTCCATCTCCGCTCCCGGCCGCTCCCGTGGCAGCTGCTCCCGCTGCCGCTCCTGCCGTCACCGTGTCCAGCAGAGCCCCAGCTGAGCCGGAGGAGAAGTGTGAACTGGTTCCCCCGCAGGAGGAGGCGATGCCCCTGCCCAGTGCCACGGCCTGCCCGGCCCCGGAGCCCCCGCCCGCGGCAGAGCCCAGTGCCGAGGGCTGTGTGGAGCCCAGCAGCCTCACCAGTAGCGATTCCCCAGGGCCCGGCAGCGCTGAGCTAATTAACGAGCTGATTAACGAGGCCAGCGGCGTTGATGACACGGGGGCTGCTGCCCAGGGCGGGGCAGAGGGAGCCCAGGCCGAAGCTGCACCGTTGACTGTGGAGTTGGAGCCCCCCGAGGCCCCCCCAGCAGAAGGGGACAGTGTGCCATCATCTCCCAGTGCTCTTCCCGCTGCTCCCTCTCCTCCTCCCACCCCACCTCCCACCCCCCCACCTCCGTCTCCTCCGGTTGCCGTTGCTGCTGTTCCCACTACAGCTCCTTCTCCACCTCCTCTCCCGTCTCCGAGTGCCCTCCCTGTTGTCCAGGGGGATTTAGAAGGAGAGGAGAGCACAAGAACTACTCTTAGCGAAGAGGTGAAAGATGCTGAAAAGAAGGAAGAGGCAGAAGCCGATGGGCAGCTGGAGGAGAGCGCGGAGGCTCCGAGTGTCAACTCGAGCAAGAGTCCTGTCCCAGGTAAGCCTTGACACCGTGGGCTGGTGTGGAGGATGAAGGAAAGGGGCCTCTGGGGTTCTTCCAGCAGGTGTTTCTATCGGACCAGTTCCTACTGAGCTGTGTAACTGTTGTGGTTGCAAAATGCTGGTCTTGGTTCGCAGGGATAAAACAGCCTCGTCACTGTTCATAAGGGAGGTCCCCGACTTGGATGTGTGTCTGGGCTGGGATGGGTTTGTGTGAGCCAGAAGGGTTTGGCTTTCATGGTAACACGTGGTTGGAGGGGGAATTCAGAGGACACTGCTCTGCATGGGATCATGGAGTGGTTTGGGTTGGAAGGGACCTTATAGCTCATCTCGTTCCACCACCTTCCCCTGTCCCAGGTTGCTCCAAGCCCTGTCCAACCTGGCCTTGGACACTGCCAGGGATGGAGCAGCCACAAACCCTGATTTGTGAGTGGCTGGTTCAAGGACTTGTGGCTCTGAATTTATGAGCCTGAAAAACCCTTGGGCCCTGAAGCCCTTGGGGTGAACATCTTGGGCCAGGGATTTCCCAAAACCCCCGAAGCGGGGTCTTTTCCAGCTGTAAAAACGTGGCACAGTGTTACCACATGTGGGGAAATGAAGTGGACCATCAAAGCTCTCCCAGACAACAGCCAACTGGTGTCACACCCCACTGTTCCAGACCAGTGTCCCACCCCAGTGTCCCACCAGTGTCACAAACCTCCACCTGCCCAGCCTCGGTTAGCGACGCTTTTGCTTCTCCTCTGCAAAAAGAACATCTAAGCAAAATCTACAGTTTACACATTTACGATTTTAAACTTAAATTTTACAATTTACAGTTTAAAATTCACTAAAAATTGCAGTTTCTGCAGCTGCCTTTTAAAACCCAGCCTGTTTCTCTGGGTCGTTACCTTTGGTTCGAGCCCTGGGACATCCCTGGTGTGGCATTTAATGGATTGACACAGACCACTCTTGTCTTCTTGGCTGTATTTTCTATGGAAAACTGCTTTTTTTCAGGAATTCCTGGAGATGAAACAATGGAAAAGAAGTTAAATCAATCAATTCCTTGTATTTGCTGCTGGGGTTGTAGTGGTGGCTGTTATGCACCCCAGAGGTGTCAAAGCATTTCATGTGTCACATCTTCTACACCCTGTTCTGGAGTTACTTAAATTCCTTGGAATTTGGGAAAGTTTGGACAAAAAGTCAGTTGTGATTTGGGTCTTGTTGTTGGTTATGTGTTGGTTGGTTTTTTTGCAAGTAACATTTAAAATAGGGATTGTTCTGGTTGTTTGGTTGGGGCTTTTTTAAGTAACATTTAAAATAGGGTCTTTTTGGTTTATTCTTTCGTAGATGGGGAGTGGCCTCAGCACATCTCAGGCCAAGCTCTGCTCTGGATTAAATGAAATGCAAAGCTGAGGTTGGCCCTGTGCCATGTTTGTGTGAGACTGCTGTAGGTCAATATGCTGATCTTAAATAAAATCCAATATCTAGAGGAGGTCAGAAAGATCCCTTCACTACACCAGCCACGGGGTTTTTTCCTGTTAATCTTCTTCTATTTTTATTTTACTCGGGTCATTTCACTGCTCTGGCACTTGTTGTTCTTTCAATCCGAGCTACTTCATAACCCAAATTAATTTCCTTACAAAGGAGAGAAAAGGGACTCTGTAAATAAGGTTTTGCTCAGGCAGGTTCCAGCTTGTGCTGTTATTGCTGTCTTCGTAATGGCCTGGAGTTTAAATTAAAAAAAAATTAACTTACAGTGTTTGGTGCTTTTAATTATGCACAAGATTAATTTTAATGCTCTAATGTCATTAGGTTCCACAGCACACATTAGCCAAGCCATTGGCTTTGGCAACAGGGAGAGAAATAGTTCTCAAGTCATGTAAAAGATGACTTGAAACTCAGATTTCTATTAAAAGCTCAGGGCTTCAAGGAAAGCAAAAAGCTCTCCAAGTGGCTTTTTGTGCTTTACCCCTGATTTAATGATCTCAAACTATTGCATTTCTCTGCCAGCCCTCTTTTGAGCAATAATTTTCCAGCTCTTTCTTGGAGAGAGGAAGAGGGATTGAAATAACATCATCTGAAGCTGCCTGTTAATGCAGGAACGAGGAACTGTCTGCCATATCCATTGGAAAATCCATCTGCTGAGCTTCAGGAGCAGGGAGAAGGGGTTACAGTGGTGTGTTTTCCTTGGACTGAAGGCCAAGAGTCTTTTTCGTGATCTCTGGAGTTGGGATAGAAACTGGGAGAAGGGAAACCTCTGGAGCACATGCTGCAGCCCTGAGCTCTGTGGCTTGGAGCAGTTTTGCTCTGGGGTTTTCAGCAGAATTGTGTTTTTATTTCAGAGCAGCCACAAATCATCCCACTGCTTTGCCTTTAAAGGGAGCTGAGCTGGGCTGGCTGGGACAGGGCTGTGACCTCTCAATAATCTCATTGTCCTCTCCATAGTTACAACCTGCCTGCCTAATTTTGGGAGTGAGACCTTCACCCCCCTCCTCCCAGACCTGGCAGGGCAGTACTGCTGAGACTGATAGGTGTATCCTGTATTTTGGGATGCAGGCAACAGCTTTTCAGGGATGAATGAAGTGATTTGCCTGTTCCTCAAGCGATTTCCAGAACACACCTTCTGTCCAGCAGTCAGGGAAACAAGACTGTGATTTTTTGCTCCATCAAACTCTGGAGAGAAAGAGGGAGAGAGAAAATATATTCACTCTTAAACATGTTTATCCTGCAGCAGTTCTTTCTCACAGCTCAACAGAACAACTGTGTCAGTGTTTGCAGGGAGAGGCCGGAGCTGAGCCCTGGGAACGGGGGAACCTCTGCTCTTTCTTTTCCACTGGCATCAGGTCTCCACCAGATTTCCAAGGTCAGAGGATTCCACAGGAGCACCTCTGTTGTATTTAACACTGTATTTTACCCACTCTGAACACCTTCAGTTGTCTTGGCCTGCACAGTGAAGTTTTAGTGCTTCAGTCCCAGTGTCTGCCAGTCACCGGATCATCATTCCCTGCTCATCAGCATCACTGGTCTTGCTTCCTTATGGGAATGGGGAAGATTTGGTGGGTTTCAGAGCATTAAACCACTGAGAACTGCAGGCTGTTGTACCAGGTGGGTGGTTTCTTGCTGCTGACCATGTTCCTGGTCAGAGCATTCCCCCAAACGTGGGGCTGGAGGGGACATGTTCACCCTGTCCGAGGGCGCAGGTCGTGTTCCTGCCTCCTCAGGAATGATTTCCTGGAGTTTTCAGGATGGGCAGAGCTGTTACCTGCAAAGAGCAAGAGCATGTGGCTTTTAAAATAATTAATCCCTACTCATCTTCACTGCAAGCAGAAAAATACAGATATTATTAAGAGAGGAACTGGGTGCTCTGCCTGCAATCCGTACCCAAAACATTGCTCTGGCTAAAAGTCATCAAGGACTTGATTTTGTTATTAAATTCTGGCTTTTCTGCAGCTGCAGTGAGGGACCAGCACTTCTCAGGGAACAAGACAAGAAAAATGTTGTTGGTGGAGTGGAATTTCTGCAGACAAGGTGTTACCAGAGCCTTGAGGCCTTTGATGTCACCACTGTGTCACGGCGGTTACGAGGAGCAAAGGGGGAAATAAGGGACGAGTGTCTGTCCCAGGCAGAACTCCTTGGAACACAGGAAGCCAAAAGAGCTTGTTACCCATGGAATTCAAAGGGCTGTTTCTTGCAGAGCTCGTTTATGAGATGTATTTCAGTCTAAAGTAGCCCAGCTGCCAGCGAGTCCCGGTGTGCCTGAGCTGTGGAGGCTGTAACAAGCAACTCGGGGCAGTAATTGGAAATATCTTGGAGAAACATCCCCAGCACCCAAACCCAGAGAGGCAAAAACATAAATCAGGTGTTGCCTTTTTCTTGATTTGCTGCCCTAGCCACTGGAATATGTTTTCTTTCCCATGAGCTGGAAGGCAGTGGTGGGTCCTTGCTTTTGTTTTTAAATGGCATGTTGGATAAAAAAGTGAAAACACAAGAGCTGGTATTAATTTAGGCCTTGCAGTTGGCACCACATCAGAGAGGAGAGGCCTCCTGTCCCGCTGGATGGGCTGTGGACCCGCTGGTGGGAGCTCCTGTGGGAAGATGTTCCGCAGAGGAACGTGATGCAGCTGGAGAAATGGGCTGAGGTAGCTCTGGGCCTGCTGAGCAGATTCCTCCAGTGGTGCTGTCAGCACTGGGAGTGGTGTCTGGGATGGGCTGGAAATAAGGGTTTGTTCCTCCTTCCAGTCCTGAAGTATATCCATGTTGTCACTCCTTATCTCCCTTGTGTTTGTAAGCAGAGATAAGAAAGAGCTCAGAGTGTTGCTGGGGTTTGCTGGTGTCCCTTCTCCAAGGGAATGAATGACCTAATGGGCCAAAAACAAGCTCTGGAAGTGTAAATGCTGCAAAAATGGAGCAGCATTTGGGCAGGAATTAAACTGTATGCATGTGAAGATGCTCAACTTGGGACACAGGAAGACTGAGAGGAAGATCAGAAGTGTCTGGAGACCTCCCTTGCCAAGAGCCAAGCTGGACACATGACTTTGTAATTCCCTATGGCTTTTGGAGTGGAACTCACAGCTGAAACTCCCTTTTCAGATGGACAACACCGTTGTCCTAGTGGATTTGGGGTTTGGGAGGGTTGGCACCTAAACTCACCTTGATTTCTAAGCAGATCAGCGTAAATTCTCCTTTAAATCCATTCCTGCAGCAGAAAGGAGAACTCAACAGAAGAAAAGAATCCTGCTGTCTGCTATTTTAAGAGGGGAGAAGTTGAGCAACATCTCCAGAGATCTCTGGAGATCCACCCTGGGCAGCCCCACCACACGGGCGGGTGTTGCTGCGGCACTACCGGGTGATGGGAGTCGTGGGATTTAAGGCAAGACTTGCTGGCAGGATCTCAGCCTCTGTAGAGGTTCCTTTTGCCAAAAAAAGGTGGAAAAAATGTATTCTTGAGCAGTAATAACGTTAAACGTCCTGCCAGCTGAGGAAGGAAACACCCCGGCCCTTTGCCAGCCCCAAATCCGTGACCCCAGAGTCGAGTTCTGTGCAGTTCACAATGACATGTTATTTTACACCGTGGATGATTTCTGTGGTTTGAGCTTGAGGGGAGTGAAATTCTGTCAGATGAAAAACTTTGGGGGTCAATCAATTCAGTTGCTTGGCAGTGGCAGTGTTGAGGTTGTTACTGTGCAGACGTGACCCCTCCTTGGAGAAACCCCCTGGAATTGTGGAAGTGGCATCACCAAACAAGAAGCCGTCGATGTCCAGCCTGGAAACAGTGGGTTGGCTTTTGAAAAATTCTCCTTTTTCCCTGAATTTTACCAGATTTTTGTGACAGAGGGAACTGTGGAGCCTCATTAGATCCGTGCTCTGGTAAATCCCAGGGATCACCAGCTGCTCCTTCCCCAGCCTGGTTTCAGCCCAGGATGGTGGGAATAACTCAGCTGTCCTGGCCGAGGTGCCGGAGCTGCTGTGAGCAGCAAAAGGCTGATCCTGGTTGTGTAAGGCAAAGCCCTGTTGCAATCCAGGCCTGCTTGGCCCTTCCTCTCCCCTCCTTTGAGCCCCAGGAAATTTGGGATTCGTGCTGGGGCTCTGCCCTGCTCGTAAAGCCTCTCCACAGGGAGCTGTGACGGATGGGACACGCGGGACTCGGAGCTTTGGAGATCCAGAAGATTTTTCCAGCTCCTCATGAACCATCAGCTCTGTGAACAACCAGATGATCTTTGAATATTTAAATAAGACTTTTTTTTTTTTTTTTTTTAATTAACCTTCACTTTTGGAGTGTTCAGCATGAAGGTAAAAATCCTTTATCGATGCCAGTGTTGCACTTCGGGTTGGGGTGGCTGTGCTGGCTGTGGTGATTCTCATGGGAATTCACAGTGAGTCTGCAGATCCATGGGCACCCACAAAACAGGGAAACACCCTGGAAAAGCCACCAAGGCTCATATGTGTCTTTTAGGATAGTGGGAACACAACAAATCCTGTTTCGTCCTTGCCCTTTGGAACAAAGTTGGCTGTTACTCATTTTTCTTACTTATCCGTAGTGAAGAGCCTTTCAAAATTGCATTTTATTGTGATAAAGGAAGTGCACGCTGGGTGTTTGCACAGTATCTGCTGGAAACCAAAGGCTGGAGCTGGAAATCTGTTTGCAGTAAACTTCAGTCACGAAATCAATCCCATTTACACCCAGTTAACTGGGCGTGTGTGTGCCTGGGATCCCAATCTGAGCTGGGAGCACTTGCTGCAAATTAGGAACACATTGGATTAATGGGTTTGTCTCCTTAATATATTGTGTGGTTTCTTTTACCCTTTGGGAAGAAAAGTGATTGGAGTAAATCACTGCTGATTTGGGGAATATTCTGTGGTGTTTTCTTTGACTCAGTCAGGCAGGGAGATAATTAATGGTGGAGTTGTGAACCTGCTTTTAAATTGAAATATAAATCCAGCTCAGAGCAGGGATGCAGGATTGGAGAAATTGTCCTTTTGGATGAGACACTGGAAATTTGGGCCTGTTTATGGTTAATATTATAATGATGTAGAAAAATATGTTGAGAACAACCTCCCCTCCCAGCCAGTACCTGATCTTTCAAAAAACTTGACTTTCTGAAGGTTTTCTTTTGCCCTGCATGATCTTTGTGCTGTTGGCAATGACCTCCTTGCTACTGCAAGTGCCAATTTGAGCTTGAATGAGCAACTTGGAAAACAATTCCTGTGTTTTAATGCTATTCTGATGATGGTTGTTACTGCAGAAGTGGTTAAGCCAGGCTGAATCCTTCCACTGCTTCGTTTTCCTGCACCTCAGCCCAGCCCACGCAAGGGAAGAACATCCCACAGGGCCAGTTTAGCTCGGTGTAATTTAGTGTTGTGACAGATGCACAATTCCATTGCAGCCCAAACAGCTGTAACTGCACCAAAGACCTGGAAGAAACCAAAAGACCGGCCCGAAGCCACTGAGGAGGTGACGGAGGCGGAGACGGAGGTAAGAGGGGCCGTGATCCTGCTTTTCCCAGAGTTCATGGGGATGTTGCTCTCTTGGAACTCTGTTTTAGAGGTGTTGCTTCCTCGTTGTCTCACAGGATCCAGGGCAAGAGTTTTGGGGAGGAACTGGGATACTCCTCAGCATCCTTCAGATAACAGGGTTTAGTCTGTTCCCTGTTAAAGCTCTTCAGTTTTCTTTGGGTTTGCCTAATTTAGTGACTCAGAGCATTACAGAATCCCAGAGTGGTTTGGGTTGGAAGGGACCTTAAAGACCATCTCGTTCCAACCCCCTGCCATGGGCAGGGACACCTTCCACTGGAAGGTTCCAGTAGGCTTCCACCAGACTCCCAATGTTTGGGAACACTGCTGTCCTTCCAGGGAAGGTGGGTTTGAATCGCTCAGCACTGCCCCATTTGGGTCCCAGGCCACCATCCTGACATGGGGCAGATTCTTCTGCACAGGGATGCCATGGCCAAAGGTTGGTTTTCCTGATGAGCAGCTGATGGAGAAGCTGAGAAAGGAAAATGTTGAAGTTCTCAGGCAAAACCACCTCAAGAGTAATTTAGATGAGTAAAGAGAATCCCCCTCGCTGCCATTCTGGTAGGGATGTCCCAGGAAGGAGCTCTGTGCTTAATATTCTGGGTCACACTGGGGTTAGAATCGATCAGAGAGGGAGGAGGGGAGTAAAAATGTGAAAGTTCAGACTGCCCAGTCCACAGGTAAAAACTGATGTTGGCCAGATGTGGTGCAGAGGAGAGCAAAGGGCATCCCTGGGGCTGCACCAGCAGGTCCATCTCCTGTGCTTTCCTCACCCTTCATTGGAGGAGTCGTGTCTCCTGCCCCACCCCGCAGTTCCACCTGTGCAGATTTTTCAGAGGATTCCCTTTAAAAATCTGCAAGAAGCATGGTAGGATGTGGTGCCCTCAGGTGGGGAGGGGGGAGGATCAGGAGCCTCCTCAGTGCAGTTACTCCTTTGTTCAGTGCTGGGATTTCTCCCAGGAGAAGCGCGTTCCGACGCCTCCTCCGTCTGAATGCACAATCAGGCTGCGTCCTTGGAGAGCTCTAGAATTAACAGCCAGGGATACTGTTGCTGCTTTTTCCTGAAACCAAGATGCTGGAATTGTGGCTGTACCTTCCTCAGTGGGATCTGCTCCAGTTAACAACAGGCTAATTTAAAGGAGGGATCCTCCAAAAGAAGCCCTTTACCATCCCTTTACCACAGATGGTAGAAGACAAGGAAAGCAGGGTTGTCTGTCCAGGCTGGGGTTTCTCATGGCTTAACAGTTCCTTCCATCCAATCCCTTGGGAATTTCATGGGCAACGCTGAGTCTTTCCAGTTGCACTGTTAATTTTCGGGGGGTTATCCATGGGAATGAGCTGATAAATCACCTGGTGGCTCTTGTGTTCCCCATCCCTGTGTGTGAGATGCATCTGTGCTCCTGTTGCACCAGAAATGCCGTATGGATCGGTGAAGAGCCATCGCACGTTGGGTTTGTCGGGATGCTTTTAACAAACCTCTGCCTCTGTCTGTGCTCCAGCCTAAAGAAGAGGAGGAACCTTCAGGAGACAAAGTACTTGAATCCGACCAGGAGAAAATGAGCCATGGGCCTCAGCTGGAGAGGGAGCCCTCGGAGCTCAAAGCAGCCAAGGCTGTGGAGGAGAACGGGGAGCAGGAGGCGGAGCCCGTGCGGAACGGGGCCGAGAGCGTCTCCGAGGGCGAGGGAACTGAGCCCCACTCAGGCTGCACAGACACCCCCAGCGAGGGCCCCGTGTACCAGTACAAACCAGGTAAGTCCTGCTTCCCTCTTGGCTTTTCTGCCTCCCTCCTCTGGGGGCTGGTGACGCCCCACGTGTCCTCCCTGTGGATGGGGCTGGAAGTGTTCGCCATGTGCAGCTCTGCCAGGATGCACAACAGGCCCTGAGAAACCTTCTGGGGCAGCACGGGGGGAAAACTGATCTTTCTCTTGCTGGTCATGAAGAGGAGAAGAGAAAATCCCCAGTTCCTTGTATTTTTTGTGGATGTGGGTGTTGGCTGCAGCACCATGGAGATGGCGGTGAGTTGGTTCCTGTGATCGACGGCTGAGAACCACCCAAGGAATTCCGTATAAATTCCATAAATAATGCCATTATTTCACATCTACCTCTGAAACCAGAGATGTGAAAGTGCTCGCTGAGTCCTAAATATGAATATGTGTGTTGATAGAGATTTCATTTCCTGACTGAACAGCTGCATGGATCTTCAGATTTCCAGGAGAGTAAGGAAAAGAAACAGTCTGTGGTTTTCAATCCAGGTTCTGTCCAGCTCAATCCCACCAATTAGGGTATAGTGTAACTAAGGGGTGTTTTGTTATTTATGAAGATACTTAATTTATAGACCTGAACCTCAGTTAATTCACCTCATTAAGAGAGACCTCGACACTCAGTTGCTGCCAGTTTTTAAGCCGTTTCTTATTCAGGTGAAGCTCCTTCCAAATAAATTACTTATTTTTTAGGAGCCCAGAAATTAAAAGAGTATAATTACAATAAGGAAGGACCTGGAGAGCCTGGTGGACCAGGCACTGGACAAGGAGCAGCACCATTCAGGAATTACACCAAGGTGGTTATTTCTGCACCTCTTTGTTCTGACAAAGACCTCGACGGCTTTGGTTTTATTAATTCAGGATGATTGTATCGCTGGGAGGAAACACAGAGGCCTCCTGGTAGTTCAGCACACACTGAGGGTACCTGAGCAGTTCATTAGCCAAGCACTTCCTGGAGTTAATCCATAATTCATCAGCTGTCTCTCCCCAACACTTGATGCAGTGAGAACAATCCCAGTTGGATCTGGATGTCCTTTCACTCAGCTGGAGAGGTTGGAAAAGCAGCACACATTGTACTTGTGCAATAATCCTTGATTTCAGCCCTGCTCTTTCTAAAAAGGGGAATTTTTGCCCTTTGGAGGAATTGAGTGTTTGATCCCGGTCTCTCCCTGCATTGGGGATCCTTCCTGTGACACTGCCCAGCTGGTCTTCACGTTGAAACTGCTCACTGAGAACTTTCCAGGAGAAGGAAACTACACATAAACTGTTTGTTGTTGCTGTCAGAGCTTTTCCATGATAAATGGGCAGTGTGGCACAGTGGACAGGCCAGGAATTCCAGCTGGGATGCAGCTAGTGAGGCAAACCACTCCTGCTCCCCTCTATCCCAAAGCTCTGCAGAAATAAAACTGCACAAAGAGCCAAAATTTGTAATTACTTCTGTGTGTTTTCATTCCCAGTTGTTAAAACCCATCATTGGAATAAGTCCCTGTCTGTGGCCTCTCTGAGGATGTGGATGGTGAGATCCCAGAGACCCAAAGCCAATGGACAGGGAGTGAAATAAGAAAATAATAAGTACCTGAAGGGCTGGATAAATGCTGAGCCCTCTGGCATCAGTGAGATCCAAAGGCAGGACCTCCTACAGGTGTTTTCCTTCAGATAAGACGTGTTTTCTTCCTTATTTTCAAACAAACTGCATGGCCAGTGCTGAAAATCCCATCTCCAGGCCAACAGATGCTGATTTTCCTTGTAGGTTTACGTTGTGATTTGCACCAGGCAGGATTCTCCACACCCACAAAGCCCTCCAAAAAATGGGTGGAAGGTTGGAATTCAGAGGTTTTGGCCTGTGGTTGTGTTTTCTCGTTTCCCCCATTATCTCCAGCCTGGGTTGTTCACAGCTCCATGTTTTCATGTTTCCAAAGGATATTTTGTTCCATGCAGTTCTGTCCTTGACTCTGTGTATATCACGCTCTTTTACACCACTTTAACTTCTACATTTTCACCCAAAAACTGGGAATCGTCCCTGTTTCGTCGTATCCCGCAGGAGAGCGAGCTTTGGATACGTGGGTTAGAACTGGACTTGGTGCCCAGATCTGTGTGTGGTTGCTCTGGACCTGGCTCTCCTCTCCCCACTCTTTATGCCCCTTTGATGCCACGTGTATTCCCCTCCTCCCACTGGAAATAAATCACAATTTCCCCGGCAGCTCCGTACAGTCTCCAGTTTCTCCGTACAGCTCTTCCCTCCGGATTTACCGGAGCCACGCCTGTCTCCTGGGAATCTCAGGGCCTTTCTCTCCCTATAGAGCAGTGGAAGCCCCTGGACCCGGAGGGGAAGAAGCAGTATGACCGGGAATTCCTGCTGGATATCCAGTTCATGCCTGCCTGTATCCAGAAGCCGGAGGGGCTCCCTCCCATCAGCGACGTGGTGCTCGACAAGGTGAGAGGAGAGCCCATAAAACAGGTACGTGCAGGCCTTGAGAGAAACAAAGATCCCTGATGCATGTCTTGTGTTTGCACCCTTTCCATGCAGGCTTTTGGTGGGAAGGGCAAATGGTTGGTCACATCACACAGTTCTTCAGATAGAGGTGTTGGTGCCAGATGAGTGTGCACAGATGATTCAAAACCAAAGCGTTTTTAATGGTCTTTACCTGAGCTAAGTTATACCAGGCTATTACTAAAATTTAAAATGATGCAACCATGAAGAGCTGTGGATCCAGACAAGGCCAGTGGCTTCTATCAGATCAGTTCTACGGTTAAAAAGCAGAGAGAAGCTTTTGGGTGAACTCTTTTTTTGATCTGAAGCAGTTGTGTCACTGTTTATGAGCTGATCTAATAAAAGATCTTTAAGATCTTGATTCCCAGGCAGTGTTGTGATTCCTCTACAGCCTCATTCCAGAGCTGATTGTCTCTGCTGTAGGTCTGGGCTCAGTGAAACTCTGGGGATTTCAGTGCTGACACCAAGGCCTCCTTCTGCTTTCATTAGAACTGGGGAGTTCATTGGTTTTGATGTACCACTAAACTTGCTCTTGAGATTCCAGGGTGCAGGTGATCCTCCTGTGCAGAAACACTTCCACTCTGGTTTTCATACCCAGGCAAATTGTAAAACACAGCTTTGTTCCCAAAATTGTTTCATCCACCTCCTAATTCCTTGTGATTGCTTCTCACTGCTGTGTCTGTGTTTGAGTTCCTTGGCTCATTTGCCTTTTTAGCCCAAAAGTCACTGGTTTGAGGGAAAGTGGCAGCTTTGTCATCCTGAACCAAGGCAGGCCCATGTTATTGCCTGTTTTATCCTCCGTAATTCCTGCTCAGCCTTGAAATGTTCCTGAACTCCACCTGTTCCCTCAGTGGTCCCCTGCAGAAGATGTATTTAAAATTTAATGCTCATTTTTACTGCTAAGTGTGGATGCATAAAACTTGCACGGTTCTTTAAAAGTTTTAATTTGGATATTAAATATGCCTGTTGTGGTTTAGGTGACATGGCCTTTGGTAGCTCAGCACCCCTGAGCAGCCCTGTCTGTGTGCTCTGCTCCACGGTGCAGGTCAACCAGCCGAAATTGCCGCTGCGAACCCTGGACCCCCGGATCCTGCCACGAGGCCCAGACTTCACCCCAGCCTTTGCTGACTTTGGGAGGCAAGCCCCCGGGGGAAGAAACGTGTCTGGAAGTGTGAGTTTACCCACCTTGCTCCTTTAAAAACTGGCCTTAACACCGATGAAGTCCATCCTCAGGCTTTCGGGCCTCTCCCGCTGCTCCGGTGGCTCTGGTTTTGGCAGGATGAATGCAGGGGTGAGGTTTGCTTGGCTGACAGAGTGTAGGCACATTAGAGACCGTTGTGGATGTTTGTCAGTGGTACGTATTGGCTTGGTCTCCTTCCCTTTTCCCCGTGTGAGGGGTGGAGGTGTTTCCATCAGGACCCGTCGGTCGCGGTCGCGCCGTCGTCGTACAACAACCCGGCGTCTGCGTGTCCTCGGGGGAGGCTGTGCCACCAAACACACCAACAGAGCAAACAGATTTTACTAACACCAAAAATGCACACAGTGCCTGTGTGTTCCTGCTTTATCTGTGCTTCCATGTGTTGCTGCGGTCACTTCATTCCTTGTTTTCTTGCCTTTTCTTTCATTTTTTCTTCTTTTTCCCTGTGTCTGGCTGTGCCCACATCCTGAAATCCCTCTCAGAATTCGTCACTCTTGCCTTTGCCATCTCTTTTCTTGGGGCACAGGTGCCCCCAGCATGTGCCACCCTGGAGGAGGGACACTGACTCCACTGGGGGCAGTCATTGATTTCCATCTCTTAAGATACATCCAGTGTATCCATCCAGATGTGTCTAATGACACAGCCATCCTTGGTCTTTGAAACCTGCTGGTTTCCGAAGAGTTCCCTGAATCACCCTGACTTGAAGTGTGCAGGTTTCCAGGAGTCAAATCTGGTGAATTTGGCTCAGTGTAACATCTCTGGTTCGGGAGCAGCGTCGTGGCCGGCGCCTCATCCCGGGGTGTCTTTGGAGTAACTTCGGTGCTGTGGTTTCTCTTGAGCACCACCTGGTCCACAAAACCTCCTGAGGTCGGCATTGCTTCCCAGGTTTAGGACTTGCAGGTTGTCCTGAGGCGCCTTCTGTGCCGTCCTGTGCTGAGGCTCCCGAGCCGCTCGGCGTCGCGGTAACGTCGCTGTCGCTCTTTCTCTCTCCGCAGGCCTGCAAAGTGCAGAGCAACCCTGGATTGCCCTCCCTGGCTCGGTGTGGGCCCCCAGCATGCCCTCTCTTGGTCTCGCCTCACCCACCATTGAGGAACCTGCCGATAGGGGTAAGCCAAATCCCCCCCTCTCCCCACAGCCTTTGCACCTTTTTGTAGAGTTGCCTTTTTCCCCCCCAACGCCCACTGTTGATAAAGAACGACTGGCAGAAAACTTTACAAAAAGGTGCAACCTTGTTTAAAAAAAAACCGAAACCAGACTTGCATTGTACCCCTCTAGGCAGTCTTCAGTGGTGGGTGGGACATCACCAGCTGAGGGCATGCTGGGACGTTGGCCTGAGCGGGATCCGCGAGGGTCTGCACTTTGCAGACCTGTGGAAAGGGGGAGAAAAGGTAAGTCCCGCTTACCCCGTTCATTTGGAGCATTCAGCACATAACATACATCTCACATTTGCGCCTTTGCAGAGCAGAGCCTCTCCTTGCCTTGTTCTGGAGGAGGGCTGGAAGGTGACCTTGCTCAGCCAGCCTGTCCTGTGACGCCGGCGGTTGTAGGATCAGAGTGTTCTCAGCCCCCAGCAATCCCAGACGTTTCCCCGGCATGGCAAACCCTGCGTGTGCTGCCTGTCCCCAGCCATCCCACCTCTGCAAGGCCATGCCCATGATCCATCCAACCACTGCCTCTTCCTTGCCCCGAAATAACGTGGAGCAGCTCGGCGCTAACCAGCTTCCGGCACGTTGAGAATCTTTTGTGTTGCTTCCTTGGCTTTTGTCTTTATTTCCTTCTTTTCGCTTCAACGTGTTGTGTGAGTGTTTTTGGCACTAACAAATGTTGCATCAGGCGGCACAGGGGGTGTAATTGCACAGGAGCAGAATCCAGCTGGAAGGGCTTTTTGGTGCAGGCAAGATGTTGGGTGAGGAGATGCAAACAGAGAAACTGGAGAGGAGAGGGTGGGTCCATCCCCGTGCCCGTGGCAGGATGAGTCTACTTTGTCCTTCCTGAGAGGTGATGGAAACTCGAGTCACCGCAATTCTTGTGCTTCTTGGAAGGCAAGAGTCTCTCCCAGCACTGAAGCTCAATTTTGTCTTCTCCTTCAAAGCCTCTTGTAGAGGGAGAAGTGATTCTTTACTTCCTTGGATGTTTTAAAGTGTTTCTGTGACTTGTGGTCCGAGTGGGAGCTCCAGGTCGGGCTGTGCTGCTCTGAGTCTTTGGCTCCTCTGCAGGAGTCTTGTCCCTTTTCTTTCTGCTTTCCTTTCCCCCCTTCTTCATCCAGAAGACAAGTAGTGGAGTTTCATGCAGGAACACCTGGTAACTGCTCTGTGCCATTGGTGGGAAAGGCAATCCCAGTGCAGGTGCCCCAGCACCATCTCTGTTTACATGGCTGGGGTACAGGAGGCCAGGCCTGAGCCCAGGCACCTCTTGAACTTGCTGCCATGTACATCTGGAACCAAAACCCCAGATTTTTTCTGTTAAAAGTTTGATCCATGTATTATTTTATTACATATGCAAAGGAAGCTGCTGTTCACTCATTCAAAACCTAATCACATGGTTTGAACTGAGTTTATTCACAGATATTGAAAACATACAACCCCAAAGAAAGCCCTGGTTCTGTTGATGCACTGAAGGGTCTGCTCTCGAAGGCAGCTGGATGTGAGGAGGTTGTGACACATGACAGGCTATAGTCAGGAGATGCACAGGTGCTCCGTGCATCCCTCAGTTTTCCCACACTCGCCTCCTTCCGGGAGGGCTTTTGCTCCAAAAGGGAACATTTGCATGGACCCGTCCCCAGGAAGCTCCGGCCTGTGCGGCTGCGTCCCCCGCTTTACACCCCGACATGGATGGAGGGTCCTTCAGCCAGAGCTGCCTCCGTGCGGGACATGGGATGGCTGCAGGTCACCTCTCCCTGGCCTTGCCCCTGTCCCTGGGGGCACTGAGCCCAAAGGTTTGGGTGTGCAGGGCACACTCCCAGCCTGGCTCTGGTTTCCTGCCTGGCCTGGCAGGAGGTGTGTGATGAGCTGCTGCTGCGTCTGGTTTTTCAGCTGGAGGGAAGTTTCTTCTCTCCACGTTTGCGGCGTGGTCAGAACCCGGGCAGCAGAGCTGTGTGAACAGGAGTGGCAGCAGAGCTGTGTGAACAGGGTTGGCAGCAGAGCTGTGTGAACAGGAGTGGCAGCAGAGGTGGGGTGGGAAGGTGGGCTGTGCTCAGGCTTTGCTGCGCCGTTCCAGTGTCGACCAAGGGCTCGGGGCGGGAGCGGAGAGGAGCCACAGGGAGGAATCGGTGGCTGCTTTAGGAATGTGCCTGACACACAAAAGCTGGTGAAGGCTCCCTGTTCGCCCTGTCTTGTTCCACTGTTGATTTCTCAGGAGCAATTAGCAGTTGAGGGTTGGATTTGATGACCTTGGAGATCTTTTCCAACCTTAATGACACTGTGAATTACGGCCGTGCCCAAAGGAGTTGGAATGTTCTGCTGGGTTATCTGTGTGTGTGCCAGGGGATCTAACAGGGCTCTTCCTGGGTGGTGGGGCAGCAAGGTGACACACTGCTCCATGTAGCCCTGTCCCAGGCATTGCCTTGGCATACAGAGCATGTCATGGCATGAGGGTGTTGTCTTGTGACATCTTCTCTGTTGCTGTGCTCCCACAAGGAAGCCCAAACAAGAGCTCCAGCAGTGCCAGTGACCGTGTTCATTTGCACACACCTCGTGAAAGGCAAGTGGTTCAACTCACACATCCCACTCCTGCCTTGCAGGAGGATTTTGCTTTTTAATAACACAAACCCAGGTTTGGGGCTGATCTGTGACATCAGAGACACCAGCCAAGAGCCCTTTCCTCCTGTTCAGTGAAGCTCTTGGAATAACCGCGATGGTTTGGCCTCTCTGGTGCTCGTTGAATCGCTTTGTTGAGCAGAGCAGTGTTTGAAACAGCCCATCCTCCACGAGGGGCTGTCTGCTGCCCTCTGAGGAGACGAATTACTGCCATGGGAAGTACCAGGTTCAATAATGGAGTTTTGTTGCTGCATTAATTTGTACCTTGGGGTTGGACATCTCTGATAAATGAGCTCAGAATTCTGAAGGAACGCGGGGGAGAACAATGTCCTGCCAGCACCTCGTACCTTTAGTCCTTAATGAGAAACCCCCAGATGATGAAGAGGGGGCTTGGGGGTGTCCTGGGCTCTACCTCTGGTACAACTGGTGAAAAACTCCCCAGGTTTGGCAGTGCCTGTTTTTTTTGTGCCTGGTTTGTCCAGGAGGAGCGTCACGTTCCACAGGACTGCAGAGGCACTTGGGGCTGTTTCAAAGCACCACGTTCCCCATCCTTCTGTGAAACCACACAGAGTTTGTCCTACATCTGTTAGGATCCATATTTAGACAAGGCAGGAGCTGCACTGGTGCTCCTCCAGAGTGTTTTATGTAATTCCCATCTCAGAATGGCTCCGTTGGAAGCAGTCGCCAGTAAAACTCAGTGTTTCTGGCAGAGAATACAGAGATGCTAATTTATCATTGTCTGATTGCCTGGGATGGCACATCTGAAGTTCACCTGTGAGGACTTGGTCCTTACCCACACTTTGCTGTGGTGTCTCAGTTCTGCAGTTCCTGATTTCCCAGAGCCGTGTTGGCCCGTTGGGTTCAGTCCTGTCCCGCTGCAGCAGCGTCGCCGAGTCGGGCAGGCAGCGTCATCCCGTATCTGCTTTGGGAAAAGCTGCCCCAGAGAAGCGTGTTTGGTGTCTCTGTGTTCCCTCTGACCACCCTGGAGCAGTGTGTTGGGTTGGAGGGACCCCTCAGAGTCCCAGAGGAGGTGCTGGTGGTCGGTAGTGCCGTCGGCGGGTGTTGACGTGAGCCCAGAGTGTGTTACCCAGGAGTGAGTTTAAAAGGGGATATAACAAGGACTGTTTTTGTCCTAGTTGTTGAATGTTGGACCGAGGAGATCTCAGCCGGGCCAGAGGAGGGAGCCCAGGAAGATCATCACTGTGTGTGTGAAGGAGGATGTCCACCTGAAGAAGGCGGAGAACGCCTGGAAGCCGAGCCTGAAGAGGGAGAACCAAACCGAGGACCCCGAAAATGTCAAAACCCAGGTGAGAGCTTTGGTGGGTGTACCTGAGGGTGCAGCACCCTGCCCCAGGGCCAGGGTGGTAACCTGCCTGCACCTGTGTCACACACTGAAAAAGGGCAAGGAATTCCAGCTGGAATCCCAGCTTTCCCCTCCCTTGATGGTATTTTTCATGTGTTTATCCTCGACCTGGACTTTTTAATGCCAGTCCTGTATGTTAAACTGGGAACACCAAACAAGCTACTACCTCTCTTCCAGGATTACTTTTCTATTGCTGTTTTCCTGGAATATTTCTGTCTCCATCCTAAAGCAAACAGCCTCACACTTTCAGCACAGAACTTGCTTTTCATCCCCTTTTAGACCATGTTTCTGCTCTGAACTTCACCAAGACTGAGGTTCCTCTGTAAAATCCCTCAGCTGGTCGTGCCCAGCCCAACAAGCACCATCTGAAGCTCTCTCTGTCCTCCCCCTCCTCTCCTCTGTGGGACAGTCACTCTGGGCAGAAGTGTTTGTCTGGTGGTCAGGCTTGTAATTTGTAGGATAAGTTGGGATGGTCTGGAAGGACACTGGAATTCTGTTCTTGGAGCTAATGGTAGCATTGTTCTAATTATCATCCTGGATAGGAAAAAACAAAATGCCTTAACCTGAATATAGGAGAAGTGGTTGAAGGAGTCAGAGGCTGCTCCCTGTTAATTTCTATCTCATGGATTAAATTGATCTCAAGAGGAGCTTTTCTGACAGGAAGGGCTTTGTGTCTCTGTTGCACTTGAAAAAATCTCTTGGGAGTTTCCACAAATCCTCCCCCACAGCCTTGGCCTTCGGTAGCCAAGTGAGAACTGGGGCTGGGCTGTGCAGAAATGTGTGGTGTGTAACTCGGCTTCCTGGGCATTCCTGTGGGACACCTCCATTCACTCCCCTGGGAGCTGCACCCTGGCTCATTCCTGGCCCCATTTGTGCCTAAACTGGCAGGTTTTGTGTCGTGCAGGAGCTGTTCCGCAAGGTACGAAGCATCTTGAACAAGCTGACGCCCCAGATGTTCAACCAGCTCATGAAGCAGGTGACAGACCTGACGGTGGACACGGAGGAGAGGCTGAAGGGAGTCATTGACCTGGTCTTTGAGAAGGCCATCGACGAGCCCAGCTTCTCCGTGGCCTACGCCAACATGTGCCGGTGCCTGGTGACGGTAAGAGCCGCCCAACGCAGCGGGAAATGCCTCTTACCCCCTGAGCTGCTGGGCAGGGGCACCAACTGGGGACACAGCCAGTTAATTGTCCATTTCTGAGTGTGAGTGAGGTTAATTAATGCCGCATTTCTGGTTGCTGGCCGTGCCTGGGGCAGAGGGGTTTCCTTGGGGTGGTGTGTTTGCAGCTGAGGACTCTTCGCTCTGCCTGGTCGCGAGGTGTGACGAGTCACGGGGGGGACGTTCAGGGAATCATGGGATGGTTTGGGTTTAAAAGCTCATCCAGTCCCACCTGTGCTTTTTACCCCTCATTAGGTTAATCCTGGGAAAATCTGGGTTGGAAACATCAAGTATGTCTGACTCTGTGTCTTGGTGCCTTCAGGGTGCTTTTGTGTAGGGATGCTCGGCTTGGTGGGTGTCTTCTGGTTTGGGGGAGCAGTTGGGTGTAAGAGCTGCAGGAGGAGAGAGTGGGGAAGGCATAATGTAGCTTCAAATGCCGATTAACACTATTAATTTTAATAATTATTTAACCCTGGAAGCAGTTAGATTTCATAAGGCACACTGTAGGAGGGA
>JAWWLV010000061.1:1874674-1888880 GCA_035041135.1 Platyrinchus mystaceus | reverse complement strand
CCAGGTTGGATGGGGCTTGGAGCAACCTGGGCTAGTGGAAGGTGTCCCTGCCCATGGCAGGGGGTGGAATGGGATGAGTTTTAAAGTCCCTCCAACCCCAATCATTCTGGGATTCTGTGATTCCAGGAAGTTGAACAGTGTCTGACAGGTGGAGAGAGGGAAAGGAGGAAGTGTGGAATGAGGAGCCAGTGGGCAGCAGCTGGAGCAGGGCTTTATGGAGGGCACGGGCAAGGAGCAGGTCCTGGACATGGAGTGACAGGCAGGAAGGTTCCTGGACAGCCTGTGTGATGTGGAATGACAGGCAGGAAGGTTCCTCTCCAGGCTAACGCAGAAAGGCTGGAGCAGACATCACACTGGTGAACAGTTTCTCCATGAATGCCCAAACTGGGGCTTTTCTCAAGGCTGGAATCCACCCTGCCCTGGTCAATGGACGTGTTCCAGAGGCCTCTTGCTGTGCTCCAGGAGCAGAAGCACATCCTCTCGGGTGCCCTGGAGGTCCAAGGAGCCAGGCCAGCTGTGAGCCCCGCTGGGACACAGCACCCAGTTCTGCTGGGACACAGCACCCAGCCCTGCTGGGACACAGCACCCAACCCTGCTGGGAAACAGCACCCAGTTCTGCAGGGACACAGCACCCAGTTCTGCTGGGACACAGCACCCAGCCCTGCTGGGGCACAGCACCCAGTTCTGCTGGGACACAGCACCCAGTTCTGCTGGGACACAGCACCCAGTTCTGCTGCTTCGGGTGTTCCACTCACGGCATTCCCATGAGGGAGTAAAATGAAGGAACACAGGCAAGAAACAGGGGAACTGCAGCAATCAGGACTGCTCTCAGCCCCGAGCACTCGGATGAGGAGGTGGATCCCAGTGAGGAGTCAGGCCTGGGGAGCTGCTGCCTTCCCACTCTAAGGCAAGAGCAATGAGAGCTGAAGCTCCTCAGCTGGCTGGACACACCTCACATGTGTTGTACCTGATCCCTGACCTGCCTTTGAGGCTGGATTAACGTGATTAATTAATAACACACATTCCCTGTTGTAAAGACAGGGAGCACCTGGTTCCTTTGGGCCCCCCCATTTCACTGGATGCTTCACTTTCCCAGCCTCACACAGAGCAAAGAGTTGGACACACAGTCCTGGAACTGCTGTCCTACGTGCTGGGCCACAGTTTGGGGTGTCCACATCCCAGTCTTTCCTGAAGATTGCAACCCAAATTCAAGGGAAGAGCTCCTTCATCAATCCAAACCCAGAAAGCATCAAGATTTTAACCAAATCCACCCTTTTCCAGTCAGACTTCTGCAAAAACTGTCCTTGAATGGAGTCAGAGTTCTGTTTTATGGCTCTGGGCAGTGCCTAAACATGAGCAGTGAATCAGATGATGCCTGAGGGGAGATAAAGGTTCACAGGTAAACACCAAAACACTCTAAAATCTGTTCCCTGGGATATTTCCTGTTCCAATGATAGATTGGTAACTGTGGAACTTAATGTTTGCCCCCGAGCAAACTTGTTTCACTCCAGATCTTTCTGGCATGTCAAGACATGGGGGAATTGGGGGAAAAAAAAACCCAAGTGGATTAAAAATTAAAACACCCACTCACTGCCTTTTCTGGGCACTGGGATGAGTGGACAGTCACAAAAAGTAGGTTTGTAACTCTTTCCCTCCTTCCCCAGGTTCATGTAAACACTGCCAGGCAATTAAAAAGTTGTTTTGGTTCCTGTTGTTTTGGTTCCAGTCCTTTTGCCCAGGGAGGCTGCTTGTTTCCAGCTTGGAGCTCAGTGCTTTAGTCCCCATGGTGTAAATGCCTCCAGCAGCCTGAAATCTTTCCTTATTTCCCTGCAGCCCATCAGCCAGGGCTGGTGGCACAAGCACAGGCCAAATCTGCAACGTTTCTCATTATCAATGCAATCCCTAATCTCTTTTTATTTAAAGGAATGAAATGCCTGTTTCTCCTAATATGGTAAAAATACTGATGGTCACTTGGCCATTGCACCCTGGTATCTGCCATAACTCCTGAACCTGTTACTTAAAAGAGTAATTTAGTCCATATGTCACAGAGATCCTTCCAAATATCCACACCCTTTTCAATTATAATTTGCTATGGGCTCACCTGGCAAAGAAGTTCCAACTTCTCCGAGCATTTCTTGGCAAAACCTGTTTCACAGCAGAAATACCAACTCCAACTCTTTCAATTAATGATCACCCAGTAGAACCATCTGGTTATGGGGATTGTGCCAGAGCCCTCGACCTTCTCCTCAGATATCCCAGCTGTCTTTAACTGCCAATCCTGCAGGTTTCCCCACCTGCCATCCCATTCCATGGACTGTTTTCAAAGCTTTAAATCAGAGGAATTCAGGTCACATGAAGAGCCTTGAACCAGTCTGGAGCACAAAAGGGGAGTGTAAATACTTCCTTTTCCCTGTTGAGATTAAAACTGGGATTTTAGAGACCCACAGAATGGGGGTCTCTAAAACATCACAGATGTCCACTGTCTGTGCTAATTGAGAAATTCCCAAATCCCACACATTTTGGATAGCGGAAAACGAGGTACTGTCATCAGCATCTGGAAGCACAATTTAGGAAGACGTTGTGTAACTTTGCCCATGACTGAAACAGCTGAAGAAAACAAAGCCAAGCAGTTCCCAGCCAGGGTCAAAGACAAGGCAGAGATTAATCCTTTTCTGCTCCCAGAAAAAGCCCTCCCGAGGTCGGTGTTCAGACCCAGCGGTGCAGCTCTATCAGCTGAAGAACTGCCAGTGGAAATAACACACTCAAGAAAGGAAAATTAGTCACTAAAACTTCATTAAAGGGTTCTTTTATTCCATTTTCAGAAAAGATACACAGAGCTCAGTGAAGGGATCATTGGGTGAAATTATCTGACTTGTACTTGGCAGGGACACCTTCCACTGTCCCAGGTTGCTCCAAGCCCCGTCCAGCCCGGTCTTGGACACTTCCATCTGACTGCCACCAAAAAGCCTTGTTTCTGAAAGAGGAATAAAACCACACAGAAAGAGGGAAACACCGTCATGGCTCAAAAGAATTCAAGTTGAAAGTTGCTGATTGATTCAGACATCCCCCAGGCCATGAGGAACGCGGCTCCTCCCCACCCTCCACCTCCTCTATTATTAAGCTGCATATTTTAAACAAAAACTTGAATACTTTTCACCTATTATGGCAAAGGCTCTAAGATCTCCTCAGTCATAGGGAGCTTTTTTTACTATCAAAGCACAGATTCAGTATTCCCAGATATAGTTCCCTGTGCTTTGCTGAACCCTCTGCTCTGAGCTGGAGGCCCGAGCTCACTGACAACATTCCAAAAATCTCACCCATCATACACAGGTGAACTGTCAAGTTTTTCTCCAGATTAATTAATTTTTAAGATGCTCTAAAATCCTATTGAGGCACCTGGGTTGAAACAGTGTTAAATACCCAACAGCACCTTCTCAGTAATTATCAACCACACAGATTAGAAATTCCATACAGAAGGTTAATAAACAATGGAAGCATCCAAAATCCTGAATTACCCATCAAACCTACATAAAAATACAGAATAATCCAGAGATGCCTGCACTCCTACACCAGCCCCCTCCACACTGGGAATTTTCAATGAGCTGAATTAATTTTCCACAGCTTTGTTACGCCCCACGTTTGCTGAGTTCATCACCAAAACTATCTTTATCGTGTCAGCTGGGATATGGAGATAGGGTTGTCATGGCTGGGTGTCCCAGAGTGACAGAGACCACGTTTGACTTCCAAAGAGGAGCCTCAGGTACCTCAGTGATGCTCACACCTCTCCTCCAGCACGAGAGGATGTTGTCTCAAGCTGCTCCAAGGGAGGTTCAGGGTGGACATCAGGAGGAATTTCCTCATGGAAAGGGGGATTAAACACTGGAACTGCCTAGGGAGGTTTGGAGTCCCCACCCCTGGAGGTGCCCAAGGAAGGACTGGCTGTGGGGACAAGGTGGGGATGGATGGAAGGTTGGACTCGATGATCCTGAGGGTCTTTTCCAACCTCAGTGATCCCGTGATTCTATAAAATAGTGTTGTTAAAAACTCTGCACACAAGAGAGCAGAAGTGGCTGAAAACTAAACTGGGTGGGATTTAGCCTCATTCCAGAGGTGTGGCTGCCCAGGACGGATCCAGGCACAGTCACAGGCTGACTGTTTGTCCACTGTGACTGGTCCGTGCTGCAGGAGAACCCGGGACTGGCCCGGCTGTGTTTGGGGGTGTCCCCGAGGAACACCCAGCCAAGGACAGGGCTGTACTCGCTGAGAGTGAGAGGCAAAGGAAGGAACAAAACTGGGATTTCGGGGGAGAACTGGGGGACACAGAGGGAAGCAGGACACGACTCCCTCAGTTCCTCGGTGGAGGCAGCAACAGGCAGTGTGACAGAGTTACCCTGGAAACTGCTCTGCCCAGCTCCTGCCCGCCCGGTGCCAACGGTGTCGCCATGGAAACCCTTTGTCACCGCCGAGGAGGAACAAAGGATGGGAAACTGCAGCAAGAAGTCCCCTTCTCCCACCCTCCCTCCGCACACGACAGGCGAGGCACGCTTGGAACGTGAGGCAGAGAGGGGTTTGCCTCCCTCGGAGCCGGAAACCTGTTAAAAATACCTGCCCCATAAGTCAGTTTGGGTCTGCCGCCATCCCAGTGCATCTCACGGTGCTCCTGCCCTGGTTTTATTCACCAGGGAAGTAAAACCGGGACAGGAGATGCGCAGCTCCTTCCAGCAACACATGCAAAAGGATCGGCAAAGCCACCAAGAGGTGAATTTAATTAAGATCAATCCCTTGATTAGGATTTTGGGAGTGTTTACCCTCCTGTGGTCCTTTAAACTTCCTCACACATGCCCATGGGGAGTAATATCTGCTGTGTCCGCTCAAGAAGGATCAGCTGTTTTGATTTAGGCAGATAATGAGATCATCCACGGCTCCACTGGATCAGATTAAACATGGATAAGGCTCTGAATCCTCCCGCTTTAGAGATGACTGTGAGATGAAGAGGATGAGGAAGAAATTGCCCCATGAGCACTTTATTTCACCTTTGTCTAGTAGAGGATTTGCACAGAGCTGCTGCTGAGCTCCTGGCCACTGTCCCATCCCACTGTCCCATCCCACTGTCCCATCCCACTGCCATGTGGGATACACTGGGCACGAACGGATCCTGCTTCTGAACTTCCACCAAAGTCCCTCAAAATCTCCTCTTGGATTCCACATTCCTCACATGACTTTCATGTTCTGGCACTCAGCTTCCAACAAGAGCCCTTCTGTCAGTCATGGTAACACTTCTCTGAGCTAATTAAAGCACTTGATTAAGACGCGTTGATTCCGCCTCACCTCCAGCTCCTGCTTGGGATGTGGCAACAAAAAAAGTCTTTCTGGTAAAACCTTCTCAGTGGGGTCTCTCTCCCAGCCACCTGTATGCTCTCCAAGGTGGGTTCAGTCACCCTGGAATGATCCCCTGATGTGAGGAAGGATCCACAACTCCCTGCATGGTGAATGACTTCCCGCTGCCGGGCTGGCCATGGGCAAGGATGGTGACATTGTAGGCCTTGGTGACACCCTGGAAATGGGGGGAAAGCAAATAAAATAGCCATCCACCCTTTGCCTAACTGGGAATACATCATCCAGGCTCCATCCCACCTCCTAAAAGGTATTTTAAAGGAAGAGCTGGAAGTAAACATCAAACAACTGCCTGATCTTCACTTGCATCCGGAGTGTAATTATTAAGAAATTAGCATATAAATCAATGTTTTTCTCTCAAAACTGGAAATCTTGAAGCAATGCAGGCATTACAAAGCAACTGACAACACTTAGAAAACCAGAATGTTTTTTTGAGAGGGCATAAAATCTTATGAAACCCAGAGTGACAACTAGAACTCTAGTTGGTTGTGGAGGTCCAAAGTCTTTAGCTTTGAATGATTTTCTCTTAGCAAGCTGCTCACTGTCACTTCTTCCTATTTCAGAGAAGCATGGTAGGAACAGAAAATACTTGCATTTCATAAATAAAAAAATGAACCTATTAATCTAATAATCTGCTCTTTCAGACTCTGCTTGTTCTCACAATCAGGAAATTTTACCTTCAAACCATCACGAGCCATCTAATCCGTGTTTCTTCTAACAAAATTGGGGTTTTGAGGGAGGTTGGGCTCTTTTTTGCTCAACTGCTTCTTTCTCATCCCAGCTGTTTTCCATGGTGAGGTGTTAACAAGGAAATAAAGAGATCCCCTCTCATTTTGCCAGTCTAAGCCAAACTGAGGTTCCCCATCTTCTCTAAGGTTTCTCTCACAACAGTAAAAATGTCCCCAAAATCATCAGGAGTCTTGTTTGTACCCTTTCTTCTCTAGGGCCTGTTCATGAGAACCTCTGCTCTGGAGAGAGGTTGGGAGGGTTGGGGGGGTTCACCTGGAGAAGAGAAGGGTACAGGGAGACCTGAGAGCCCCTTGCAGGGCCTAAAGGGGCTCCAGGAGAGCTGGAGAGGGACTGGGGACAAGGGATGGAGGGACAGGACATAGGGAATGTCTTCCCACTGCCAGAAGGCAGGTTAGATGGGATATTGGGAAGGAATTTCTCCCTGGGAGGGTGGGGAGACCCTGGCACAGGTTGCCCAGAGAAGCTGTGGCTGCCCCTGGATCCCTGCAAGTGTTCAAGGCCAGGTTGGACGGGGCTTGGAGAAACCTGGGCTAGAGGAAGGTGTCCCTGCCCATGGCAGGGAATGAGATGATATTTAGGGTCCCTTCCAACCCAAACCATTCTGGGATTCTATGATATAAACATCCACCTAAAACAAGTCAATGTAATTCTCAGTGTTCCTGCTGTATGTAATAAATATTTTTTTTCTTCCCAATTTCCCAGCCTATTGCCAGGACACTCTTTGCCATCCTCTGCACCCCAGGGTTGCAGCTAAACCTCTTCAAGTGAAGGACAGGGCTGTTTCTGCCCATAAATCACAGAATCCCAGAATGGTTTGGTTGGAAGGGACCTGAAAGCTCATCTCCTTCCATGCCCTGCCACGGGCAGGGACACCTTCTGGGGTGGGGAAGGTCAAGGGGATCCTGCTCCACTTAGGGATCAGCTGTCCATGTACAGCTCCTCAGCCCGTGTCCCAGGCCATGTGTCCACAGAATCACAGAGTATCCTGAGCTGGAAGGGACCCACAGAGATCATCCAGTCCAGCCTCTGGCCCTGCACAGACACCCCAACAATCCCACCCTGTCCCTCAGAGCGTTGTCCAAACCCTCCTGGAGCTCTGGCAGCCTTGGGGCTGTGACACTGCCCTGGGGAGCCTGTTCAGTGCCAACCACCCTCTGGGGGAAGGACCTTTCCCTGAGATCCAGCCTGACCCTCCCTGACACAGCTCCAGCCATTCCCTGGGTGCTGTCCCTGCTCACAGAGAGCAGAGATCAGAGCTGCCCCTCGGGAGGAGCTGCAGACCCTGAGGAGTCTCCCCTCAGTCTCTCTGTGGTCCCTCCTGTCACCCAGGGCTGAAGCAGGGCAGGACCAGCCTTTTCCCTGCAGTTCCCTCCCCGTCACTCCAAAACCAGCTGCTGTGTCACTCTGTGATGCTCAGGTGTCACCACTCCTGACCTTGTTGCTCTGCTGTTCTTTACAATCCCCAGACTCCTTGCGACCAAGTGCCACAAGTCTGAACAGATTTTCTGCCCTGCAGCCTCCCGTCTCCCCCGTTTCTGCCTCATCCGCATCTTCCGAACTCGAATCCCGCAGGGCCTTAACGAGGTGAGTGCTGCTCTTGGCTGCCTCTACATCTGCACTGTGCACCTGCTGCTCTGCCTGCCAGCACTCAGAAAGGAGAGAATTCCTTGCCTTTCCAGGAATGGCTGTGTCTGTCTTCCCCCCTGAGTTAACTTCAAACACGGGTGTGTTTTAAAATATCGTAGGAGAGACAGGTGGAATTAATTTTTAAAGCCGTTTGGATGAATGTTTTAGTTTCCACTTCACCCTTCAGCTAAGGGTGGTTGTTTATAACAGATTAAAAGCTCTTCAGATAAAATGTGGTAGTAAATAGGTTGGATTTAATGGCTGTGAATTCAGCCAGGTCAGCAGGTTTATTTATCCAGAAAAAGAGACCTAAAACCTTGCAGAAATGTGCCTAAAGCACCGTGTGTGACCCTTCCCATCAGGTGTGACTGACCTGGCCCTGCTCCCACATCCCACAAAAGGCTGCACAGCCTCTCTCACACCCTGATTCCATCAGGGCTGCAGCCACTCCAGCTTGTAGCATGAAACATGTATTAACCCTCAATAATTTATTAGCTCTAGACATGGTTTATAAATGTACAGTTCATTTAAAATGCCACTGGTTCTTCCTTCCAGTACACACGAGCTGCTGCTGTGTTTTCCTGGGTTGTGCCTCTAATCTTTTCCCTCCTATTTCACCTAAAACTTGGACTTAACTGGAAACTATTCCATTCTGGAATTGGTTTGCCCATCTTACTCATTAACACAATAATTAATAGGGCAGATCCCTGTCACCTGTTGCTGGGAGCCTTCACTGTTTGGAAGGTATTTTTAAGTAAATGGGTAAAAAATAGAAGTCTCATGGAATCACAGAGTGGTTTGGGCTGGAAGGGACCTTAAAGATCACCTTGTTCCACCCCCTGCCACGGGCAGGGACACCTTCCACTAACCCAGGTTGCTCCAAGCCCTGTCCAACCTGGCCTTGGACACTTCCAGGGCTGGGGCAGCCACAGCTTCTCTGGGCAACCTGTGCCAGGGCCTCCCCACCCTCCCAGGGAAGGATTCCTTCCCAATATCCCATCTAAATATCTCATCCCATTTCACAGCGGAACAGAGCCTTTACTCATAAACTCCACTGTTTCACATGTAAAACAGGTGCTGTAGGGGCTTCACTGCTTTTCCCTGTGTTCTCTGGGGAGCATTGGCTCTGCCTGTCCACTCTGGACGTTTGTGTTTGTGCATCTCTGAGACTGAGTTAACTTTCATTATATTCTCTGTAGCTACAACTGCAAAAATTGAGTCAGGTTTGGGTTGTGGAGTTGTTTTTCCTCGCAGTTGCTCTAAAGCCATGGAGTGTTTTCTCTAGCAGGGGTTGGTAGAGCCACATCCTGTGTTTCTGTCCCACAGTCGAGGGAGCACGGGCAGGGAGAAGAACGACAAACCTCTGCCCCCTTCCCTGGCCCGCCCCAACACGTTCCTGCGGGGCAGCAGCAGCAAAGAGCTGCTCCTGGACAATCAGGCGCAGGAGGAGCAGCGCAGGGAGATGCTGGAGACGGTGAAGCAGCTGACGGGCGGGATGGAGGTGGACAGGAACAGCACCGAGGCGGAGAGGAGCAAAGCCAAGGAACCCGGTGAGCGGCTCCTCCGCGCTCGGGGGCTCTGCGTGTGTGAACAGGCACGAGGGAAAACCTGCCAGGAGCAGTGAGAGGTTTCTGTGCAGGGGTGGGAGGTGTTGGAGGGGGGCACAGCTGAGTCAGGCAGGCCTGGGCCTCATCCCTCTCACCAGCTCCTCTGTAGCATCCGTGGAGCAGAAAGGCTGCAGGAACCAGCACAGCACCACCCCACTGTCCCACAGGTTTCTGGGCTCAAAGCGCCCAAAATCAGTGTCAGTTCTTCAGAAACGCTTCTTCAGTGACCAGTAAAGCCTTATCTGCCCTTTCCAAACATTCCCCAGGGGCAGGGCAGGGATTTTGGGTCTGGGACAGAGGGTTCACAGCAGGAGCTGCAGAACCAACAAGGTGACACACGAGTCACCCAGTGGGTGCCGCAGCTCCTGCTTTTCCCTCCTGCCAGCTGGAGCTGATCTGTTAGTGAGAAGACACTGAGGACACTTGGGGTGATGTTCCCTGTGGACAGAACCTCTCTGATAAGTCCAGTGTTCCACTCCTTCCCTGGGAAACATCTCCACTGCCACGCATGGCACACGCTCCTTGTGAAGCTTTGGGATGCTATAGGGGACTCCATGGGACCAGGGACATTGCCTTGGGCTGCTGCCCGTTGCAGTCAGTGTTTATACTGTGCAATGTCCTGCACCAGCTCCCAGTTAATTATTTGATGTTGATGGAGAGCTTTGGAGATGCTCCACCCGTGCCACTGCCAGCTGTGCTCCTGCGAGACCGAGTTACAGGAATACGGGGAGTTCATGGCAGGGCCGTGGAGCCAGGAAAGAATCCCAGAATCCCAGAATGGTTTGGGTTGGAAGGGACCTTAAAGCCCATCTCATTCCCTGCCATGGGCAGGGACACCTTCCACTAGCCCAGGTTGCTCCAAGCCCCGTCTGGGAAGTGCCCCCTGCCTGAGGATGGCACAGGGAACACACCTGCTCCAGTGGCTTCTGTTTTCAGAATGTCATCTCTAAAATGATGCTGGTTTTCCTTTCCCAAACACGTTTTTATTTTGTTGTGTTTCCACCAGCCAAGCCAGAAGCTCCCCCAGCTCCGGTGCAAGAAAAGCCTTCGCTGTCAGAAGAGGAAATAGAGAGAAAATGCAAATCTATCATTGATGAGTTCTTGCATATTAATGATTTTAAGGTAAGCAAGATGAAAACCTCACTTAGCAGAAAGCTCTGTGGGGCTGGAGTGCTTTCTCTCCAGGAACTGTGTGAGCACCCAGCCCACACAGAGGCAGCAGAACTGGGGTGGACTGACAAAATCTGGGCAGCAGAAGCAGCTCCGTGAGCATTTTTAGGACACTTGTCTCGCAAACTCATTTTCTGCCCTGCTGGTAACAGGAAAAATAGCCCAGGCTGTGTGTTTTAAGTAGCAAGATGTATGTGATCTGTCATGAATCACTGAGCAGCTCCATAATAACAGCAATTTTGGAAGCAGAAAAAGTAATGGGAAAATAAACAGAGGTTTTCATTTAGTTATCAAAGCATGTGCTGTTCTGATCTGGAGGCAGATAAAGCAATACTAAATATTGAACAAACCACTCCAGAGGATTTTTAATAAACATTGGAAATTACTGAGCAGCTGTCATCACTTCCTAGTTAAAAGGTTGAAATTTTGTTTCCCTTGTAAAAGGGTTTTTTAGCTCGCCCAGGGAGTCTGCAAGAAGTGTTACATTGGCTGCGAAGCTGCTTCGTTTGATCTTTCACTAGAAGAAATTTTAAAACCTGCCAAGTTGGAAATGGCAGCACTTGGGAGTTGCTGGTTTGGCACCCTAAAAGCAGAGTTGCTGCTTCCATTTCATAAGGCTTCCAATTAATAATCTGAAAGAGGAATATTCTTGTGATGGAGTGTTTTGAGTTCACATCCAGCTATTGGGATAAATTATTAAATACTGGTTTGGAGAGGAAAAACCCTGCTTTGATTGGCAGTGTGCTGCAGAGGGCTGGCCTGGGGCAGGGGCTGCTGAGCCAAGGAGCCTCCACTCCTTTTCCTTCTTAGGATGTCCTCCAAAGGGTCCCTCTGGATGTTTGGGGTGAAGGAGCTGCTTTGGTTCTCCGTTCGCAAATACAGCGATGAGTTTCTGTGGCAGGGTGGAAATGGAGCTGAATTGCACTAGAAAGGGCAGGGCTGGTTACAGTCCATGGGCTCAGGCTGTTTGTTTGCACCAGGGGTTACAGGATAGTGGGGAATTCTTGGTGCTGTTCAGGTGCAGTGAAGCTTAAACTCGTGTTGCTGCAGCCGCCCGTGAGGAGCCACTGGGGTGTACACGATGTGTGCACTGTGTCACTCCTGCCTTTCACAGCACTTTGGTCTCCTGAGTTTGACCTGCCTGTGGATTCAAACTGCTGAGCTGTGCACCAGTGTGTGGTGACAGCAGGGTCAGCCACATTCCCTGTGTGTCCTGGGATCCCTTGGGCACTGGCTGGGACCACCAGGGTTCTCAGCTGTGAAGAGAAGCCATTCAGAGCCTGTGGAACACGTGAGGCTGTCAGGGGTGGGTCAGTCGAGGCACAGCCTGGTCACAGGACAGGGATCTGTGCTCAGGAAGACCCTGAGCTCTGTGGGCTGGACCCAGAAGGTCACTGGCAGGTCCTGGTGATGGCAGTGGGGATGTTTGATGTGTGGCACTGAGTGCTGCTCTGAGAGTCTCTATTTAAGTGTTTGCTTGGGTCACAAAGCGCACAGCCCATGAAGGAGGAGCTTTAGAAAGGGGAAATTTGCCTCCAAACACTTCTCAGCTGTTTTCTGCCTCTTGCTGTGATGTGGGTTTGTAACATGGGCGTTTGTGCCAGGTCAGATCAGTAACAGATCTAACCTGGTGCCCTCTTGTTGGCTTGGCTTGGTGTTTAATGCAATGAGAGGTGTCTGGGGGACATCCAGAAGACAATTCCGTCCTTTCACTGAGCAGCCAAACTGTATCCTGGAATGCAATTGTGTGCTTTAAAAATTGTTGCCTGGGTGGTATAAATTCCATTATTCTTCTATTATTCCATTATTATTCTATTATTCAATTATTCTTCTATTATTCCATTATTAATATTACTGCTGTTGTTATTACTCAGTTGCCACCTCAGTGGCAGTTTGTGATGAGGTTCCTGGTCCAGCACTTGGCCTGGCAGCCTCACTAACAGCTCCTTTCCCCCAAACTCCCCCGTGTTCCAGCAGAAAGTGCTCCTGTGCCCCGTTGCTGGGTGCTCCCAGCTCAGGGTGCCCGTGTTGTCCCACAGGAAGCGATGCAGTGCGTGGAGGAGCTCAGCACCCAGAACCTGCTGCCGGTGTTCGTGCGCGTGGGAGTGGAGTCGACGCTGGAGCGGAGTCAGATCACCAGGGATCACATGGGCCAGTTGTTGCATCAGTTGGTGCAGTCGGGAAAGCTGAGCAAGCAGGATTTCTTCAAGGGGTTGGTATTCTGTGCCCGTGGAACGGGTTCTTTTCCTCAGTGTTCCCTGCAAGTGGACGCTGTGCTGGAGAGGAAGGATTGCCCACCTCGCTTTGGTGTCCTGCCCTCTCCACACATCCCTTTTGAAGGAGTATTTTCACCTTGGTCTATTTGTAATACAATTATTATGATCTATTTTAAGTATTTCAGATGCTTTAGTGAACATAAATACGTTCATATTTATGTCACTATTTATTTCTAAGCAGATCTGGAGGTGTCTGTTTAATTGTGTGTGTTTAGATCTCTGTTCTGTCACACATTTGTCCGTGTTTGTTTTGGCAAATCACTGAATATGTCTGAAAGAGGAAGAACTCAGAAACCTTCACATGACATTAATACCTGGAGGCTCTTCAGCCTGAGGTCCTGTTCATCCACAGAGCTACAGCTGCTCTCCCACCAGGAAAAAGCTTCACCCATGTGATGCTGTTTCTCGGGACACCTTACCTTGGAGTGGATGAGTCCTTAAGGGGCTCAGGAGGAGAACATGCACCAGATGGGTTAAACCTGCCCCAGGAGACCCAAGTTTTGGCTGCTGACTCATTTCAGCTCTCTGGTGTTTGTGCTCCCAGCCTGGTGTCCCATCCTGAAAGGATCCATGTTCCCAGGGAGGTCCCTGGCACCACTCATAGAGCAGGGTGGGTAAAACAGGGATAACCACAAACAGCCAGTGAACAAGCAGAAGAAGTAACACTTCAGGCACTGAGTCTCTGAGGAGTTGGCTCTGTCTTGCTGCTTTTAACTCCTTGTTGTGCTCTGATCTGGCCCCTGCCCCTCCTGGCAGTCTCTGCCCACATTCTCCACCAGAAATGTCATGGGTTTACTCTGGGCCAATTTTCTCTCACCCCCCACACAATTGCTGTAAGTTGAGAGAAGGTTTATGCAGACAAAAGAGATCTGATGTGGGGAGAATAACATTAGGATTTATTACTAGCAAGATAAAAACTAAAGAACTATATATATGCAACAATTCTAACTAGGCAAAAGTGCCATGTGTTTACAGAAGTGCCCCTCCCCCCTTGTATCAGTTTAGGAGGAGAAGCAGTCTCTTTTCCACTTCCAGAGCTATAGGTCTTCTAAATGATTTTGCAGCACTTGAAAGTTCCTCTTCTGTTCTCTCTCTCTCTTCTGTGTCGATCTCAGGGCTGGGCCTGCCCCCTCCTGGGCTAAGACTGGAGGCTGGGGGTTACCCAGGCCTTGTGGGGTCCTCCATGGACTGCAAGGGGACACTTCCCTTACCATGGTGTTCACCACAGTTACAGGGGATAATGGCTTTAAAGTCCACCCCTGTTTCTTGTGGGGTCCCTCCTCATGAGACACAGTCCTTTATGGATCTCTCTAGTGTGAGTCCACCTTCAGGCAACAGTTCTTCCATTCTCTGCTGTCCCTTAGGGTCACAAATTCAGCTGCA
>JAWWLV010000061.1:1854928-1873996 GCA_035041135.1 Platyrinchus mystaceus | reverse complement strand
AGTAGGTTTCTCTTCCCCCACAGCTTCTCTTCCATGTTCTTAAATATGTAATTGGCTTTGCTCTGGAAATCCACCTGGAAGAACTGTTTTCAGCCCCAGGGGGGCTGGTTTGCAAACCCACGACACTCCTGGGTCGCGGCGTCGCTCCGATGGGGATCTCCCTGTGCCTGTGGCTGTCCCTGGATTTCACCAGACTCACAGGAAAAGTTCAGGCAGCCTGAGCTCAAACCCATATGGGACAGCAGGAAAAGTGGATCTCCACAGGGAGTTAACCCTTGTGTCCACACAGCACTGGTGGTCAGAAGGGCTGGACTGAAGGGATGCATTTCCATAATGGATTGTGATTGAAGCTGTTCTGGTGTTCCCTGGAGTGTGGATAAGTGATTGGGATGCCAGATAAGTAAGATCATGATGAAACAGTGGGATGTGTAGTCTGAATGTGGCACAAACAACATGAAATGGCTCCTGAAGGTGATGAAAGGGCAAGTGTGTCTCAGTGGGTACATGAGAACACCAAAACACTTCACTTATGCAGGAGAAATTACCATGGAATGAGGGGTGTGGGATGAGAACTGGTCCCAGCCACATCTGGGGAGATGCACAACAGGAAAGCAGTTTCTGGCAGAAAGGCTTGGACAGGCCTGGGCTGAAGGAGCAGCAGAGGATGCAAAGAACAAAGCAGAGAGGTGGTTTCTGGGTTTGAAGCACGAGGGAAAATGTGCATTTACAGCCACTAAACCAGACCCCAGAATTTTCAAGGTCTTCAAGGAGGAAAGAACCATGACAGCAACTGGAAGGAGAGCGGAAAAAGGATCATCTTGTACCAGGCTCCTGCAGGGGTTTTGTGGGAAAGGAGAGTTCTGAGCCATTCTGTATCACTGGGGAGCAGTTCTGTAATTCCTGCTGTGGATGGAAACCCCCTGTGCTGAACTGAACTGTCCTCTGGGCTGTCTGATGTACTCACATTTCACTGCTTCCCTTACATTTGGAATTTTGTTATGATTAACCCCCTTCTCTAACTGTTTGGATATTTTAAAGAAAGTTGCATTTACCTGATGGTTCATATTTACAGACAAAAATGCTTTGTAGGTGTTACTAGTCAGCAAATTATTTGGTCTGGGATATAGGAATTATTGTTTCTTTCTTTCTTGGCTATATCTGATGGTTGTACAAAAGATGATGCTTTTTCCACATATTCTCCATGTTACTGCGTGGAGAAATTCACTCTTGGCAGTTTGGAAGCACAGAAAGCATAAAATGGCAATAGTTTTATTACTTTTGTGATTCTCCTCACTCCTCTCTCTCTTTGCTCCTCTCTACTGTAACAGAAAGTTCTTAAAAGTGCAGATTTGCTTTGCAGGAAAAGTTTCCAGTTAAATATTGTTTAACATTTGATGTTTTCCCTTCTCCTTTCAAAGCTTTTCAGAGACCTTGGAGATGGCAGACGACATGGCCATAGATATACCCCATATCTGGTTGTACCTGGCTGAGTTGGTGACCCCCATGTTAAAAGAAGGAGGAATCTCTATGAGAGAACTTATACAGTAAGTGGTGCTCTTCCAGCTATTCTGTCGTGTTTTCATGGCAGTAGGTAAAGGATGAGCAGTGCCAGAGGCTCAGCTGCCCATGGGAGTCGATGAAAAGCTTATTGGGAAGGAATTCTTCCCTGGGAGGGTGGGGAGGCCCTGGCACAGGTTGCCCAGAGAAGCTGTGGCTGCTCCAGCCCTGGAAGTGTCCAAGGCCAGGTTGGACGGGGCTTGGAGCAACCTGGGCTAGTGGAAGGTGTCCCTGCCCATGGCAGGGGGTGGGATGGGATGAGCTTTAAGGTCCCTTCCAACCCAAACCATCCTGGCATTCTAACTACCAACTGTCTTAATCTGGCAAAAAACTTGTCTGCAAGACTGGACACCATTCCAGGACCAAAGTTCCTGTGTTTTGTAAGTGTCCTTATGTATTTGGGGATAAGCAGAAGCCAATTGAATGGTTTCCTTTCCCCCTAACCAGCATATTAAGAAAATAACAGCCTTTTCCCCAAAAAGGGTTTCACTATCCAAATGCAGAATCCCACAAAAATTAATGGATTTGACATAAAAAAAATAATATAAAATATACCTTTTTTTTATGTGAAATTAGAGGCTTTGTAATTAGCCCTGTTGTGACAAGGTCACTGCATCACTAAGTGTTTTATCAGCTGGCCTGATCAAATCTTTTCTCCCTGGCAGAGGTTAGAGGTGATTTTCTGCCTCAATTTGACCACTACCCTTTGCCTTGGATTCAAAATACGAATTACAAAGAGTAAATCCTTGGTTTTCTTTCATTCCAGAGAATTTAGCAAACCCTTGCTTCCTGTGGGAAGAGCCGGCGTCTTGCTTGCTGAAATCTTGCACCTTCTATGCAAACAAATGGTGAGTGTCCAGGAGCCCCTGGTAGGAGCTGGATGCAGCCTGTCCATGTCCATGCATGAATCCTACACAATTCCCACATGGAGACATTTAGGGATGGACCAGCCAGTCCAGATAACTTAGCCAACCTGCCTCTGCACCCCCAGATCCCAACCAAGCCTTCCGAGGTTCCAAAAAGCCGAGTTAACGTTTTGTTTTCTCCTGACTTTTCCCTTTTGCAGGTACCTTTGCACCTGGCTTCTCCCAGAAGCTCAGAGTGCCTGAAATGCTGCAAGAGGGACATGCTCAAGGGATTTCTGGGCTGACCAGGAGCAGCAAGTGCCGGGAATCTGGCGAGAGAGCTGTTCTTGCAGACCGAGAGGTTCTCAGGGTTCGGATAAGCTTCCGATGGCCTCAGACTCCTGGGTGCTTATCCAAACTAAACCTGCCGACTCCTGAGGTTCACCCATCACTAGGGGTAGTGACACCTCCTCACCCTGTGGCTCCAAGAGCTCACACACACCTCACAGTTGTGTGTCCAACCAGTTTGGTGGTTCCCCTATAACTCTTGTCTCCTTTTTGTCTTTTTTTTTTTTAATCCAACAAAATCCTGCACTTTGGAGCGTGTCTATTTTCAACCCTGTAAAATCCCTCACTTGCCTCTTTTTATTTTTTCAAGCATGCATTCAAGTAAGGTTGAATGTTCCAGGAGCATTTCAATCTAACATTGCAAAGAGTGACTTTTTATTTATCTGTTTTAGTCTTGTTTGGAAGTCAACTTCCACTTATTTTTTTCTTATTCTGTGAAAGAAAAGCTGCTGTGCTCCAGGGTTGGAAGCACAGCCTTGGGTTTCTGTTTCTTCCACAGTTTCTCATCTGACCTCCCCCAGGCCAAGACCTGGGCTTGGGGATTTCAGTGTAATATCAGTCACCTAATCCAGATCCTGATGGATCAGAGCAGGAACTGTGCACAGTTGGCTCTTAACAACCTGCATTGTGAACTGAAAATTGTAATCTGCTTTATAAACTAAAAATCAGGCTGAGGTCATCAGTGCTTGGCTCAGGCTACACAGGGATCTCCCGTGTGGAGGTGCTGGAAGGTCAAATTTTGGCAAAGCATTTGGGTGGAAAGAGCTGGTTGTTCTCAACATTTTCATTCTTGTCAGAATTCTGTGTGTGCCCTCGGGGGCAGGGGCTGAGGGGCCAGTGTGACAGCAGGGGCTGTGCAAGGCAGAGCTGTCCGTGCTCAAGGGCCTTTCTCAAGGTTTGCATAAATCCTTGGAGTCGAAGAGAGACTTGGGGATTTTGTACCTGAATTCGAGGCTTGGTCTCTGCACGGGAAACAGCCGTGTGAATTAAGGAATTTTCTCAAAGGAGCTGATTTGCTGGTGCCTCAATGTCAAGGCAGGGGTGAGTCCCAGAGCAGGTCAGGAGGAGGATGCAGGCTGTGCCAGCGCCAGCTCCGTGTCAGGGCCGTGGGAACCGGCCCTTCCCGGTGCTCCGGGGGAGCCTCGGGACTCGTCGTGAACCCCCCGTGTCACTTCTGCCTTGTTCCTTCCCCGTCACGAGGTGTTTGCCCACCTGCCAAGATGTGCATTCCCGTGGGGGGATTGGATTGCACATGGGATTCCTCCTGCACGGGCTCTCCGGACGGTCCGGGATTCCTCCTGACACGGCTGCACCGCTCCGGCCCTGGGAGCTCTGGGCGTCCCTCGGGTCTGCAACGTGAGCAAACTCTTTGTGTTTCAGAGCCATAAGAAAGTGGGAGCCTTATGGAGGGAGTCTGGCCTCAGTTGGAAGGACTACTTGCCCGAAGGGGAGGATGTACATACCTTTCTCATGGAACAGGTGAGTTCAGATCTTGGTTTTGGTCCCGTTTTTCATCCTCTTCCATCCCACTGGGACATGGGGTGAAGTGTCCCCAGGCTGGGGTGGATGGTTTCAGCACCTCCTTCTGGAGCACAGGGAGGATGGGCCTGCCCCTTCTGCTCCAGGCACACATCTCCCATCACCCAGCTTCCTCTGGGAGATCCTTCTCCAGCTGGGGAAAAAAAAACCCTCAAGAGAGAGTTTTGCAGCAAGGACAGAAAATCTGCAGAAGAGCCACAATAAATGGTAGCAGTTAATTCACTCATCCCACCTCGGATTATGATCCCAGGGGAGCCAGGACTGATGGAGGCACCTCAGCTCTTACTGGTGCTGCTCCTCAGGAATGTGCTGGAGGTCCTGTCTCCCTTTGGAGCTCTGAGTGATCCGCTGCCCTGTTTTAGGAGGTGCTGTGCTGCAGGATCACCGTGGCCTGGGCCTTGCTGAGGGGACTGTGGCTCCTCTGCCCCAGTTTGCAGGGAAATGGGGTGTTCTTTGGGCCAGTGCCAGCTCTGGTCATTGCATTCCAGTTCCACATGCACTTGATTTTCTGTGTGTGCTCCCACTGGGAGGGGCTGGAGCTGCCCTGAGGTGCCTGGTTGTCTTTGCTGGATAACGTAGCCCCCACGTGTTTGTAAAATGCTTCCTAACCCTTGGAACAGAGAAAGTTTATATCCTTGTACAATAACAGAGCAGCTGAGAGATGCCAGGAAGCAGAATGAAGTGTAGTTTGCTGCTCAGTCAGGTGAAATTCTGCCTTAGGAAAGTACATTTCCCTAATTCTCATCCTCGCTGGTGGTGTTGCAGAAGTTGGAGTTCACGGAGTCCGACTGTTCCAGTTCCTCAGAAGCACTTTCAGAGAAAGAACTCTCTGCAGAAGAGCTGAACAAGCAGCTGGAAAAACTCATTGTTGAGGACAAGGCGAATGATGAACAAATCTTTGACTGGGTAGAGGTACAAAGACGATTTTCACCCTCCCTGCACACTGTTCATTAACTGCTTTTATCGTTATTTTCTGGCCTGAAGGAGCATCTCTGTGGGCTCCCCTCAGGGTATAGGACACTGGGAGGATTTGGTCTGTGCAATGAACACTTCCAAAGCATTAAAATCCAAAATAGAATCAGCTATTTATGAGTCAGCTTTAGGAGGGGAAGAATTCTAGCCATATTAACTGTCTAACTGCCTTTTAAATACTTTGGACTTTCTGTCACTGTAGACTTTTTGTCACTGCTTCTGCCATTGGTATGTTTTAGACCATACCCTGCTACATTGCTTCTTCCCAAAACAGGGGAGAAAAGCTTCTCCTTGCTTTTTTCCAACGTGACCTCTGCAAATTCCTCCCTGCAAAAATGTCCTGGCCAGTCACTGAGAGCACCTGTACCCTTCCCAGTGCACTGGGCCAGGCACTGGAAGAGAAAACAAAGGAAAATATAAAAAGAGAAAAGGGGGGGAAAGGGCCTGTCACCCCACTGATCTTTGCCCTCCCCTCTGGCTGCATCCTTTAAGCCAGTTATTTAGTGTCTGTAATTATACCCAACCTGATGCATTTAGATCTGTGCTTACACTAAATCTTGGTCAGCTTCAGTTCAGTGTTTCTCTGGCAGAGCAGTGGGTTAGAAATGTCATTTTCCTGCTGCTGTTCAAGGAGTCGAGAGTGGAACTAAAGCAGCACTGAAAATCTGGGATCACCCGCAGGCTCTTTGGAGCCTTGGACAAGTTCCACAGCCATCCTCTGAGTTTCTCCTACAAAGCAAACAAATCTCCACCCAAGGCACAGGCTGTGAAGTTTGTTGGAAAAGCCCAAACCCCTTTGAAACTGAGCAAGGGCGTTGTGAGCCCAGCGCTGCCGCTTCGGTTCCCCAGACAAACGGCTCCTTGTGGGAGGTGTGAAATGGTGCATTGATCCCAGGAGAACTGGTGGTGCCTGTTGACGTCCCTGAGGGAGTTTCAAGGAGGGAGTGGGAAAGCTGAGCGTTTGCAGGGATGAACTGTGTTTGTGGTGCAGCAGCTGCTGCTGAGCTTGGACTTGCTGCCAGATTGAGCAGCAGAGTCTGGAAGCGGTGGCTCTGCTGCAGGAGTGTGTTTTTAACTGGTCCATTTACTCTTGATTTCAGGCTAATCCATTTACTCTTGATTTCAGGCTAATCTAGATGAAAGCCAGATGAGTTCACCTACATTCCTTAGAGCTTTAATGACAGCAGTTTGTAAAGCAGCTATTATAGGTGAGTTACTTGCAGTGTAAACACCACACAGACCAAACGGGCAGAGAATTATTTGCTATTTTTCAGGTTTATATCACATTTGCCTCCCCAGGGCAGTGTTTTTTATCACACAGTAAGGGTTCTGCTCAGAGCAGGGTGTCCCTTCCCCGGGGCACGTTGTTCCCAAGCCCTGGTGTGTCCCGGTGACCTTGTGTGAGCAGGTGTTTCAGGCAGCTCTGGGTAATTCCAGGTTGTCCACTGATTTTCCTAGTGAAGGTGGAAATGACTGAGACATTATTAAGGTAATTAGCATTTCCACTGCTGATTCAGCACTTACACATGGGTGTTCCCCCACATGCCAGGGGCAGTGGGGGCTGCAGGAAGGAGCCAACCTGCAGCTCGGTCTTGTGAGAGTTCTATGTCCAAAGTTTCAGTTTTGGAAAGGTGGGTTGTGTGGATTGTTGAATGTACAGCAGTTGGCTGGAAATGCAGGAGGAAAGGGAGGGTTCCCAGGTTGGAACCTCGGGGGGGGGTTGAGTAAAGTGCTGCAGCCAGAAACATCTGCTCAGTTCACTTGGTTTTCTTTAACTTTACCGTTGGCACCTGGCAAAGCAAATAATGGTGCTTGGAAAGCACCTGGTTGTGCTCTGAGCTGGGAGAGTTTGAGGAGAGAATGGGCTGGAGTCGCTGTGTGAGGGAGGGGAGGGACAGCCCAGCTCCCTCCTCTGCCTGAGAACAGAACCTGCTCATGCCACCTAGTGTTAGCAGGGATGTGGGATGTGATTGCCGGTGGTTGAGGGTTCCCTGGTGTGTGTCAGGAACATCATCCTCTGGTTTAAATGTTGGCTTTGCCCCTAACTGAATTTTTATTCTTTTGTTTTCAAAATATCACTTCACTGTGTTGCATGATCTACTTCAGAACCACAGAGTATTCCAAGCTGGAAGGGACCTACAAGATTATTGAGCTGCTAAGTAATTTACCCATGTTGCTGATGGATTTCTAATGCATATTTTGTATATTCCTGATTCCTTTGTCATGTGCAGCTTATGATTCTTTTTCTGCCTTGGTATTTTTAGAAAAAAAAGATAGAATTTTCTAAAAACCTCCTAAACCCAGTTGCCTGGGTGTGGAAACACAACAATTTGCACTGCAAAGTGAGGCTGTGATTCCTCTGTGTGTGTTTAGGGCCGGGATCACTGCAGATGCTGGAATTTGGGGGACTGGAAGGACCAAGACTTCCAGAAAAAGACATCCATCAGAAATACTTCCTGTTGTTTCTCATCCTCCTTTTCTCTCCACTCTAACCTGTGTTTGTGATTTCTGTTTGGACAAATAAAGGCCAGAGAAGACCTGTCCCTGCTGTCCCTCCAAGGCTGACCCTGTTTTCCTCTCTTCCCTCAGCGGACTCTTCCAGCTTCCGTGTGGACACTGCTGTTATCAAGCAGAGAGTGCCGATCTTACTCAAGTACCTGGACTCAGACACAGAGAAGGAACTACAAGCACTTTATGCACTACAAGCATCAATAGTAAAACTTGATCAACCTCCTAGTAAGTGTTGCCTCTGTGCTGAGGATCTGAGCTCTGGCAGCATAAGGGAAGGGGGTTTCTGTGGGAGTAGAGACTGGAAAGGATGTGCTTTTCCTTACCTTGTGCAGCAGATAGGAAAAAATAGTGTGGAGGGGTTCAGGTTGTGCAGATCCCAGCTGTAAGAGCAGTGCAGGTTCCCAAAGGCTTGGCTGGAGTTTATTCTTCTCGTGGTAGCTCCTGTAAGCAGCTGTGCAGAGGGAAGGACAAACCTGTGTCGAGGTAAAAAAGAGATGTAGAAAGTAACGTGAGGAGTTCACAGCACCTCAACATTGTAATTGTATTGCTGCTCAACAGATGTCTGTGGGCTTGGAGGGAATTAAATCAGCTGGACAACTGATGAGTCTTGTCCCAGGATGCTGCAGAAAACTCCTGTGGGACAAGAGATGAGGGATGTGCCAAAGAAACAGGAATTCCCAGGGAATGTGCAGCACAAAATCACAGAGTGCCCCCAGAACACCCGACAGGATCGTCCTTAGTGCCCTTTGTGGCACTGGTTGGTGTGTTATCCCTCCTGCTGAGCCACAGGAACCGGGGGTTGGAGGGGAGCCAGAGGAGAAGGGCTGCTGTGGGTGCTGCTGGATAACGTGTTCCCAGCGCTGCTTTCCTTGTTCCCCGAGGGCTGTTCCCCCCTCCCCTGGGCAGCCAGGAGATACCTGAGGACCAGCCCTCCCTTCTCCCTGCGTGCCCCTGTCCCCATCCCTTTGCTCACCCCGCGCTCTCCGCGTTTCCGCAGATCTGTTGCGGATGTTTTTCGACTGCCTGTACGACGAGGAGGTCATTTCCGAGGACGCCTTCTACAAGTGGGAGAGCAGCAAAGACCCTGCGGAGCAGAACGGGAAGGGAGTGGCGCTCAAATCCGTCACGGCGTTCTTCACGTGGCTACGGGAGGCCGAAGAGGAGTCGGAGGATAATTAAAACTTAAAAAAAAAAAAAAAAAATACAGATTTAAAACATTAAAAAAAAAAAAAGAAACAATTTAAGTATTTTTTTAAAGAGTTTCACGTCTTCGCCAATCACAGTGCAGCAAGGCCAATTCTCTCTCTGCAGACCCCCCCTTGCCCCACACACGCACGAGTGGGAGAGGTAAAAGCCCGATAAACACCGAGGTGATGATCATGGAGGCAAAAAGGTACTTGAAAAAAAAAAACAAAGCAGAAACAAACCACAAAAGTAAACTTCAAACCTGAGGGCGGGAGCACTAAAACCAAAATACCTGTATTATTTATAGAAAATATTTTCTGTTTTAATCTTTTTCTTTTCTTTTTAAACAAGGACTCATACCTTAGGAAAAAACACACAGCAAAACAAATCTGTTTAGCAAAAAAAAAAAAAAACAAAACAACAAAAAAAAAAGGTTGGAAACTTTTAATTTATTATTTTAAGGACTGCAAATGCCAGTGTAATTTTTAAATTTGCAGTTTCTGTAAACAAATTGTATAATAGAACAAAAGCAGAGAAATAAATTTCCCTCCCCTTCATATGCACCTCAGTTTTGTTTCAAAGCATGATAAACAGACAAAACTCTCAAGGGGGTTGGGGTGAGCCAGATGAGGACGAGATCCATTTTTTTCCCTTTTTTTTTTTATTTTTTTGGAACTGTCATCAGATTTTTCTGCCTGCCTCTCAGCTTGCTTCAGAAATTTAAAAAGAAAATAGTAATCAAACCGTACATAACCTTGGATCGGAAGGAAATGCATTCGAGAAAACCGCTGCGGACCAGAGTGCTCCGAAAAATAACTCATTGGAAACAGTGCAACCCCGGGGGAAAAAAAAAAAGAGTACTAGTGATACTTTGAGAAACTTTAGAGCAACTTTAAGGCTTGTAAATACATAGAACAAATATTTAAAAAAAAAAAAAAAAAAAAAAAAAGAAAAAAAGAAATTGACTCAATACTATTTCTTTTCACTTTCAAAATATAAAGAACAAAATAAAGACAAACATTGCAAGTTTAAAAGAAAGTAAAACGACTTCTCCTTTGACAGCTGCTGAATGTGTGCACCATCCTGAGCGGTGCTTCCTTGGCGTGCCGTAGGTCCTCGGGCCCGAATTGTGTACTTACAGTGTGTGTCTGTCTGTGTGACTACCAAAAATGAGGGGTGAGAGCAATTGTTGTTTAAAACAAACAAAAAAAAAAAAAAAAGGGGGTTGCTGCTTGGGAGACCTTTTGTGCCCAGAGAACCGGCTGGCCGGGGAGCAGGGGGTTGTTTGTTGGAGCCCGAGGCTGGGAGGTGCCTCAGGCCGGTCGGTGCCCCGTCCCGGCTGGCGCTCCCCGTCCCTGTGTGACTCGGATCGGTGGCTCCGTCCAGGGACTCGGGCGATCCTGGGAGCTCCGGAGGTCTCGGCTGTGCGAGCGGGGACCCTTCGCCGTGTCGGCACCGCCCTTCGCCTCCCGGAGCGGGGACTGCCCAGGATGAGGGGCAGGAGCGGTGCCCACCCCGTGCCGGTGCCCACCCCGTGTCGGTGTTCCCCCCCCGGGCACCGCCGGTCACGGACCCGCAGCGGCCGCCGCTTCGCAAGCGCCGTGGGAGCACATTCCACATTCCCAGCGCTGCTCCAGGCTGAGCCGCCCAGCACGGAGGGCTCTTGTGTCTCTCTCCAACCACCAAAGATGACCTGCTGGCTCTCACTGTGAAAGAAGCGCCGTCAAACACTCTGCAAACGCTGATGAAGCCCTAAAATGTGGTCTGTGAACTGTGGTCCGTGGACCACGTGTAACCTGTGGAGCATTTGCTGGGGATCTGTGCAGCGCTGGCTGCTCGTGTGATGCTGACTTTTTCTTTCCAGCTGCTAAATCACTTCTTTTTTTTTAAAAAAAAAAAAAATAGGAAAAAAACAGGAAAAAAAAAACAAGGAAAAAAGAGGCTACAAATACATTAAATACTTTCCTAATCTTACTTTTACATGTAAACAATTGCTGTACTTGCCTGAGGATGTGATTTGATCACCACGGGGAAGGGAGGAGGTGCCTGGTTGTGGCTGGAGGGGAGATGTCCACGCCATGAATCTGAGCTAGAGAATCCATGGCTTAAAACACTAGAGCGTTGTTTGGTTATTTTTTTTTTTTTTTTTTATTAACAATAAAACACTTTTCTCTGATGTTTTGTTAAAAAAAAAAAAAGAAAGAAAAAAATATTCTCCCATACATGTATCTGTGTGTACCACACCCAATGCCCTCTGCAGCCTCCCAGCTGGGCCCAGAGGTTTGGATGGGCACTCGGGATGTGCAAAGGACTCATCCCCACCCACACAGGCTGGGGTGTGTCTGTTAAACCTCCACAGAAGGTCTCTGGATGCTCTTCTTCCAAAAGGCGTTTTCTGAGCCCTACACGGTGGTTTGTGACAGTTCAATAGTTGAATTAAATGGATGAGAGTTTGTATGTAAAGGAGGCCAAATATTTGCTGAGGTGGTGTGGGCACCTGATGGAATTGCTGTCAGGATGGGCAGAGCCTGCTGGGAATGTGAGTGTGTGACAGCAGAGCCGTGCAAGGACTGTGGTTTGTCTGTCAACTGCCACGGATTGGAAGGGAAGAACTTGCTGTGGAGCCTTTGAACAGCTCTGTGAATCCAGGTGTGTCAGGGCAGGGAAATCTGTCTGGGAAGCTTGAACCTTCTGGCGGGAAGCATTGGAAAACCACTGGATGGAGGGAATGGGAATGGTGAGCAGGTGGGTGGAGGTGAGGTGAGACAGTCTCTCCCCTCCTTGTTGGACCCTTTAACGTGAGATGTTCAAGGGGTGAGAATTTCCTCTTAGTGTCCTGCAAAGGCCACGAAGGGACTTTGCAGGTGGGTGTTTCTCAGGATTACCCAAAGGTGGGTTTCCACCACGGCAGGTTTTGGGTTCTCTGCAGCTGCACGTGGGGTGCTGTGAGCAGCTCGTGCACCAGCCCTTGAGGACACACCTCAAGGTGTGTCACCTTGAGCTTCCCACAGCTGTCACTGCAAGGAGCAGAACTCCTGACTCCTTCCTCTGCTCCCCTTGTGCTCTTTGCCACGGGCCATGTGCACCAGTACCAAGGTGTGGGTGCCTTCCAGTTTCCTTCCAGATCAGCACAGGTTTGCAGGTGGTTGTGGCTCCTCAGGATGCAGCCCATGGTCCTGGAAGATCTTTATAATCTGCTTCCTATGAAGGGTATTAAAATACAAAAAACCTGTAAGATATATGAAATAGAAAAGGGAATTGCTAATTAAAAAAGTTCCTTTGGAAATGTGATTTGCCTCATTTTGGATAAGTGAGGAGGGGTGAGCTGTGGATACTCTGACCTACTGTTACAGCAAAGCCTCAGCAGAGAGGAGAGGTTTCCACCAAGAGCACCGCAGGTTTGGAGTGGGTTGGGTTTTTTTCTCCTGGTCTTGATTCTGTTTAAACACATCTTGTGTGCAGGCTCCTGGACATGGCTGGGAGTTAATGCAGCCTGTCAGGGGAGAGCAGCATCAGAACCATTCCCAGTGCCGGGAGCCGAGGGTGGGGCACTGGCAGAGGAGGGGCAGATGCATCGCTTACATCCCTGCTTATTGCTGGAAGTGTCCTCAAATCTGAGGCAGCCAAACAGCACGTGTGCAGGTGTCTGCCTGGGGCTGCTTCTCTCTAGGAAAGTGTTTTGAGAAAGGGATGAGCCATTTCTGAGAAGGAGGTCAGGGAAGACACCGACACCAGACACTGCGCTCTGCTTGTGCCAACGCGTTCAGGTACCGTCGTTTCTGAAGAGGCCTCGGGTCCAGGAGCAGATCTTGGTGTGTGGAACAGTCTTTTCACAGAGCCGTAGAATCACTGAATGTGCTGAGTTGAAAGGACCCATCGGGATCATCGAGTCCAACTCCTGGGGTGTTTTTTCCCTGGATCAGCCCTCCCTGGTGCAGGAGCTGGTAACCGAAGAGCCACATGGAAGGAGAGGCTCAGGAGAAGGGATTCCTCTGCAGAGATCACTGTTAGTGTGCACAAGGCAGGTTTAAGCCAGTAGTAACTTAAACCAGTCATTGCTGCAACCCACAGAGCTTTGGGTTCCAACCCTATAGACTGTTTTTACTGATAAAGGAATTACAGAGCCTCTAAAAAGTCCCCTTAACTCGCTGAGCATCCTGAAAACATTTAAAGCCAATTGCAGATGTGGCATCTCGTTGCCAAAGGATGGCTCTGATTGTTCCCACTGTGCCATTCCAGCATGAGTTGTTTGTGCAGAGGGACCTGGAGCTGGTGCTTTGTCAGAAGCAGAGAAGCTGTTAGCCCAGCCTGCAGGCTTGGCTTGTTTCACAGCTGCCAGAGAGTTTAACTTTGAGGGCAGGAAGCTCAGAATCAGACCCCCCCAAATGCTTTTGTGCCCTTAGATCCAACATCTCTGGTCCTGAGACACTGAAGCACCTGGAGGAGAGCTGGTGGTCCATCCGTGGTGTGGTGAGACGCTGCGAGGTTGGAGTTGGGTCAGGAATGTCGGGCTCTGCGTGGGGGTGAAGACATGGGAGGTGTTGCAGCTGGAAAGAGCTCCGAGCTCCCACCTCTCCCGGTGGGGCTGGCAGGGAGAGCTCGGCCCTCCTGCTCTTTGGGAGGTGTTGGCCTGGAAGCTGCTCCCTGGGCCCAGGCCAGCTGAGCAGCATCTGCAGCCAAGCAGCATCAGCACCTGGGAGCTCTTTGCACGCCACTGGCTTTTCATGGGGTGCCAACACGGAGTTTGCACAAGACCCTGCATGCTGAGAGAAACTCCAGCGGCTCCTGTGCCCAGGGCAAGCTGCAACAGCCACGGGATGGAGCCTGGGGAAGAGGAGCCTTCAGCCCAAAGGATTCTGCTTGGCTGTCTGTGCATAGATAACCTGCAAGGAGCTGCTGCAGGAGAGCCAGTGATGGGCGAAGGACCCACAGCAAGAGATTGATTAACCCACTGGGCTTCCAGCAGCGTGACTAAACCCCAAGAAGCCAAGGAAACCTCATTGTCTGCCCTCTTATTTTCCAAGGGGCTCCACTTGCCACCTCTGGTAACCATTGTGGAACTGTGGTTTGCTGAATAAACTCCTCTCATTTGAATGCTGCTGTAGGGATGCTGACTGTGGAGAGCTTTGTCATGTGGAACCAGCTTCTCTTCCTCGTTTCCAGCTGCTAAATTGTGCTGAAACTGCAGCAGAAATAAAACCAGCTCCCACTCCATTCAGTCCTTTCCAAAGGGGAATTGGTCCAAGTTGCTGGCCCAGCTGCAGGGATGGCTGTGCTGTGATTGCAAGTGGGAAAGGGGAATGGGGAAGGCAATGGATGCTGTTGGTTGGGAGATCTTTGGGTTACTGAGCGAGTGGAGAGAATGGTGAAGCTCTTGTCTGTCCCCTTGCAGCCCCCTGCAAGGGTTAATAGCAGATCTTGTCACTGGGCTCCTGAGGTGCAGACCATCAGTGAACTGGAGCAGAGCACTGTTAGAGGGGGTTTATCACAGCTTTTTGGAGGTCAGCTGGAAGGGGCTGCAAAGATCATCTCAGTGCATGTCACAGGTAACTTCAAGTCTCACCTGTGAAGGGAAACGGGTCATATCAGTACTGCAGAGTGAGCTGTTCTGAAATAACACCTGGTGTGAATGCTCTGTACTGTTATAGATGGTATAAAGTGAAAAATCCATCACTCCAGGCCACTTCCCACCTGTGTGAGTGCAGGGAAACAGCAGACTTCACAGAAGTGCTGGTCTGGGAAGGGAGTGGGCACTCAGCCCCTGGAGCTCCACAGGGATGTGACACCACTGCCTTGTGATTCATGGAGACAGACACAGCGCACAGCTCTGCTCTCCTGCCCCACAGCCCTGGCTGGGGTGTTCTCACACAGCAGGGTCAGAAAAACAGGGGATTTCACACATCTGCTCAGGACGGGAGGGGAGTGTTTTACCCGCCCTCCAAGGGAACGACTCTCCAGGCCGCCTCCAGCAGCACGAGGTGGATGTTCCGAGCAGGAGCCTGAGCTGCAGGTGACACATCTCAAAGGAAAACCAACGGACAAGACTCCCCGGAGCAGCAGGTGATCAGCTCTAGAGCTGACCATACACCAGCCAGCACCAGAACAGCTCCACATTCCCGCTCGGCCCCGAGGGTTTCTCTGTTCCCAGCACGGCTCCCCGGCACGGCACTGCTCTCACACAGCCAGCCCAGAGCCCAGCCAGGCTGCTCATGGCAGGGACACCCGTGGCAGCCAAAAGTGAGCTCTTGTGGCTGCAAAACCATCCCAGCTGGGAGGTCTGACAGCAAGCTGTTACCTGCCCAGGTGAGGGGAGCAGCCCCTGTGTGCTGCTTTAGTCTGAACCAGGGTTTGGCTCAGAGTGAAGGAAGTTCTCGCTGCCAGATGTGTGACTGTGGGGACACGTGGCTTTGGGAGAGGTCCCTGGGGGGAGGTTTGGTGGTCTCCAGCTTCTCCATGACTAGTGGAGCTGTCACTTCACGTGCCTGCTTTGAGTAAAATAAATAATTACTGCAATGCCAAAAAGAATCATAACTTCCAGCTCCTGCTCTCCCAGTGACAACAGCACCCACCTCGTCAGCACCAAGGAGCTATTTCAAATTAGGGTGTCTCGAGAAAAGCAGTGGCCTGGGGAGGCTTCCTAAAATAAATGCAAAGCTGGGGTAATGATGGAAAAGCAAAAAAAAATCACCAAAAACCTCGGGGTGGCAACACCACAGGCAAGGCCTGAATATAATCAGAGCTGAAACCTGGAGCTGCAGGTCAATGCTGAAACAGAATTTGGCAACAAAGATGCAGAGGGATCAAGAATGGACTGGGAGAAGCTGATTTCAGCAGGTGCACAGTGGGACAGAGTAATTAAAAAGAGTGATAATCTTGTGCTTTGCACAGTATGTGGCAGGTAGATGTTAAGCCATGCTTGTTAAATCAGAAAGTGTTCGCTTTAAATAAAAAGATGGGGTAAAATGGGGAAAATATGAGTTGATGTAGGGTAAGAAAGTCAACAAAGTAGCCCCTGGGATGGAGTTTCTGCAGGCAGATTTAAAACATAAGTTAAAACAGTGTTTAAAACAGAAACTTAACAGGTTCTGTGTTTTCAGCAGAAGCACAGAACATGTGGCATTGCTCTGGATACCAGGTGGAAACAGTAAATCCCTTGACAGGGAAATTTTACAGGGACTCCTTGGAACAAAAGCAACATATCTGAATGACCTGGTTTAGACTGAGTGGCACAGCTCAAGCCCAAAGCTGTGGGCAGGTTTGGGAAAGCTCTAAGGGACAGCAAGATGTAATCAAATGGAGTGATTTTCGGGAAAAAAACAGTTGGTATCCTAGTGAGTGGCACCTGAGAGGGCAGGAAAGGTTTTGGAAAGGCTTAGTACTTATTAAGAGTGCTTAGTACTTATTAGAAGTGTTTAATACTTAATAGAAGTAATTTTGGATGAGAATAGAGCTCTACACCATCACAAATAACTCTGGCAGCAGCTCCCTGCTCCAGTCTGACTCCCTGGCCATGGATTTCACAGAAGAATCACAGAATATTCCGAGTTGAAAGGATTCTGTTCAGATTTCCCTGTTCCTTCCCCCTGTGCTGGGTCACAGGTTCCCCCCTCAGCTTCACTCCTGTCGCTGTCACACACTCTGTGTGGCACTGGGGCAACAGGGAAGGGGACACGAATGGCACAAACCTGCCCGAAAAGTGGGGCAGGGGAGATGGAGCAGCGAGTTGTGATCCTATAATGTGGCTGTAAGGAGTGTGCAGGGCCTGCTGCTCCCCTCTGGGGTGGATTTCGAGGTAAAGAACAGAGAAGGAGACAACAAAAGCTTTCCCCCTCCTCTGCTCGTAGCTCTGTGGCTCAGCCAACACAGGTGTTGGGGCTGTTGGGGTTTTACACAAGCCTTGCAGTGAGGCTTCTGGGATGATTTCATCTTTTCTTTCTTGGTGTCTTAAAAGCTGGCAGTAAAGGAGCACATTCCCTCTCCCTCCCCTCTCCTCCACCTTCCCCTCCTGCCAGAGAGGCACTGCAGGGGGAAAAAGGCCAAAGAAACACATTTTTCTGCAGTTGCACAGGCCTTGTTTTACACTCACAGGCAAGACAGGAACGTTCAGCAAAGTGGAGCCAGCTGGTTCAGATGCTTCCAGGGCTGGTCAGCCCAGGAGACAAAGGGAAGCATCACAGGGATAATCTGGGATGGAGAAGAAGCGGCTGAGCAGGGCCAGGCCTTGGTCACAAGGCTTTAGAAGGTGACATTCTCGGGTGTAGTACACTTACAGCTGTCACCTGAGGGAGGGGAAAGCTGGAAAAAGCTTAGACAAGAAACAGTCAAAGCATTTTTGCAGAAATAGGACACCTCTGCAGTGCTTTGAATGGTGGAAATGCTTCTAAATGTGCTCACAGAGGGGCTTCCCATCACAGGAGGGATAAAAGCACCTAAATAAGTGGGTCAGTGCCTGTATGGCCTTCAGATGGTAAAAACACAGAGGGAGAGGGAGGTTGGCAGCAGATGAGTAAAGATTACGTGCAGAAAACAAAGGTGAGAAACTGTCTGGGTGAGAGACTGAAGATGAAAAGTGCTGTGGTGTATTTGGAGCCAGGTGGGATCACTCTCTTCTCCCAGGTAACAAGCAACAGGACAACAGGAGATGGCCTCCAGTTGTGACAGGAGAGGTTTAGATTGGATATTAGGAAAAATTTCTTCATGGAAAGGGTGGTCAGGGACTGCCCAGAATGGTGGAGGTGTTCACAAGGCGCGTGGAAGTGGCACTTGGGGACATGGTTTAATGATGAATAGGGCAGTGCTGGGTTCGTGGTTGGACTTGATGATCTTGGAGGGCTTTTCCAACCTAAGTGATTCCAATGTTCCCAAGCATGCTTATGGCAGAAAGGAAAATAATCATAGTTAGGAAAGGCAATTGAGGGGTTGTACCTTAAAGTCAAGGTTAGTTAGAAGGATTTGGGGGAAGGGGGGGGAAAAAAGAACGCCCACAGGTCTAGCTAAAAAAATAAACTTGGAGCAAAAGCACAGCAGAAGGTCCACAGAAAGAACTTCTGTTTATTACCCCTGAAACAACTGTGATGGGGAAAATATGAGTGTGGGTCACACCTCAGCTCTGCCTTGCCATGATAATCCTCACACCGGGACGCTGAGGTGCAGATAAAAACTGCCTGAAACGGAGCAAAGGATCATCAGAAAAGGAATCCTCCCCACACGTGAGAACCTGTGAGCGTGTTGTGACAGTGAATTCCCAGGTTTCAGGCAGATCTCAGCGCTGGGACTGGAGTGATTGCGGCAGGCAGTAATTAAACAGCTAATGAGTGATGGGGTGAAAGGCTGAGGCCAAGGGAAGGCACCACAGAGGGCAGGAGGAGGACGAAGCAAGAGGCCAGAGCTGAGATAACGAGTGCTCTGGGTGGGAATTCATGGATACATGCGGAATCAGGGCAGGTGGGGTTGGAAGCGACCTCTGGAGTCCTCACAGTCCGACCCCACTGCCAAGGCAGGGTCAGCTGGGGCAGGTGACACAGGAACGCGCCCGCAGCGCTCTGACAGGGCTGAGCTGAGGGCGGGCGTGGAGGGTCCGGCTGGACTGAGGGTGAGATTGAGGGTCGGACAGGGCTGAGGTTGGACGGTCAGGCTGGACTGACGTTGAGAGTCAGACGGGGCTGATGTGGAGGGTGGGACGGGTCGGTCCCAGCCCGGCGGTCTCAGGGCCGGGGCTGGGGCTGATTTGGAGGGTGTGACGGGTCGGTCCCAGCCCGGCGGTCTCAGGGCCGGGGCTGATTTGGAGGGTGTGACGGGTCGGTCCCAGCCCGGCGGTCTCAGAGCCGTCCCCGCCCGCCCCGCGCCCTCAGCGCCCGTCAATCCCCTCACGGCGCCGGCGGCGGGAAGCGCGCGCGCAGCCCCGCCCCCCCCGCCCCGCGCACGCGCGCTCCGCCCCCCCCGCGCCGCCTCCACGTCGCGCGGGAGGGGCGGGGGGGAGAGGGGGGGGGGCCGGAGTTCGAAAAATGCCCGCGGCCTCCCATTGGCCGCCGGCGCGCGGAGCCCCGCCCCCCGGCGCGCGCCGCGGCCACGCCCCCTCCCCTCGCGGCACCGCCCCCGCCCCTCCGCTCCC
>JAWWLV010000061.1:1823632-1844771 GCA_035041135.1 Platyrinchus mystaceus | reverse complement strand
GTCAGGTGTGTGTGCTTCTGCCTGGAAGCCCGTGGAGCTGAAATGTGAGTCCCTGAGGATGATGAAGGGCCCTGTAGGTGATTTCTTGGTTTAGAGTTCGTTTCCCTCCCTAATTACATTATGAGAAACAGCCAGGATGGCATAACCTGGTGGATTGCTGTCATCAGTTATTTGCTGTGCCTTCTAGATGCATTTAACTTCCTTTATCTTGATTAAGACATCTATTTGATATGTGTTATTTCTTTATCATTAACTTACTCTAATTCAGGACAGAGTGAGATACTGTAAACCTGCATTTTCTTAAGAAGTTAATTGACAGCTTGTTCTGACTTAGTGACTCCTCTGTCTGATGTTAATAAAATGCTTTACCAGTTGTGCAGTGTTGGTTTGCCAGAAGGTGCTGTATTTTCTGTTTTAAGCCATTCCATGCCAGTGCTTCAGAGCAGGGGAGTGGTTGACATGTGCTTGCTGTGCTGCTTTTGTGTTGTCTGCTCTTCAGCTAGTCTGAAGGCAAAAGTTAAGTATTTCATTAATCCTTTTAAGCTCTTGAGTCCTTGTGGGGAAGAAGCCAGTCCTGGCACCCTGTGCATCACTCTGTTCTTCCAGCCCCACTCAAGACAATTCCAGTGCAGGTGGTTTCTACTGATGTTTTGTTTCTGTTTCAGGCCTGCTTTCAGAAGAGTGGTGCCTCGGTCGTTGCAATAAGGAAATACATCATCCACAAATACCCCTCCCTGGAGCTGGAGAGGAGAGGGTATCTGCTGAAGCAAGCACTGAAAAGGGAGCTGGAGAGGGGAATCATCAGGCAGGTAAGAGCTGCTTTGTGGAGCAGCACTGGAGGTGGCAGTGAAGGGAGAACACTGAAGGGAGACTTTTTACAAGAGCACGTGTGACAGGACAAGGGGAACGGCTTCAAACTGACAGACAGTAGGTTCAGGTTGGATACTGGAAACCAATCCTTTCCTGTGAGGGTGGGGAGGCCCTGGCACAGGTTTCCCAGAGAAGCTGTGGCTGCTCCAGCCCTGGAAGTGTCCAAGGCCAGGTTGGACAGGGCTTGGAGCAACCTGGGCCAGTGGAAGGTGTCCCTGCCCATGGCAGGGAGTGGGACTGGATGGGCTTTAAGGTCCCTTCCAACCCAAAGCAGTCCATGATCCTGTGACTTACACAGGAGTTTCTCAACTCCATTAGCAGGTCTCTGGGTTGACCATGTTCTCCCTTGTGGAGGTTAACAAGGCTCTGCCTCCACTCTGTTAGACCCTGGCAGAATTTCAGCACTGTTCTGTCACTCAGCTACTCTGCACAGTTGGTTTTTGTGCAGTTGCTGACCGTTTCTGGGGGTTGTGTCCCAGCATTGCAGCACACACGGGTCCAGCAGTGGCACTTCTGCAGCACTGTGGGTCTCTATCACTGCAATTTATGCCTGTGTTATTTGCTAGGATCTCCTGCTCAGGACAGCAGAGTCTGCATTAGTGCCTGGCTGCAGCTTCTGATTTTACTGAAGTTTCAGTGGGTTCAAATCAGGCCTCTGCCATCACCAGAGTGACAGTACATTCAAAATCTGTGTCATGGTATCAGTGAATCTCTCTCAAGTTGTTACTATTCTGAGTTACTCCATTAAAGGCTGAAATGGACTTTCTTTTGAACTAGGTGAAAGGAAAGGGAGCTTCTGGGAGCTTTGTGGTGGTGTCTAATGCAGGAAAAACTGTTCCAAAAGCCAGAGACAGAAAGGTAAGATGGATCATTTTAAACCATACTCTGAAAAATCTTGCACTGAAACACACGTACCTTATGAACTGTACCTAACCCTACACAGAGTGTTCTCCTTACTCTGCTTCTCCTTCCCAAGCACAGTAATTAAACCACCCTTCCCACTCACATCAGAATCAGAAAGCTACTATGAGAACTGAAAACCAAGTTGAATAATCAAATTCTTAGTTTTAAAATGTTTACATTAAACCCCTAGGCTTTGGTTCAGAGGCAGAAAACTGAATAACCATGAAGCTCCTCCTCTGTCTTTACCTGGTAGAGAGAGAGATGCCTCTCAGGTATTGTAAGAGAGCTTTATGCTACTGCTGTGTCTGTTATATCTGTTGTGTGGATAAAGGGAGTGCTCCAGTCTTCAGGACTGCCAGGTGAACGTTTTGCCATGAGCTGTGAGGGCAGAGGGAGGAAGAAGAAAAGATCACAAAGCTGCTGGAAGAAACCTGCTGATGTTGGGTGTTGTTCTGAGGCAGTAAAATGGGATGGGGCTGGTTTTTTGAGCTTCACAGTTAGTCGTGGTTCCAGCACTCTGTGCTGTGCTGGGTGTGTGAAACACATTCCTAATGCTGCAGTTACAAAATCCTTAGCAGGAATTGCCAATCCCCTGGGGGCTCAGACAGGTGAACTTAGACAGGGAACACCTTGGTGCTCCTGTCTGACCTCCCAGGGAGACCAAGAGCCCTAAAACTGAGGGAAATGGTCACACACTTGGTGTAGGGCACTGAAGGAAGGGAACTGCATTGTAGCTCTTCAAACAGAGGCCACTGGCCCCATGAGAAGTGTGAGCAAGACACCTGATACCTGCTGAGACATCACTTCTCTCTGCAGCTTACTGGTGTCTTTCTTTGTAGTTCCCTTCTCTTTGTGGCAGAAAAACAAATGTTTTTGGTGAATTCAGCTGGCTGGGGAGCAGCTCCCTCACCCACCAGACTGTTTGCAGAGCTGCTGTTCAGCATCAAATCACTGAACTTCAGCACATTTTCTCTATAAAGAGTAGACCTTTCTTTCCTGATCATCCCCTCTCATTGTAACAAAAGGGATGGAGGAAAGCTTAGAAGGGAGCATTGGCTTCAATCAAGCTCTTATTGTGTTACCTCAAAAAAAATGGACTTGTGTTTAGCTGCTCATTTTGGGGAAGATTTGATCTGTGTAAATGGGTCCTGCCTTTGGTGGGTTTTAATTTTCATGTTAGAAAGGGTTGTAAAGCCCTGGAACAGGCTGCCCTGGGCAGTGGTGGAGTCCCCATCCCTGGGAAGTGTTCAAGAAACGTGTGGATGTGGCCCTTGGGGACATGTTTAGTGGTGGTCCTGCAGCGCTGGGGCAACAGTTGGACACAATGATTTTAAAGGTCTTTTCCAATCTTAATGATTCTGTGATTCTATGATTTTTCTCTTGTCTCATTGAAGGGTAGCAGAGGAAAAATTTCTATAGAAAGAGGAAGGAAATCATTAAAAATATGTTAAATACTCAGCAATTTATATTTGTAAAGCTTTCCTAAGGCACCTATGAAAATTCAGCCAAATTTGCTCCGTCTTACTTAAAGTTTTAAAGTTGTTAATTTAGAGAGCTGCCTTACAGCACCTGGTTTTCCAGCTCTGTGGCCATGGTCAGGAGCTCTTCTCCCCATCTGTGCACTGCTGGTTCAGAAATCCAGAGTTTTGGGCCTCACTGATGTGTTCAGGTGTGTGTGTTTCAGAAAAGCACCTCGGCCCCGACTGCAGAGCAGCAGGTGAAGCTGGAGGACGTGCTGCCCCTGGCCTTCACCCGCCTGTGCGAGCCCAAGGAAGCTTCCTACAGCCTGATCAAGAAATACGTGTCTCAGTATTACCCCAAACTCAAAGTAGACATAAGGTAGGTGCTGGAGTCCTTTGGCAAGCAGAGGAGCAGGGACACTCAGCCTTCCTCTGGCTCTGGCTGCCTCCGTGGTGCTTCAGTCCCGTATTGGAGCAGGTGCTGCTCTGAGCTGCTGTGGAAAGCTTGAGGAAAAGCGGTGCCTTTTTCTGCATCCCTCATGCCCAGCCTGTTCCTGACACTGACACCGCTCTGCACACCTTAACCAAAGCCACATGCCCTTAGCTGTGGGGATGTGAAGGCCTGGGGGTCTCATCCCGCTTGGTTCTGGATGCTTCAGCTGGCACACGTGTACAGTAATCTCACAGTTTGCCTGTAGGGAGCGAGTTGAGGCTTGGGAAGCAAAACTAGGAGAACCCTGTGTGTCACCTCTACCAGGGGCTTGTATCAGCTCCTTGGTTACCTGTGAGCTGACTGACTGCCCACCACATCCAGGAGTGCTGTTGCAGGGGAGGGGATCCTGCCCAGGGCAGGTGCTGCAGCTCAGCTCCCGCCTCGTTCCGTGTGATGAGCCCTGCTGACAGATCTCCATTTACCGTGTGTGTACGTGGGCAGACAGCACGGTGAGCGCTGCTCTGCTCACACTCTGCACACTGTTGTTCCTCTGTTTGTTTTTGAAGCTGTCAGCGTGTGTCAGTAACGCTTTCTCCTCCTGTGTTTCAGGCCCCAGCTGTTGAAGAATGCCCTGCAGAGAGCTGTAGAGAAGGGCCAGTTAGAGCAGATCACAGGGAAGGGAGCGTCTGGGACATTCCAGGTCAGAGACCGAGTTCATCTTCTGTTGACCACAAGCCTTGGATGTCAGTTACTGTGCCCTCTCCCCTGGTTTCACTGGGTACCCCTTTCTTCAGCAGCCTGGCATGTTCAGGACTTGTCCAACTATGAAGCAGTAGGACTCTTGGTCTCCTCTTGGTCTCCACTTCAGGAGCAGACCCCCCGTTCCCTTGCTGAGCGTGCTGCACACGCTGCCTCAGCTCTGACTCACCAGCACAGTAGGGAGCTGGTGGGGTAAGCCTTCCTTTCCATCCCTCACTGGAAGTGCAGCAGGTAGCCCAGATGCCTGCTGTGTCTTTTACTCATGTCTGTGCCTCAGAAGTCCCTTGGGTACATTTGGTCCGTGGGATGGAGGATGAATCTGATGTATTTTGCTTTATTCCCTCCCCTGAGCGATAGGCCCTTAGGCTTGTGGTGTGTTTGGGGACTGGGATGAGGTGTTGCTGATGAGCCCCCCAGGCCAGCTGACTGACTAGCCTGGCCTCCCACTTAAAGCTGGGAGAGCAGCGTTCCCTGTGCAGTGTTTTAATATTAAACGTATCTGTGCTAATGCAGGAGCGCCGACCCACCTGGTGCAGAGGAGCTTGTCCTGACCTGGTTTGGGAGAATTTTGTCTTGATGCTTTTCTCTTCCTCCTTGGAAAATAGCTGAAGAAATCAGGGGAGAAGCCCCTGCTGGGTGGGACTCTGATGGAAGACGCCATCCTGTCTGCTATTGTGGCCATGAACGAACCGAAGACCTGCTCCACCACAGCGCTGAAGAAGTATATCCTGGAAAATTACCCAGGGACCAACTCCAACTTCCAGGGTAAAGTACCACCCATGTAACACTTCTGTGTGCTGACAGGGAGAGTCCTGCAGCTGCAGATGTGCCTGTGCAGCACCTTTAAACTATTCCATCGAGCTTGCAGGGAGCTGCAGCTGCTCAGCTCTTTGTGCTGCAGAGATGCTCAGTGGTTTTAATTCCCATCAGTCCCTTTCAAGCCGGACAAAGGACAGTTCCTGAGACAGAATGCATGATTCTCTTGTCTGTAGCCAGGAAGGGGGAATAGTATTCAAGTACTGGATTGCTCTTAAATCACCAAGTTGATTTCATCTGTCTCTCTCTGTTTTGAAAGGCAGCAGCTTGGTATCAGTGCACTTCCTAATTGCTGTTTATTTAGAGAAGTTGCATAGTCTGACTTGAAAAAAATTCCTGAGCACCCCTCTTACTGATTTGTTCGAGGTCCTTGTTTGGCTCTGATTTTTAAAAGGTCAAGCAGATGAGGAGAGAAATGAATCCCTCTGTATTTGGAAGGAGATGTGGCATGTCTTTGTTCCCAGGAAGAGCACTAATGTCTGATTTGACTTTTGCTTTAGCAGAGGCAATGCTATCAGAGCCTTTAAAGCAGGTCTGGGAATGGCTTATTTGGGTAATTTGGGCTGAGCCCCGATGCAGTTGGAGGTCAGTTGAAGCAGGCTGAGCTCACAGCAGTCTCTCCTCCAGTCAAACCTGCAGGTAGATCAGTTTGTTCCTGTGGTGTCACAGAGCTGGTGCCAGTGCTCAGGACAGGGGGCTGGAGAGGAGATTGCTGATCCTGCCCTCTGCACTTGGAGCTGAAGCACAGCCTCAGCACAGCTGTTTGGTGCAGGGCTTACTGACACACAGCACGGGTTCCAGGGCTAAAGAAGTTGCCTGAGGCCTTCTGCCAATTAGAAACTGATGTCAAGTGTGACTTCTTAATCTTGGGGCAGGGAAAAGAGCTTCCAGACTTCCTAATTGGAATAAACCTTCCTGAAATGGTTTATTTTCAGGACCATTGGAAATATCCCTGGTCCTCAGAGGGCTGTGCTGAGCCAGCCTCCAGTGCTTGTCACTCCTGCAAGGCAGATAAAGAAATCTCAGCTGCAATCTGTTGTTTTCTTCCTCCTTCCGTTACGTAAAAGGAATTTTGATGATCTCTGCTTTGTTCTGAGAGCAACTGGAGGAAGATCTGATGAGATGAGATGAGAAAGCAGAGCCAGAGCTCAGCTCTCCTCCCCAGTTTATACCTCTCCTTATAACTGGACTTGACTGGGGTCAAATCCTTTACATGCTGCTGTTGATCTTTGGTACCCAGAGTAAAACCAGCCTTGTGGTTATAACCATAAACCTCTTAGGAACGTGCTTGAGGGCAGACCTTGCTTTTCCCTGGGTTTGGAGGGAGCTCAATATGTAAATGGCCCCTCTAATTCAAGCTGGACATGGTTCTGAACTGACTAAACCACCTCAGCCCTTTGCCACAGACAAAGATCCCCTGTGCTTGCACGGTCTGAGACAGAACAGGGAAGGATGCAGCACATACAACATTTAGAACATGAGGAAGGCAAAAACGGGGGAAAAGGCTTGTTTTAAAAAAGCCCTTTGGAGGACAGGGTGAAGAAAGCTGAGACCTGGGTTAAATTTGGACAGAAGTAGTTACATGGTGCTGCTGAATGCATTTGAAGGAGCATCCCTTGATCATGGCATCAGAAACATGCACCATTCTTGACTTCTTCCCTTGAGAACGTAGAGCTACACTTGCCACGTGCTCAGGAACAAACACTTGTATCCTACTTGAAAATTGACTGTGAGAGGATTTCCCATCCTGACTCCAGCTCTGCTTTCAGAGGGCACTGCAGAGAGCAGTTAAGTCAGACAAGAGGACAAAGATAGTAACACAACCTCTCTCTGATGTCTTTTCTCTTTCACAGTGCATCTACTGAAGAGAACCCTGCAGAAATGTGAGAAGAATGGCTGGATGGAGCAAATTTCTGGCAAGGGCTTCAGTGGAACCTTTCAGCTTTGCTTCCCTTATTATCCCAGGTAAAGAGCTTGGCTGTAAAATGATGTTCAAGAGAAGTGTTGCACGGGTCAGGTGGCAGAGCTGAGGTTCCTGAGCCAACCTTCTATTTACAGGGAGGTTGTGGGGGGTTTAGTAACTGATGAGCTGCCAAATTGTCACCCTTACTCTGGCTAATGACGTTGCTTGGGTGTCTGACTGTGGGTGAACATAAAGCTGGTTTCATTAGCAAGGGAAGCTTTAAAGGGCAGTAAAAATGCTGGGCTCAGTATTCTCAGGTAGCCTGTCCTGATGCTTTTGTTGCAGGCTGGGGCTATTGAAGTGTTGCAGTGCTAAAACAGACTCACCTGAGCAGGGAGTGTGGTGGGTGCTCAGTGCAAGGCTGCTCCTGAGGAGCAGGACACCCAGCTGTTGGCCTTCCCTAAGGGAGGGAATGGGAGGAGGGAGGATGACCTAGATTAGCTACTGTGAGCCTAAACCAGCCTTTTTCTCCTGCTGAGAGCTGGTGTTGTGCTGGGCCTGGGGAGCCCTGGGATGGGCACTTGGTGTCCCAGGAAGAGCCAAACGGCAGCGTAGCCATTGGAGTCTCTGCTGCCCACCTTCCTTTATTGCACACACAGAGACCTCACAGCTCCAGCCCACCTTCAGTCCCTGATGGCTGAGCCTGCCCCTTTGTTGTCTGACCCCCTGGGTTTGCAGGGAAGGAGAAATCAGGGAGAGAGCCAGAGAAGAGGCAGCTTAGGCCTGGGGCATTCCCAAGCTGTTGTGCTTCTGCCATTGCAGACACTAGGGAATGTTGGTTTGGGACAGCAGCAATTACAGAGTTCTGGGGGCATTTCTGGATTAGGCTCAAAGCTGTAACCTTAGGGGGAATCTGCTGTGACGGATGAGAGCCAGGGTTATCCAAGGCCTGCCAGCCCTGGAGTCGTATCCTTAGAGGCAACTCACACTCTGAGCAGCCCCCTCTTGTAGCCCAGATGTGCTCTACCCAGAGAAGCAGCAGGATGAGGACTCCGAGGAATCTGATGAGGAAGAAGAGGAGGAATCCGAGGAGGAAGAAGAATCTGAAGAGGAAGAGTCTGAGGAGGAAGAGCCCCCACCAAAGAAGAGGTATGGCAGCATGAGAGATGAGGGGGCTCCTCTGGATGAAATAAGTGTCTGTCACAGCTGTAGAGTGCTCAGGTGGCTCTCGGTGTGGTCATTTATCCACGGGGCTGTTGCTCACAGGTGTTGGAAGGAGAAGTTTCTAATTATTTCTTGCTCCAGAGATACTGATCTCCCCATTCCGTAATTTGAAGCTTTCCTCTTTCTTCCTCCAGCTGAGAGAGAGCCTGTGTTTATTCTTCATATTGCCTTTAGTCTCCTGCTTTATGAAGTGGGATGTTTCACACGGGACTTTTTGTATTTACCAAGTGTTTCCTTAGGAAAACTCTTCCCTACAGGATTATTTGCAGCTCTGTAGCCAGATATGAGACCTGCCCTCAGTCAGAATGTGGATTTAAGATGTGTTGTTCATTAAGTAATGAAATTCCATTTAGAGAGGAGAGAGAGTGCTTAGGGCTCTTAATTGTTCTGACAGCTTACTGATTCACCGTCATTATTTATTTGTTTATTTGCCTAAGGAAGGGGCTGGAAGCCTCGCTGGCAGAGCTCTGTGGGGATGGGAGGAGCTCAGCGTGATGAGAGCTACCGGAGGAGCTCTTGTTCTTTGGGATGCAGCTCATGGAATGTGGCAAAGAACAGGGATGCCGAGATCTGCCTCGTTAACGCAAATTGCTGACAGCAGCTCTGCTCTGGTACCCTTACACCTCCACTGAGCTCCTGTGCTGTGTCTCTTCCTGACAGGATGCAGAAGAGACCCCCTCCCAAATCCCGGAGCAGGGCCCCTCCGATGAAGCGAAGAGAGTCCAAACCCAAGCCAAGGAAAACGCCTGCAGCCCGCCGGGGGAAAGCAAAGCCCCCTCCCAAGGTTAAGACCCCTGCTAAGAAAGCCAAACCAGCAGCCCCAGCCATCAAGAAACCCTCTGGGGGCAGCTCTTCCAAGAAACCAGCAGCCAGCGGGAGGAAGGAAGTGAAACCCTCTGCTAAGGGCAAATCCACCATGAGGAAATCTCTCCGGGCAAAAAAGTAAAATGTTTCCAGTGTCAGGGAACCCCATGGTCAGATCCACAATCTTGTTTTATAAGTCAACGTGCATTTGTATTTTAGTTCTGATGCTTAAACACTTCTTTAATTTTTTTTTTTAATTTTTTTTTTTTTTTTTTTGTCTTGAACGATGGGGGAAAAGCTGAAAACTAAATCAAACCGCCCCGAGCACTCGGTAGATCTCGATGCTGTGCCTCGTGCCTGCCCCTCCCCTGGAACGAGTCATCTTTAGTTTCTGCAATAATTTTAGGACTTTTCTAGGACGTCTCTAATCTGTACATTTACGGTGTTCCGCGTGGGTTCCGGGGGGAGGGTTGGCTTTTAAAACAATTCTTCAAAGAAGATCTTTATATCTTTAGACAGCAGGAACAGGATGACTGGGGGAATGTGATTCTTTAATGAGAAGGTGCCACGGCAGAAGAGTCCTCCCTAGATCCATCCCTGCATGCCGAGGGCCTTGGCGCTTCCGTGGGGGAGCCGTGTACATACAGCACTTGCACTGAGCCCCGAGGTGCTGCTTTCCTCAGAGCCACAGGCTGAGGGGGTGGCACAGCCAGCTCCTCCCGACCAGCCAGGGCTGTGTGATGAGGGTGAGTCGCATCTTCAGCCTCTCCTGAGGGTCTGGTGCCAGAGGGGCTCCAAAAGGGGCAGTTCTCGATCAGGCGGGTGATTTGAATTAGTGTTTCCACACCACATCTGTTACCTTAAAACCAAAATATATCAAAGTCTTCTTGAATCCAACTTTCAGATGTTTTTAAGAGATGAAAAAGCCTGAGTTTGTCCCCTCTTGTTTACCCTTTTTTAAAGAGAAGTTGGAGAGCTATACAATTGCTAATGTAGAGATGTTGATAAGTGAAGAACATGCGGTTTGCTAAAATAAAATGAAACTAGATTCCAGGCCTGCTTCCTGAGTCTTTCTCGCCTCACCACAGCTTCTCCTCCTGGAAAGGTGGAGAGGAGGGATTGCTGCAGAGGCAGATCTTTGTTAAAAGCACAGTGCCAGCGTGGTTTAGCCTGAGCCCCTGCCAAGCTCTGCAGTTGGACCAGCTCCTGACCTTTCTCTTCTCTGTTTTTTCTGGAGACAAAGGTGAGTGAGAAGAAAGCTCTGTTGGAACCTCTTCCCCTGTGGGATCAGTGGGGACAAAAAAATCCCAGCTGAAACCTCCTCCCCTGCCCTGCTCAACACAGCAGCACCTTCAAAGCACATCTTGTCACGTCCCCGGCTCCGCCGTGCCCAGGGCAGCGATTCCAATGGGACCTGACAGTCTCCAACGTGCCTTTGCAAAGAGCTGTGCACCAACCGTGCTGAGAGGAGGGGAATTACACACACAGAAAGGGAAAAAATAGCCTTAGTGAATTTATTCTTTTCAGTTGCTGTCCCAGTGTGCCGCCTCTAACAACGGGGAGTTAAAAAATTCCTATAGAAATGGCTCAAAATTGTTCCCAACCCTGTAAGGAGGGTGCAAACAGCAGGCTAAAAGTCACAGCTGATGGGAAAGAGAGAGTGAAAGCTCCAATCAAAGAATAATCCACAGGGATGTAAAGCAATTAGAAACATTAGTTAATGGCTCGTTCCTGGGGCTGCTTGTGCCGAAACCGCGGGGTTTGTTGGCGTTGCAGTGAGTCAAATCTGAGAAACTTCTCTCAGTGGTAGGATATTTATGGGGACAAGGAGTCCTCACTCAACCACTGGGCATTTTGCCACCTCCCTCTTCCCAGCAACATTCCAACACCAACAACCCCACAGATGTTTATTTAGAACACTGCTCTGGGTGACACCGATTTCTCACACCTGAGCAGGTGCACCTCGAATTTTGAGTTGTGCCAAAACCAGCCGTTGGCTCCCTTGGTCATCACCAGGTTCTTTGGCTGTGGTTTGAATTAGGTGATTTCTGCACACCTTTGTGTGTGCAAAGCCAAAAGCCACAGGGTGGTTGTATTTGATCCAAAGGATTGATCCCTGCTTCCCAGGAGCAGTGACCGGGGTTGTGTGGGAAAACCTTCATTACCAACAGAGCGAGTGCATCCGGGGAGGTTTGTGCTGCCTCCGCCGCTCGCTCTCCTCCAGTCTCCGCTTCCTGGCCAGACTGGGCTCCGTTATGTTATTTCTTCAGCCCCATCTGTCCTGTTTTTAATTTTTTTCCCCAGTTTCTACGCTATCGATTGTTCCGGTGGCTCTGCCAGCGCATCGCCCAGTGTCTTGAAGCTGCTGGTGCTGGCAGTGACCCAAGGTTTTAAATGGCACCGGTTGGACCCTTTTCCTTGCACCCTTGGGATCACTGGGGCACGAGACAGGGATTTTCGGATGCATCCCAGGGCGTTAGACCCCATCTCCTCCCCACACTGCTGCTTTCCCATCCCAGGAGCCAAGTGCATCCCTGGGGCTGGAAGCAGCTTCACCTCAGCAGCAGCCGGCCAGAGGATGCTGGGGAGGCTCTGGGCTACGTGGGTGCTTTGCAGTGAGGTTGGAGCCATCCCTCTTTATTTTTTTTCCAGCATAAGCAGGCGGCAGTGGGCAAAACTCCCCGAGGAATGTAGAAATTGGGGTGAAAAGGGTCTGAGCACCAGGGCAGGGGGTGGCGAGCGAGCGAGAGACACGTGTGTACGTGTCTGGGTTAGAAATCGCTGCTCCGCCGGGCACGCTGGAGGAGAGGGGGGAAAGGGAGAGAGAAAATCAGCCGCAGCCGCTTTTTCCAAAAAGCCGGAGCGAGCGTTCCTGGTCGCCGTCGCTTCCAAGACACGGAGAGAACCGGGGAGGAAAATTGCGGTGATTCATCGCGGGCAGATCGGAGGCAGGAAATGGGAGTTCGCTGCCTGCCCCGTGCCCGGCGTGGGCTCCGTGGGCTCGGGCTCGCCGGGGCCTGGCTGGCGGCGAGGGCCTGACGCCCACGGGCCGAGCATCCCTGCGCCACGGCGGGAGCTGCCGGAGGAGCCACCGGCGGAGGGAAAACAAGCAGCGAAGGCTGCAGGGACCCGCAGCACCGGCAATTTTTCACCTGCGTTTCTCCGGAGCCGCCCAAGCGAGAGCTGCCCGTGAGCCGGGAGGGGGGCCCGGCGGGATGGGGGTCCCTGGGGGTGCTCGGTGTCCGCTGTCACTCACACACTCACGCGCACCCCAAATTTTGGGGTCAGCATCCCTCCCCCGGGGGCCCCCAGGGTGGCCGGGGGCTCCACTGAGGAATGAGGCGTGGGAAAAGCGGGGCGGGGCTTGGGGGCTGCCCGTCCGCCGATTGGCTGGGGGAGGGGGGGAGACCCCCCAAATTGCGCCGGAATGAGAGGGGCGAACCTGAGCTTGTAACGGGGGTGGCGGCACCGGAGGGACCCCCCAAACACCTCATGAGGCTGCGCCTGGTGCAGCCGGACCCTCCTTTCCCGTGTGTTTGCACCCAGGCGGCTGCGGCTCCGTGACACGAGTTGCTCCGGTCTCAGCCCGGCCGACGGCTGCGGAGCGCAGACCCCCTTGGGGTGCCTGGAGAGAGGCCTGACGCATCCCTCGGTGGGTGCTCTGGCCGAAAAAGCTCCCCCAAACCTGCTGCCCCCATCGCTGGTGTTTTGGGGTTCACCCCTGAAGGACAGCCACGGGGGATTCGGAATGCATGGACAGCAGGGACGGGGATGGAGCGCTGGGAGAGGGGGCAAGATGGGGTGGGAGCCTTAAAAATCTTGCTGCAGTTTGGGATGTGGGGCTGCGTGTGCACCTCGCTTGGGATCCGGACTGTGTGCTCAGGATACAGGGGTCTCTTGGAGTTGATTGGGGCTGGGATGTGGGGACTGCATCCATCACATGTGGGGTTGGGATATGGGGCTCCTCACATTGCCCTTGGGGTCAGGACGCAGGGACTGCCTGCACCCTGCTTGGAGTGGGGATATGGGACCCTCGCGTGGAACTCGGGGGCAGGACACGGGGACACCCGCATTGCACTTGGGATCAGGACACCGGGACTGTGGTGTCGGGGTTGGAACACAGGGACCTTTGCCTTGGGGTTGGAGTCAGGCTGTGGGGCCCCCTGCCTGGCACCGGGGGTCACAGAGGGACAGGTCACAGGGGGCTGGGACACGGGGACCCTTGTTCTGGGTCTGGGATGCAGGATCCTCATTTTGGGACTGTGGTCGGGACTTTGGGACCCTTTTATTTGGGCGGGTATGGAAGAACCCTTGTGATGGGGGCAGGACCTGGGGACATCTGCATTGGCGTCAGGACTTGGGGAGCTCCATGAAGGGACCGGGAACGGGGGACAGCGGGGGCAGGTTGTGTCTGTCCCCTCTCCTCACAGGGGCAGTGACCAGGGGCCGTATCCAGGCTCCCACCGAGTGCTCCAGCACCACCAGCCTGAGGGGCTCCGGATAATTCAGATGTGGCACCGGAGCTGCTTAACCCCATCCTGATCCAGCCTTCACCCCCAAAACCCCACTGCCATGAAGAAGAAGACGTCCAACGGGCGGGGGATGGACGCTGCGGCCCCCCAGCAGCGAGCCCGGGGTGTCACCAAGCCAGCAGAGGTGACTTACCCATGGGCGGGGACACACACACCCCTCCAGATGGGCTTTGGGTGCGGCTGCATCCCTGTGATCCCCCAAAACATGGTCTCAGGGTGGGCTGGTTGCCTTGGGGGGCAGCAATTGCACCATCGAGGGGGGTTGTTGCTGACACGGGTGGGTTTTGCCCCCCCCAGTACGTGGGTTCCTTCGTGGTGGAGGAGCTGGACCTGCAGCAGCAGGTGGGGCGGCTGGAGGAGCAGCTGCGGGCGCTGAAGGTGGGGCATCTACCAGTGCTCCCCCTCGCTGGGAAATGGGGGACCCCGAATCACGGGGGGGACCCCCGGGTGCCACAGCCCGGCCCCCCCAGTGCCACATGTCCCCCGGACAGGACTGTCCCAGGAGGAGGTTGGTGGTGCTGAGGTTCAGTCTGCAGGGTTTGAAGGTCTACGGCGCTGATGGGGAGGTAGGGGGCTGGGGAGGGGGGTCGGGGTGCTAGGGAGGGTCAGGGGTGCTGGGGAGGGGGTTTAGAAGTCCTAGGGAAGGTCAGGGGCACGGGGGGGGGGTGGTCAGTGGTGCTAGGGAGGGTCAGGGGTGATGAGGAGGACAATCATGGATGCTGGGGAGGGTCAGGGGTGTTGGGGGGTGTCATGGGTACTGAGGAGGGGGGTCAGAGTTGCTGGGTAGGGGGTCAGGGGTGCTGGGGTGCTGGGGAGGGAGGTTAGGGGTGTTTGGGGGGAAGAGGTGTGATGGGGAGGGGCCAGTGTGGGGTGCTGTGGGGTGGGTCAGGTGTACTGGGGGGCTCAGGGACGCTGGAAGGGGGGTCAGAGGTGCTGGGGGTGGTCAGGGGTGCTGGGGAGTTTCATGGGTGCTGGGTGCTGCCGGAAAGGGGCTGCACCTCTCTGAGCTTTCCGCTCACGAACCTGCTTTGCGTTTGTAAGTTGGTTCTGGGTAAATAGGGGGGACCCTGGGGGCACCCCCCAGGGGTGCTGTGTCCCCCTGACCCCCCCTGGTCCCCCAGACCCTGCTGATGGCCCACGCTCTCCGCCGGATCCTGTACAGCACGTGCTGCCTCGCCGACCGCCAGTTCGCCTTCGTGGCCCGCAACCCGCACAGCCCCCCCAGCACCCTCTTCTGCCACCTCTTCGTGGGGCTCCCGGGAGAGGTGGTGGCCCAAATCCCCCCCTCCCCCTGAGCCCACCGCAATTATCGTTATTTTTAAGATTCGCACGCAGCGTCTTTCGCCTCCCCCAGGTCCAGACCCTGCACCTCCTGCTCTGCCGCTGCTTCCAGCTCTGCTACCTCCTGGCCCACCCCGAGGAGCAGGCGGGCGAGGGGGAGCACCCAGGGCCGGGGGTGCTGCGGGAGCCCCTCAACCCCGACGAGGTGTCCCGCAATGTCAACGCCCTGGTGTCGTTCCGCCGCCTGCCCGCGCCCGCCGGCCTCGGCTCCCTGGGCACAGCGGTGGGTGCCCACAAGCCCTTCCCTGGGTGCTGCTCCGCGGGTGTACTCTGCCCTGGCGTTTCTGCAGTGTTTTCCCACATCTCCTCTTGCACAGCCCGATTTTCGCACCGTTTTTCCTTTGCACGGCTTTCCACGGAACGTTCTGGGTCGGCAAGGAGCCGCCAGGACCATCCCGGCCCATCTCCCGGCCCTGCCGAGAACCACCCCGTGCCTTTCCCAGCAGCGCGGGGCTTCTGGCAGAGCTTTTTGGTTTTGCCCCGTGTGTTCCCGGGCAGCTCCTTCACGGCCTTTTCGGCACGTCATCAAACAGCACGTTTTTACCCGGCGTTTTCTTGCGTGTCCCCTTCGCAGGGCGGTGCGAGTGCAGCGCTTCGCACCTCCCTGTCTTGCACGGATTTTGAAGGGCACATTTTTGCCCGGTGCGTTCGGCAGGGCCCACCCTGCACAGCCCGCCCTCACCTCGCACAATCTGCTTTGAGTGGTTTTTCCTTGACGGCCTTTTCCTGCCTGGAATTTGGCACCGGGGGTGTTTGCACAGCAATTTTTTTTTTGCACAGCGATTTTTTTTTTTCACGTCAGTTTTCGAGGGCGTTTTTCCCCCGGTGTTTTCGCACTGTACTTTTTTTTTCGCTGAGTCTTTCTGTATAACTTTTTTTTACACGGAATTATTTCGTATAACTTTTTTACATGGCTTTTTTTTCGCGGTGATTTGCATGGCTGTCTTGGTGTGGCATTTCTTGCAGAGCAAGTGGGTTTTTTTCACAGCCCTTTTTGTGCTGGGTTTTTGGTTTTTTTTGCAAAGCATCCTTTGCACGGTGGTTTGCATGGCATTTTTGCATGACTTTTTTTCGCGTGGCATTTTTTTTGCACGGCATTTTTTGCGGGATGTTTTTTACAGGGTGCTTTTTGCATGGCATTTCTCACTGCATTTTTCCCAATATCTTTCCCATGGCTTTTTTTTTTCTGCATACCCTGTTTTTGCATGGTGTTCTGCACAACATTTTTGGTGTCACATCTTTGATGGCTCATCTTTGGTGTTGCACTTTCGGTGTAGCAATTTTTGCACAGCATTTTTCTGTATGGCGTTTTTCACAGCGTTTTTGGTGTTGCAGTTTTTCCACAGCATTTTTTTCTGTGTGGTGTTTCTCTGTAGCCTTTTTGGTGTAGCTTTTTTTGGTGTCGAATTTTTTGGCGTCGCGTTTTTGGCGTTACATTTTTTTGCGTTGCACTTCTAGTATCTTGTTTTTGGTGTCACACCTTTGTCACGTTTCGGTGTCACATTTTTTTTTTGGCACTGCCTTTTTTTGGCGTTGCATCTTTCGGTGTCACGTTCTCGGTGTAGCTTTTTCGGCGTAGCATCCTCGCCTCACTTTTGGTGTCGCATTTTTTGGTCTTGCATTTTTTGTTGTCGCCTTTTTGTTGCTGCTTTTCTTCCGCAGCCTCTTTTGTGCCCGGTGTTTCACACTCCATTCCCCACAGCCAGAGCCCCCAGCCCCCTCTCACGGCCTCTCCATCCCCTCCCCAGGACCGCCGGCCGGAGGCAGAGGGCAGAGCCGGCTCCTGGCGCCCGGGGAACCCCTACTGCTCCCCGGTGCTGGTGCGCAAGAAAGCCATTCGCAGCAAAGTGCTGCGCTCGGGGGCCTATCGGGACTGCGGGGCCGAGGGGCAGCTCCACCAGCAGCCCCGCGACGCCGGTGAGTGGCACAGGGAAACCGAGGCACGGGGGGCACAGACAGCCCCAGTGCCGGGGGGCTCTGGGGGGGCTAAGGGGGGATTAACGGGCTCCCGCAGCCGCGGCGGGAGGGGAGAGCAAAGGCGTGCGGAGCTTGGCCCTCCTGCCCGAGAACGAGAGCGTCCTCGCCGAGAGCGTGTGGGCCTTCGCCGGCATCGCCAGGTGAGTCCGTGTGGGCATCGCCCCTCGCCCCCCGCGCCCACCTCGCCGCCCCCCACCCCCTGTGCCCACCCGTCCCTCGTCCCCAGGGACGCGGCGGTCGCGCTGCTGCGGCGGGACGTGCCCGGCTCGTTCCTGCTGCGCCCCGAGCCCGGGCTGCCCAAGCGCTGGTGCCTGTGGGTGCGGGCGCCCTGCGGGGTCGTGCCCTACGGCCTCCTCAGGACACACCAGGGCAGGTTCTGCGTGGAGGTGAGCCGGGGGTGGCGCGGGGGCGGTGCAGGGGTGGCGGGTCAGGGCGGGTTGGGTGCACGAGTGCGTTCGCTGCGGGGCTGCAGCAGTGCAGGGTTGTACCTGGGTAAGTGCATGTGATGTGTCTTGGGGTGCACTGGGGTAACAGTGCATTTGCTGCATCCGTGCATGGCTGCACTGGTGCTTTCATGCATGGGTGGAGTGTATAAGGGCATTTGGTGCCCCTGTGCATGGATGCACCAATGTGTGCAAACATCTGGTGTGCCTGTGCATGGATTCATTGGTGTGTTGGCTCTAAGTCCATTTGGTGCATTTGTGCATCGATGCACCGGTGTGTTGGTGCATCAGGACATGGATGCACTGGTGTGTGAGTGCATGGGGTGTGTCTGTGCATGGACACACTGGTGCCTTGGTGCAGGGATGCACGTGGGTGTAAGGGCATCAGCGCTCAGGGGTCACCTGTGTGGGGTGCTCAGGGGTGTCAGGGCATGGGCACGTTGATTCGTGGGTGCACTGGGGCACAGGTGTATCTGTGCACGGCACTCAGGTACCCACAGGTGTGGGTGTACCGGTGCTCCCACACTTTGGTGTGTAAATACATCTGATTCGTGGGTGCTCGAGTACCTCTGTGCGTGGGTATGGGGTGCACAGGGTGTGTTTGACTCACAGCCCTACAGGCCTTTGATCTGTGGGTGCATCAGTGCACAGGGGAGCTGTGTGTGCACACAGGGGCACAGGTACACCGGTGCACCAGCTCACACGTGCACGGGGGCAGGGGGTGCACGGCTCTATTTGACTCATGTGCCCAGGGCGTGGGTGCCTGGGGTCTGTGGGTACCTGCTGCACAGGCACAGCTCTGTGTTTGTGCGTGGGTGTGCTCGTGCACGGGTACACAGGTATTTGGTGTGGGGTGCATTCAGTCCAGGGGTGCAGAGCCGCGTGGGCACACGGGCTCATGGGCACACGGGCTCATGGGCACACGGGCTCAGGGGCATCCCCGCACGGCCCTCACGGGGGGTTCCCCTCTCCGCTCTGCCCTCTCTCCCGCTCCGGTGCCGACGGCAGCACTCCAACGCCGAGTTCGCCAGCGTGGCCGCCCTCCTGGCCCACTACTCGGGGGCGCCGGGGTGCTGCTTCTGCCGCCTGACCCCCGGCCACCGCAATCCCGGCTACGAGGAGCGGGACCCCGGCGGCGGGGCCGGCGCCTGCGGGGGGGAGACCGCCTGGGCCCCCTCTTCCCCCATCGGGGTGCAGCACGAGCGGGGGTAGTCCCGGCCCCCCCTCCCCGTGCACGGCTGCCCCCCGACCCCCCGAGCTTTAACTGGCTGCCATCTGCCTTATCCATCCCTCCCTCCCGCGGGCTGAGCGCGCTGTCCGGCAATAAACGGCTCTTGTGCATCCGGAGCGGGGCTGTCGGGCTGCTCACCCTCACCCCGCCGTGCGCACACCCGTGTGCCCACCCGTGTGCCCACCCGTGTCCTTCCTGACCGTGAGCTAAACCCGCGCACTCGCAGCCCCTGCCCCGCACACCGGCGTGATGCACCCACACGGCTTGCACGACTGCACGGGGTGTTTGCGCTCCCGCTGTCACACCCTGTGTGCTCGTGGCACTTGCGTGTGCCCCACACGCGTGCAAGCTCAGCCCCCCGTGCCCGCGCAGCCCCACGCGCTGCTGCACTGGTTCGCTCACACTCACGCGTGGGGGCACACGGAGGTGATCGCCCTCGCGGGGGCCACACTGGCACAGCCGGGGACGGACCGGTGCCACCACACGCTCACGGCCCCGTGCTCTGCGTGTGCCCTTGTGCACTGCATCGTGCACCCGTGTCCTCGCGCACCTTCCCCTGCACACGAGTGCCCTTGTGCACCTTCCCCTGCACACGAGTGCCCTTGTGCACCTTCCCCTGCACACGAGTGCCCTTGTGCACCTTCCCTGGCACACGTGCCCTCCTGCCCACCCCTCGCACACGCGGGCACCCCCCCGCGTGTCCCTCCCGCACAGGTTGTGTGTTCACCTTCGCACAACCCCCTTGCACACTTGTCCTCGTGCCCTCCCCTTGCACACGCACCCTCACGTCCCTCCCAGACGTGCGTGTGCGCCCTTGCACTTCCCGCACCCCTCGGGACCCTCAGCCCACTGGATCCCCTCCGTGTCCCCTGCGCTCCCTCGGACCTGCCCGGCACCGGCACGGTTACCTCGGGTTTTCCCTCGCTCAGCCCCCCTTCGGCTCGTCCCGCCTCCCAGAAGTTGCCCCAGGGTTTCCTGCCCTCGGAGTTTCCCTCAGGGTTTCCCCTCACGGATCCCCTCAGGTTCCCCCCCTGACCTGCCCTAGTCCCCTCTCAGGTTTGTTGCCAGTCCCCCTCTTTCCCTCCATCCCTCCCCAGCTCTTTCCCTCCATACTCTCCCCCTCTCTCCCGGCTCGGGGGACCTTCTTCCCCTGCACGTCCCCAGCGAGGGGTGAGCGCTCCCACCCACCGAGGGGAGCAGCCCCCGGGTTTGCGGTGCCCCAGCCTGTCCCCGGCCACCGGTGCCCCCCAGCCAGGCCGAGCAAGTGCCTGTGGGGCCACCCCGGGTGTGAGGAGTGAACCGGGCGTGGGGGACCGACCTCAGCGTGAGGGGCTGGTCCGGCTGTGTGGGAGTGATCGATCCGGGGGAGGAGGGGCTGATGGGGGTATGTGGGGTGTCCCGGGTGTGTGGGGATGAGCAGGGTGCTGTGGGGCTCACCTGGGTGTATGGGGGGCTCACCTGGGTGTGTGGGACTGACCCGTGGGAGGGAGGAGTGACCCAGGTGTGTGTGGGGCTGACCTGGGTGTGTGGAGTCACTCGGGTGTGTGGGGTGACTCAGGTGTGTGTGGGGCTGATCTGGGTGTGAGGGGCTGATCGGGTTGTGTGAGTCTGACCTGGGTGCATGAGGCTGAGCCCTGTGTTTGTGTGAGCCAGGTACATGGGGTGACCCAGATGTGTGTGGGTGGGGTTGAACTGTGTGTGTGGGGATACCCTTGGTGTGTAGGGATGCCCTGGGTGTGTGGGGTGACCGGGGTGTGTGGGGTCACCAGGGTGTGTGGGGTGACCGGGGCGGTGAAGGTGGTTGTTCACTGCCGGCCCCTGAGCGAGCGAGGCCGCCCTGCGGTGCCGGGCAATGGTCAGCGTGGACAGCATGGGGTCGGTGCCTCCTCCAAACCACACAGCCCAGGAGAGCCCCCCAGAGAGGACACCTTGGACGGGGCATTCAGCCAGGAGCACAGCACCAACCACAGAACTGAGCACAGCACCATCCACAGCACCGGGCACAGCACCGGGCACAGCTACAGCGACATCACCGACCCGCCTGCAGGTGGGTGGGCACCCAGGCAAACACCAGGCACCCAGCACGGGGGGCAGTTTGGGCACCACAAAGTTATTAAGCCATTAGAGAGAGTCCAAAGGAGACGACAGAGGTGCTGAAGGGTCTTGAGGGGAAGCCATATGAGGACTGGCTGAGGGCACTGGGTCTGTTCAGCCTGTAGAAGAGGAGCCTGAGGGCAGAGCTCACCGGGGTCTGCAGCTTCCTCACAATGGGCAGCACCACTCTCTTCTCTCTGTGCCCACTGACAGGACCCAGGGAATGGCTGGAGCTGTGCCAGGGGGATTGGGATGGATGTCAGGAAAAAGTCCTTCCCCCAGAGGGTGGTTGGCACTGCCCAGGCTCCCCAGGGCAGTGTCACAGCCCCAAGGCTGCCAGAGCTCAGGA
>JAWWLV010000061.1:1804949-1819264 GCA_035041135.1 Platyrinchus mystaceus | reverse complement strand
GGGGTTACCTGAGGGAAAAGGGGGTGTTTGGGGTCCCCTGGCCACTGTGAAGGGGGGAGGTTGGGGTTACCTGAGGGAAAAGGAGTGTTTGGATCAGGATGGGGGAGGAGATTGGGATTATCTGAGGGAAAAGGGGGTGTTTGGGGTGCCCTGGTCACTCCTAGGGGGGAGATTGGGGTTTCCTGAGGGAAAAGGGGGTGTTTGGAGTCCCCTGGTCAGGCAGAGGGAGCAGACTGGAGACCCTCTGTTGGGCTGAGGGAGGAGATGGGAGTTCCCTGGGGGAGATGGGGGCGTTTGGGGTCTCCTGGTCAGAATGAGGGAGGAGATTGGGGTTCCTGAGGGAGATGGAGGTGTTTGTTGTCCCCTGGCCCGACTGAGGAAGGAGATGGGGGTTGTTTCCCCGGTTTTCCCTGTGTTTTGGATCCCCTGGAACGTTTGTCCCCATTTGATGGGTGACAACATCCTTCAACATCAGGGCTCTTCGGGGGGGTTTATAGGGGAACCCCCGGTGCTGCTCCCAGAAAGGCCAGTTTTACCAGAACTGTTTTACCAGGCTGTTTATTGGGGGAATAAACCTCAGGATCCTGCTGGTGCTTTGCTGCTCCATGTGTGGATTTCCTGCCATGGACAAGTTGTGCCCTTTGTGTCGTGCTGCAGACAGGGGCTTCGACCTCACCTTCCGCACCGCGGACGACGCCGGCCTGTCCCTGATCAAATACGGGGAGTTCCTCTACGACAACCTCATCATCTTCTCCCCATCCATAGAAGGTAAGTGCAGGAGGGGAAAACTCCACTGCTCTGGAGCTTGGTGGCATTTTTGGAAGGCAATTTCCAGCTGCTTTGTGAGTTTTAATTAAATTTGACACTTTAAACGTAGCCAGTAGCGAACTGCAGCTGCATCCAGGCCTTTATTGATGGTTCTTCCAGCCATGGGAGGGGTGATTCGGTGATTTGCTGTGGTTTGACTCTGCCAGGGGGTTATTTCTGAGCACCAGTCATGAGTTCTTGCCGTGTGCCCTCAGATTTTGGTGGGAACATCAACGTGGAGACCATCACGGCGTTCATCGACGGCGGCGGCAGCGTCCTCGTGGCCGCCAGCTCAGACATCGGTAAGTGCAGATGTTCCTCGGGGAGAAGGAGGTCGTGGCAGCCACCGAGTTCCTGCAGCAGAAACTGTGAGAAAGCAGTTTCTCATTCCTTGTCGTGCACCTCAAGGTTTGTTCTGGAAGGAAGTGGGTGATAAATGCCTTGAGTGACACCTTCAGGGGGGAGTTTAGCTGGGGAGGTCGTTTTGCTCCTGGGGGTTTGACTTGTAGAGCACTGAACACATGGATTTAAAGCTAAATTGGCTTTTTCTTTGATGTTTATGTGTCATGTTAATGGAGAATCTGTTGTGTCCCTGCAGGTGACCCATTGAGGGAACTGGGCAGTGAGTGTGGGATTGAGTTTGATGAGGAGAGGACAGCAGTGATTGACCATCACAACTATGATATATCCGACCCTGGACAGGTAAATGGTTTGCCTGCAGCTTTAACTGAAGCATAAAAGCTTCAGTTAATAAATTCTCTGTCCTTGTTCTCCCTTTTTTCCTCCATCCCTTTTCTGCTCTCCCACCTTCCTCCCAGGAAGGTGGTAAATACTCAGTGTTGCAGCATTCAGATCCTTCAGATTGTACTTTCAGTGACACTGTGATTAACGCTGGTTCTAGACCCCTCTGAAGTGTGTGTGGGGGGAATTTCACCTCTGGGTGAGGTGTGCCAGACTCTGAGTGGGGCACTTCAGATGTGGGAAGGGAGAGTTTCAGCCACAAATTTTCACATCAAGATTTTCAGATCAGCATAAGGATTTTCAGAGATTTTCAGATCAGTATAGAAACACCCACATTTCTGCAATTTTTTTCATGTCATCCAGCAGTTTAAAACCAAAGCCTGTATTAAGGTCTGAGCTAAATATATTTTGCTAATTTTTATTTAAATTAAACTGTTGAAGCAGTATGTGGATTTAAGGATCCTGATTTAAGAATTAAGAATTTTCTCATCCTGTTTTAAGGATGAAAGTTGCTGAATACAGGGAAATAAAACACTGTGGGTATTGCTGTCTTTATGAAAAGGCAGTTTATATTTCCTCATGGATCAGTATTAATGTAATTTGATCATAATTAGAAACGCTGGGTTTTTACTTTTTAATTAACTGCAACATTCATCCAACAGCTGTGATTGTAAGAAGAAATTTAGCTTTTAATTGAGGAGCTGTTGCCTGTCATTAGACCCTGAGACACCTCACGCCGATCTCTCTTGTTTTCCCAGCACACTCTGATCGTGGCGGACACGGAGAATCTGCTGAAGGCCCCCACCATTGTGGGGAAGGCAGCTCTGAACCCCATCCTGTTCCGAGGAGTTGGGTGAGCAGGGGGAGATGGGGGTCCTTGGGGGAGCGGAATTAAACCCGTGGTGTTGCTGGGAGTCCTCACGGGAGCGTAACAAATTTCTCTTGATTTCAAACAAAAGTGAAAGGAAACTCTCCAAAGGAGTTTAGTTGTTTACCCAGGAACGGCTCCAAACAAATTAGTGGGGTTTGAGCACAGATCTTGAGGAAATACTTAGTTTCTTGGCCCAGCCTAAGGGCGAGGGGGTCTGTGGGGTTGAGCAGGTGGCCGTACATTCCTCTGGGTGGGGGGTCCTGGGGGTCTTCGTGCTGCTCACCGTGGCTTTCCCTGCAAGGATGGTGGCCGATCCCGACAACCCGCTGGTGCTGGATATCCTGACTGGCTCTTCCACCTCTTACTCCTTCTTCCCAGATAAGCCCATCACTCAGGTACACTCCCTCACTTTCTCTCCTCTTTTGAGCTGTACTTCCACAATTAAGTCCCCCAAATTTCTGCACCTTGGGAAAATCCTGGATCTCCTAATTGATTTTGGAAGGGACAGGCTGTCGGCTGCTTCCCAGTGTCGCCCTGGGAATCTTCCTCTCTGCTTCCTGCTGGTGGGGGGTGTTCAGTGTGAGGGACACGTGTCCTCCACACTTCAGAGGAGAGGCCAGCCTAGATCAAAGTGTCTCTCCTGGTCCCATCCCAGCCACAGAGGGAATCTGAATCCCATTCCTGCTTATTGTGTTCCTCATGGTTTCTCCCTAATTGCAGCCTGTGCTGCTACAGCCAGACTGTCCCACCCCACAGCAGACTCTTCTGCATTCCCCCCGAAGTGGCTAAACCCTCTGCCCCCTCGTTGCCCTGCAGTACCCTCACGCCGTGGGGAAGAACACGCTGCTGATCGCGGGGCTGCAGGCCCGGAACAACGCCCGCGTCGTGTTCAGCGGCTCCCTGGACTTCTTCAGCGACGCCTTCTTCAACTCCGCCGTGCAGAAAGCCGCTCCCGGCTCCAAGAGGTGCCTGGGCTTCCCGGTGTCCCTGCCTGGGGAATGTCTGGGGAGCGGTTCGATGGCAAAAGTCCTGGGAAACAGGCAACAAATGTTTTACGTTTTGGGAAAGAGCAGAAAGCTTGAAGTAAATTGGGGGTGACGCATTCCTTTGGCCTTACGGAACAATGTGCTTTGGGAGGCAATTCCCTCCTTTAACCCTGGCTCAGTTTTTGTTCCATTTCCCGTTTATTCCTGGTGTGGTTTCAGCAGGGGGTGTTTTCCCAGCCGTCTCAGCCTCCCTTGCTCCGCAGGTACTCGCAGACGGGTAACTACGAGCTGGCCGTGGCCTTGTCGCGCTGGGTGTTCAAGGAGGAGGGGGTTCTGCGCGTGGGGGCCGTGTCCCACCACCGCGTCGGGGAGCTCGCGCCGCCCAACGCCTACACCGTCACCGACCTCGTGGTGAGGGGCCCGGGCTGGCCCGGGCGGGGGGCACACGGGAGGTGCCTCGGGAGAGGAGCCTGGGAACGTTTGAGCCCGGAGCGGGTCGAGGTCCGTTCTCAGACGCCGCTCGTTGGTGTGTCCCAGGAGTACAGCATCGTGATCGAGAAGCTCACTGACGGCAGGTGGGTGCCCTTCGACGGGGACGACATCCAGCTGGAGTTCGTGCGCATCGACCCCTTCGTGAGGACCTTCCTCAAGAGGAATGGTAGGTGCCCCTCACAGGAGCGGTGGGTGCCCCTCACAGGAGCGGTGGGTGCCCCTCACAGGAGCGGTGGGTGCCCCTCACAGGAGCGGTGAGTGCCCCTCACAGGAGCGGTGGGTGCCCCTCACAGGAGCAGTAGGGTCACCTCACAAGTAGATCTCCCACAAGGGGAGTGGTGGGTCCTCCTCCAGAGGAGCGGTAGGTCCCCATCACCACCCCAGCCCCACACTGGGGGTGTCCTCACCGTCCCCAGCTTCGGGTGTCACTCCAGTGTCACCCCTGTCTCGCCCTCAGGTGGCAAGTACAGTGTGCAGTTCAAGCTGCCGGACGTCTACGGTGTGTTCCAGTTCAAGGTGGATTACAACCGCCTGGGCTACACCCACCTCTACTCCTCCACACAGGTGAGTGTGGGGGGAGCCAATCCCACCCTTTCCCGGGCGGAGAGGCTTCCCCCACTCCAAGGCTGCCCCCTCTGTCCCGGCAGGTGTCCGTGCGGCCCCTGCAGCACACGCAGTACGAGCGGTTCATCCCCTCGGCGTATCCCTACTATGCCGGCGCCTTCTCCATGATGGTCGGGCTCTTCCTGTTCAGCATCGTTTTCCTGCACATGAAGGAGAAGGAGAAATCCGACTGAGCTCCCTGTGGGAGGAGGAGCTTTTCCTGGTGCCAGGCAGGGCCGGGCAGCGCTCGGACCCGCCGTGTGTCCGTGTGAGGACTGGTGGGTGCTGGATGTGCTGCGGGGCTGCGTCTGGTCTTTTTATTTTGACACCTGGGGGGATTAATAGGAATGAAATTTAAATTTTGGGGGGGGTCCATTGCTGAAGTGTCTTGCAAACCCAGGACCAGGATGCCTCTGGTGTTCACTGAGGAGTCGTGATGTTTGTCTCGCTCTGCCAGGGAATGGTTTGGACTGGTTGGAATGATTGGGATTGGAGATCAACTCCCTGTTCAAAATAAAGTCTCACTCCTCTCACCCTATATGGGAGTGAATTCATGGCATGGGGCGTTGGGACGTGTCCCCAGACCTGAGGGATGTGTCCCCACGTCACCCTCACCCGCTCCAGGTGTTCCCCAGGGTGGGCTGGGAGGGAACAGTCGGATGGTGCCGAGGTTGGTGAATGCTGGAAGGCAAAAGGGAGAGTCTGGGGTGCACAGGGGAGCTTGGGACACCCCAAAAAGCACAGCAGGCTCTGAGGTGTCACCAAAGGCACACTGAGGAGGATGAGGACAAGGCACCCCAAAAGCCACCCTGCGCCCCAAAAAGTGAACAGGGGGATTCAGGGACACCCCTAAAGGTTCACTGAGGGCCTGGGACATCCTGGGGCAGAGGGACCACCGCAGGGACATGGGGACCCCCGAGGGACATCGTGATCCCCAGGGGGACAGGAACCACCAGGGAGCACAGGGACACCTGGGGACACAGGAAGCCCCTGGGCACAGGGACGGCAGGGGACACAGGCCCACAGCAGGGGGGCAGAGGGAACTCTGGGGACACAGAGACACCCCTGGGGGACACAGGGACCCCTGATGATACCAGCAGCAGAGCCACCTGGGGTCACAGAGATCCCTGGGGCCACAGGGACCACCCCCTGGGGACACAGTGACACTCAGGGGTGCCGGGACTTGAGGGGACACCTGGGGGACAGCAGTGACTGCCAGGGACAGGGCCACCTGGGGACACAGGAACACCCGGGGCACAGGGGCCCCTTGGGGACACGGGGACCCCTTGGGGACACGGGGACCCCTTGGGGACACGGGGACCCGGGGCGGGCACAGGGACCCGGGGGCGCTCCGGCTCCTCCCCACGTGCCGGCGCGAGGAGGGGGCGGTGCCTCCTGCCCGCCGGCGCTCTCCGATTGGCCGGCCGGCGCTGATTGACGTGCGGCGCCGGGCCCGGCGGGGCGGGCGCTTTGCGACGGCGGCGCTTGTCGGCGGCGGCGGCGGCGGCGGGGACGGCCATGCTGCTCACCGTGTTCTGCCTGCGCCGCGACCGCTCCGAGATCACCTTCAGCCTCCAGGTGGACGCCGACTTCGAGCTCCAGAACTTCCGCGCCCTCTGCGAGCTGGAGTCCGGCATCCCGGCGGCCGAGAGCCAGGTCAGGGCCTGCCCCCCCCCCGGGAGGGCCCCGGGCGGTGCCCCGCGGTCGGTCCGGGTGGGAGCGGCCGCGGCCCCTGCCCTGCACAGGAGGGGGGTCCCCCCGGCGGGGAGCGGCTCCGTGCCCCCCCTTTTCCCGGGGTCGCGGTCCCCGGTGCCTCCGCCTCGCGAATCCGGAGGTTGGGGTTTGTTCGGGGGTTGTTGGGCAGGTTGGGCTCCCTCCCCCGGCGCCTCCTCCGCCTCCGTCGCTTTTGCCTCCAAATCCTCGTTTTCCCCCTCGGGAGAGGGCTCCGAGTGCCCGGTGACTTGTGGTGCCTCTGGAAAGGGCTCGGTCTGCTCCCGCTGAGTGGCCGAAAAGGGGGGGAAATAACGTGGGTTTGTTGTTTTTATTGAAGTTTCGTAGGAATTTGGTGTTTAAACGGGACAGGATTTGGACGAGAGAAGAAGGAGTCGGAGAGTGGGGATAGTGGTGGCCCATGGGATCCCCAAATCCCTGAAGTGTTCGGGAACGGACCTGAAATGTTTGGGAAGGGGTTTGTTTATCCCATCAAAGCCCTGCCTGGTCTGGGGCAAAAAGGGCACATTGAGGCTTCTCCTTTTTTTCCACACAGGTGTGGGGACCAGACGGGCACATCCGTGTGGTTTTCTCAGCAAATATTCGCCCTCCCAGCCCACGTTCGGGGCTCACTCGCTGCCAAAACACGCGGAAGGCTGCGAGTGGGGGCGGCCCTGGGCCATCTGTCCGTCCCTCTGGGGTTTGCTCATAGTTTGGGTTCAGTCCCACTTTTGTGGCCGTTCTTCCCGGTTTTTCCTGGGCAGGGCGGGGTTGGCTCCTTTTCTCCACGCTGGCCCTGCCTGGCAGAGTTTGTGGAGTTTACTGGTGGTGGCTTTTGCTTCCCGAACCTTTTCCCAGTCCCCATTAAAAAAGTGTTTTTCCAGCCAAGCCAAGATTAGTCAGCGCTGGAAGAGCTGCTGCAGGGGCAGCCCTGGAGCTGGAGTTGTCCTCATCCAGCAGGTTCCCAATGGTGCTTGGCTTTCCCTCTGCCTTGGGCAAGCCTTGTTTTTTGGGATGGGAGGTTGGTGTTGAGGGAGAAGTGGTCTCAGAGCAGGGGGAATTTTGGGATAGGAGGTTGGTGTTGAGGGGAAACAGTCTCAGAGCAACGGTAGAAAATCCAGGTGAGGTGGATTTCCCTTTAGAGGAAGAACTCTTGATTTTGGGCAGGTAGAATAGAGAGAACCCACCTCACATCAAGGTTCTGTGCTCCAGCAAATCCTGTGTCCACGTCCTGGATCTGGGGACAGCCCCTACAGGTGGGACTCTGTGGTGGCTTTGACATCTCCAGGCAGGAACTGGAGCACAAACTGCTGCCTGTCAGCCTTGTCCCCTGTGTCACAGAAACCTGCAGCTCCAGGTCTGCTTTAGGATAACAAGGGGTCATTTCTCTGCTTGTTTTTTGCTGGGAGTTCCCTGGTTTGAGTTGTTCCCCCCCAGCTGACCCGGGCAGGGTTTGGGTGCTGCCAGCCCCAGGGGACGGGAGCAGCGCTGCGCTTTTGTAGCCACCTCTGCCTTCCTTCTGCTCCTCCATCTGCCACCCGTGCATCATCCTGCGCGTCGTGCCGTGCTTTCCAGGCAGTTCTTTACTGCTCCTTTCTCTGCTCTCTCTGCCCGGTGTCTGTGAGGTGTTCTGAGGATCTTTAGTGGGGAGAACTGGTTGGACATCAGGAGGCATTTCTTTCATGGTTGTTAAACGTTGGCAGGGGCTGCCCAGGGAGGTGGTGGAGTCCCCATCCCTGGAGTGTCCAAGGAAGGATTGGGCTGGGGGACAAGGTGGGGGTCAGGCACAGGTTGGACTCCATGGTCCTGGAGGGCTTTTCCAACCCAAATGTTTCTGTGAAAGTTATAAAAATGCAAGTTATCAGTGATGCAGCTCGTTGTGTGGAAGGATTCTGCATTCTCAAACCACAAACAGGCAGTTTTACATCTACCAAACTCAGCTGTTTCCTGCTCTTTTCCCATAACCAAGGCGGACGTTGAAGGTGTTGTGTTGGCACAAGAGAGGATGAATTTCATTGCAAGGGTCGTGCAGGATGGAGTGAAGCATTACTGTGTGTGGAAGAGGGTTAATCCCAGCCTTGCTCCCTGCTGGTTTGGGAGGTTAATTCCGGGTGCTGCCGGTTGGGGTGGAGCCGGGAGCTGTGAGGGGGCCGAGGTCGCAGGTCCTGTGAGATAGCAGAGGCGGCGCCGGTGGCTGTGGTGATAAGAGGAGCTGGGTGAGGAGAGGGGAAATAATTGGGCTTCCTGTGGTCTCCTCCGTGCACCAAGGCCGTGGCCTTTCAGGGGGAGGGACAGGGAGGCTCTTGGCAGAGCCGTGTTCTCCTGGCAGCACCTCATTGCCTTCGTGTCTCATTCCCTTTGTGCCCTCCATGTCCTGTCCTCTGCCATGCTCAGGAATGTTTGATAGGTTCTGGGCTTGGCTTGGTTTGCTGCATGCTGGTGGTATCCAGCATTCCTGCTTGGGGTTCCCTGCTCCATGAGGAGGTTCTACCCTAGGGATTCATCATGCACAATGAATCCATCAGTGCCTGCGTCCCTGCCCAGGTTCCAGAGCCTGCCATCCTGCAAAACTGCCACAAACCAGATCATCAAAAGGCAGCACAATCCAATCTGTTTTAGGAGTGTAGCAGAAGAGGTCAGGAGTGGATTAATCCGAGCTGTAATGGATGTACCACGAGTGCCGGGCGCTTAATTCATTGTCTGGGATGTGAGGCCGAACGCTCATAAATCCAATCCCAGCAAGATGACAGAGGTAAAGCCTCACTTAAACTGATTAACTCGTCTCTCCCAGAGTGTCTGCGCAGGGAATCTGCCATTCCAGATTTGGGTGTGCAGCTGGGATTTATGACACACTGGCTGTGGCTGCGGCGGCACCGACCCCGGCCGGTAACGTGAGAGCTGTGCGGAGGCTCTGCCAGCGCGGGCTGACCCGGGTTACCCTGGGTGTCGTGTGGGGTACAGACCGGGCACCTCAGCATCGCTGACCCCTCCTGTGGGGCTCCAGGCCAGGCAGTACCTGCAGGGTGGGGTCAGTGAGAAGGTAGGGAAGCTTATTATGCTCATTTCCACCGTGTGTTTCCCTAGTTCTGCCGCCTCTGGCTGCTGTCCTACGGCGTTCTGGTTATTGCTGCTCCTCCTGCCTTGTCCTGCTTTGGCACCGCTGCTGCTGGTGGGTCTCTGCTGTTAGAATGTCATAGTGAGAGTCTGTGTAAGATTTTGGAGTTGCTGGAGTGAAGCAATGGAAGGCTGTAGTCTAGACCTTAGGACACGGAGTAGCTGGGTTTTTGGGAGCGTGTTGGATCTGCTCCCTGTGATAGCATCAGGGCTGTGGCCACGCCGGGGCTCAGAAAGCTTCTCCCACGCGGCTCGGCCAGTCCCAACCTGTGGTGAATGTGTTCTTGCTGAACTGGCCTTCTCCAGCCCCAAAGAGATGCAGTTTGGCTGCACAAGGTGGTAAACGTGGAATTTGATCGTGTTCCCGAGGGGTTTAGGCCGAGTTCTCTGGTGCTCCTTGCTCTGGACTCCTGCCAGGGGCAGGATTGGTAGGACTGATCCACCTGGTCTTTCTGTGAGGAGAAGGCACAGAAACCTCTGCCTTGGTTGATACCGTTTCTGGGAATATTTGTTTCCATAAAGCCCAGCTTTATTTTACTTTTCCTACTACTTTTTTACTTTTCCGCCTACCTACAGGGCCTCTGTAGGTATTACAGGTCCGGCGTTAATGGAAATGTTCCAATGGGGATTATTCACCTTTATCTCGGTGTTTTTATGTTTAATGTGCAGACTCCTCATTAAGCCAAACTATCAAAATAGAAATGGATGTGACTCTGTGTTTGATAGTGACAAGAAATTCACTCCCACCATGGACTGATGGCAGTTTGAGCAGTGCCTTTGGGTGCTCTGAGTCTGGATAGAGTTACATCACTGGAGTGAGTTGGAAAGCACTGAGCTAATGATTGAGGTCCCTGTAGAACTGGTTATTCTGGGGAGCTGTGTTGTGGGAAGAGGCAGAGATCATAGATGTTGGGCTGGATCATCCATGGGTATGCCCAGATCGGTGCTGCCGGCACGTCCAGGGTCAGTGGGTGCTGTCCTGGGGGCAGGTCACGCTGCAGAAACATCCCTGACTTGTGTAATCGCAGAGGGTGGAGTTTGGAAACGTGGTCAGACAGTCCTGGTCAAGGCTTGCTTTCCCTTAATGCTCTGGGCCTCTGATCAGGACAGACCGGCCCTTCTTTGACGTGCTGGATCTCGGCGAGTCCAGCCCCGGACGTGTTGGGGCCCTGCCGTGCCCGAGGGGTGTTGGCCAGGCCCATGAGAACATCACACCTTCTCCTCTGAAGCTTGACATGGGCCTGGAGGATTGGCTGGAAAGCATTTTTCCCTCCAGAAAAGTAACGTGTTGCCATGTTTTTGGTTCTCCTGCGCTCTGCGGTGCTGGTGGCTCTCCCGGCGCTCCCCCCTCGCGCAGATCGTTTATGCGGAGCGGCCGCTGACCGACAACAACAGGTCCTTGGCCTCCTATGGCTTGAAGGACGGGGACGTGGTGATCCTGCGCCAGAAGGAGACGGTGGAGCCCCGGCCTTCCATCCGCTTCCCAGGTGAGGAAGGCTCCGTGCCAGCGGCTGCTCTGAGCCTGCAGAGGTTCCTCAGGATTTACCCAACTCCTGTCAGTGTCTGGCACCCCACTGGGTGGGGGAGGGAAGGTGACTGGGATGAGGCACAGGGGCTTTTAAATTAGTTAAAGAGCTTCTGATTTAATGTTTGTTTTGTCCTGAGGAAGCCAATGCCATTTTAACTGTTTTGGGGAAATATGGAGGCAGGCAGGAGGGTTCAGAACAGTTCTGGTGAAGGTGTGTGAGTTTTCCTACTAGCACTGGTTCCCTTCCCGCTGGGCGTGATGGCACAGCTGTGTCAGACCCAGGAACGGCGCCTGTGGATGTGTCCTAAACCTGTCCTGTGGCAAATTCCCTGAGAAGCCCCATCTTGCCAAACCCAGTGGCACAATCGTGTGTACACGTGAAAAGCTCCTCCAGGAATGTCTCAGTGGAGCCCTCCGCCTCTGTCCTGCCTTCCACAGCCATTCCTAGCAAATCCCAGTCACAAAATATCCCTGGAAAAGGTGCCACTGGCTGAGAAGGGCGTGGGAGCATTGCTGAGGTCCTGGTCCTGCCTCAGCTGGAGGATGGGTACCTGCAATGCAGGTCTGCAGGAATGGTACTACCTTTTTTTTTTTCCCCCTGCTTTTTTTTAACCCGAGAGACTCCGAAGTGCCTCAGAGCCACTGGGATTCACATCTGTGAAGCTGGGAATACCCAGCAAGTGCATTTCAGGGGATTAAAAATGGGGCAGACAGACGAGCCCAGTTACATAAACGCGCCGTCGTTCCTAACCCGGTAACCCGAGGCCGTGGCTGCGCTTCCCACTCCAACTGCTGCTCGCGGGGTCCGCCCCAGTGCAGCACTAAGGGCAGCTCATCCTCCCCGTGGTTTTCCAGCAGGTTGTACCCACCACACCTGTGGTGTTCCCCCCTCCAGGTCTGCCCAGGATAGACTTCAGCAGCATCGCCGTGCCCGGGACGTCCTCGCAGCAGCACCCGCCGCCGGCACAGCGGCCTCGCCCGTCGCCCCCGGATGCGCCGGCGTTCCCGCAGGGCCTGGACAACCCGGCGCTGCTGCGGGAGATGCTGCTGGCCAACCCCCACGAGCTGTCCCTGCTCAAGGAGCGCAACCCGCCCCTGGCCGAGGCCTTGCTGAGCGGGGACCTCGGTGAGTCGGGCTCGGAGCTGCGGGAGGGCTGATCAGAGGGTGTTGGACGAGCTGGGGTTGCTGCAGGTTCATGGAGGGTGTGCAGGAAAGGTGCCAGTTGGGAGCACTCAAGGCAGAGCTCCTCTCTTTCTGGGTGTATTTCTCCTGCTCGGCTTCTTTAATATCCTCTGTCCGCTGCTCAGAAACACCAGATGCACAGATAAGTCAGGTGTCTGTGCACACGGGTGACTCAGCTCCTGGTTTTTACACTTAGACACTCCCAAATGCACCGTTTCCAATAAAGGTGGTGTGTTTGCTGCATCCCAGAGCCTGCTGGGACTCAGCAGGGAGCAGCACGCTCCAAAACCAGCTCTGTCCATAGTTATTGGCTGCTGTGGAAGTGAACCTCAGAAAGGGAGGGGAAAAGGAACACACAAATAGTGTCTTTCAGGAGCTTTTTCAATAACAATAATCATAAATGTTTAAGTTTCTATTAATCTTGGAGGTGTCCGTGTGTTTTGGGCACAGCTGAAGCCTTGTACCATGCCCTTCCCTTTCTCTGCAGGTGAGTAGCTGATGCTGGTCCCTCGTTCTTCCTGTAGTGAAAGCTTTGAACTCTGATTTTGGTATGAAAAGAGCAGAGTTTTGGGCATGCAGATGTGCTTCTAAACCTCTGCAGAATGTTTAGTTGGGAAATAAATCCTGTTGAGATTGGAGAAATGAGTGAAGAGAAGAAGCTTTTAGCAGGAGACTTTTCCCACCTTCAGTGTTACATCTGAGTGATTTCCCTCTGTTAAAGGAAGCCAGAAAGAAACTTACATGGACATTGTCAGCCTATTTAATTTTGAATTCTGGCTTCAGTTCATATGCAGAGTTAAATCCACGTTCTTTGCATTCTCAGGCCTCTTCACACTTCTTGCTGGGAGTCTTTCCCATCACCTTGAGCAGAGGTGCTGCTCTTGGCACAGAAAACCAGAGGTTAAGCCCAAGACGCTCAGAAGTGGCTCCTCTGCTGCTTTGCCTGATCTGTACATGTCAAACTTGGGCCCAGATGTCCATTTTCAGTCCCAAAGGGCTGCACTGGGCTCTCAGGAGGAAGGGGTTTGGTCTGGTTATGCCCTTGTCCTGCTGCACAGCTGCTCCTCTGGGTGTTTGGGCACAGATCCAGTTCAGCTCGGCTCTGATTCCCAAATATCCACATGGATCCGTGCCCTGTGGCTGTGCTGGATGAAGGCACCTGCTGTACAGAAGCCTAATTTCAAAAATCCAAATGGCAAAACGTACCCAACAACCTCCCTGAGCACGTAACAGCCCTTGAGGCAGAGCTGCTTCCTGGGAGCTGCATCCCTGGAAGCAAACCCACAGTGTGTACAGACCTCCACGCACTGCCAAGTCCTTTTTGATCCCATCCAAGTAGTGAAAAATAGTCAGAAACCATCCAAAAAGTGGGGATCTAAAAGCTATGGTCTTAAAATGTGCATCTAGACTTGGTGTCCGGCCTAGGTTCCAGTGGTAGGCGTTCAGCTTTAAGGATTATAATCTCTGGCTTTGGTTTCCTTGGGTTTAAAAGAAGTTTTGTTGTTAGCCTTTGTGGGTTTTTCATTTCTTTTTCCTTATAACAATGGATGTGCCAGGAAATGGAGTTTGATTGGGCAGGGTATGGGTAGGGACACAAGGACAATGAGCTCTGTCCAGTTGCTTTTCATCTCAGCGGGTTCCCAGATTTGCCCCCAATCCTTTGAGGTCCATCCGTGCTGCCCTCAGAGGAGGCTTTTTTCTGTGTGCTGCCGAGTCTGCCCCTCAGCTGGCATCAAAGGAAGCGTTTGCTGTGCCAGAATTTGATTTGCAAGAGTAATTTCCAGTAAAAAGCATTTCTGTATCTCCTTGTTCCCACAGAGAAATTCACCAGGGTGTTGCTGGAGCAGCAGCAGGACCGAGCCCGGCGGGAGCAGGAGAGGATCCGACTCTATTCCGCTGACCCCTTTGATCTCGAGGCACAGGCCAAGATAGAAGAAGACATAAGGTAACAAACCAAAGTGCTTTGCAGGCTTTGGGGATCTTCCCTGGGGAAAACACTGCTCTGTGCTTCCATCCAGCGTGGCTTTTCCTTGCAGGCGGCAGAATCTAAACACACCCTTTGTATCAAGACACCTGTGCTTGCAGGGCAGTGCTCTGGGCACCTTGGCATGGGGGAAGGCTGGGATTCGGGATGTGGAGGTGCACCCCATCCCTGAAGTGTGTCCAGCTGAGCACAGAATGTTCTTCCCTGGGAGGGTGGTGGGGCCCTGGCACAGGTTGCCCAGAAAAGCTGTGGCTGCCCCTGGATCCCTGGAAGTGTCCAAGGCCAGGTTGGACAGG
>JAWWLV010000061.1:1786302-1804849 GCA_035041135.1 Platyrinchus mystaceus | reverse complement strand
CTGGATCCCTGGAAGTGTCCAAGGGCAGGTTGGACGGGGCTTGGAGCAACCTGGGCTAGTGGAAGGTGTCCCTGCCCGTGGCAGGGAGTGGGATGGTCTTTAAGGTCCCTTCCCACCCAAACCATCCCGTGACTCCATGATATGAGGTGACAGCACCTCTGTCCCTGTGTGTGATGTCCTGGAGCTGCCTGAGCTGGTCCAGTCTGAAACTGGAGCACTTGTGGAAGGCACATCTCGAGAGGAGGAACTCAGCTGGGTTCCTCAGCTGGGTTCTGAGCAGAGGGCTGGGCCAGTGCTGGTCTCTGGGCTGAGCTCAGCACAACAACATGGTGTCACTTCTCCAGCTGCCCTGGAGATTTGGTTTCACATCCTGCTAATTCTTCTGTGTCTCTGGCTAATTCCAGACTCCAACATCACTGTTGTCGGAGTGATGTTCTGCAGAAACACATCCTGCTCATCAGCTCCCTCCCTCCCTCTTGCTGCCTGCCAAATGTAATTGCTTTGGGCTGAGGCTTGATTTCTTCAACTGAGTGATAAATCCTTGAGTCAGGACGTGGCTGGTGGTTCCCCCCGGCCCCAATAACCAAGTGTCTGTCTGGTACAGTCTCATCCTTGGTCAGAACAAAATTCAGTGGTGATAAGAGTTGGTGCTGGATAAACCTCAGCAATGCAGAAACCAGGCATTTGTAGATAGTGAAACATTGCTTGGAGGCACAGGAACGCTTCCCTTGATGAGGGACAGATAAAGGGGCTGTGCCCAAGGCTGTGCAGCTGTTTGGGGACACTTTGGGCTGAGCAGTTCCCAGATTTCACAGCCTGCCTGGTGATAAATGAAATGGCATCAAAATAGGAGCCCTTTTCCCTTTTTTGGGAGATAAAGCTATTTTGGATGCAGTCAGTGTGGATACCCATCTCTTCCAAGATTATCCTGGGGGCCATGAGGAGCTTCTGGAAGAGCATTTCTTCTGTCGGCCTGAATTTGCACCAAGGGCTTGTGCTCGCGGTGACGTTCTCGCTGTGGTTTTGCTCACATCCCTCCCTCCCTATGCCTGGAAAAGGAAGGATACCAGGGAAACGGGAAGATTTGAATGTTCAGCTGCTGTGTGGGATTCCAGGGATGTAGCTCCTGGCAACATCTCCCTGTGTCCTCTGTGTGACTAAGGAATACGCAGGTTTTTGCTCGTGACTCCTCCGGGTTGACACTGTGGTGCAGGTTCCTGCAGCCAACATGAGGTCATCAGGAGCTGTGGTGTGAGTTAGGCAGGGTTGGAAGGGGCAGTGGCTGCTGGGGAGCAGCTTGGCATCTCTGGAATACATCAACACCATTCCTAGCAATCCCTCAGCTCTGGGTCTGTGTTTACTAACGAAGCCGTGGTTTAAATGTGTGTTTGTAAGGTGGGTGGCAGCAGGTGGGATTTGCAGGTCTCTCTGTGAGTCAGAGGGATGTTACAAGGCCTGGCTGGTAGAAATCCTGATTTTTCTCCCTCCATGAAATCCAGGCAACAAAACATTGAGGAGAACATGACGATAGCGATGGAAGAGGCGCCCGAGAGCTTCGGGCAGGTGGTGATGCTCTACATCAACTGCAAAGTCAACGGGCACCCTGTGAAAGCCTTTGTGGACTCAGGTGAATTACCCCATTTTCATCTTTCTCCACACTCTCCCTCACCGAGGGTGACAGTAAACATTCCAGTAGCTTTCCCCAAAAATCCCGTAAGAAAGCACTGCGTGACAAGATGTTGAAGCATCTTATTTAAACCCTGAGCACAGCCTGGGGTTGGTTAAGGGCAGCAGAGCAAATTGTTGAGAGGAGCAGTGTGTGAACGCCCTGGATCAGTGAGAGGTTCTGGGGCTCCCATTCCTGGAAGGTCACTGCCACGTGTGTCTTATCTCATTTTGCAGGCAGGGGGATTTCAAACGCCTTTAATGTGGTGGTTCCCATCCACAGCCCCAAAGGGGGGGTTGTTCCATCTCTGCAGTAACAGTCAGTGCTGATCCGTGTGTGGGCAGCCAGGTCAGCACAGTGGGATTCCCAGGAAGCCTTTATGCCCTGGGGCAGCTGCTGAGTGCCAGATCTTAAGCTCTTCCAGGAGAGAATTTTAATTTGTGATGGGGATTTAGCAGGAATTCTGTTGCTGGCAGGTGCCCAGATGACCATCATGAGCCAAGCCTGTGCTGAAAGGTGCAACATCATGAGGCTGGTGGATCGGCGGTGGGCCGGCATCGCCAAGGGCGTGGGGACACAGAAAATCATTGGCAGAGTGCACTTAGGTAAGTGCTGGCATTTCTGGGGCAGCTTTAGCAGGGGTTTGACTGCATTTCCCACAGTCTTGGCACCAAGGAGTGTCTGGTTGGGTGCTTTAACTCCCACAGAGTAAAATCAAAGTGTATCTGCAATGTGTTTGTTTGTCTCGGGCACAGAACTCTGTCTTCTGTCTCATTTAATGCTTTATTTCAATGGAATTACCATAACACTTGGAGGTGAGGGAGTCCCCAGCTCCTGCAGGGGTAGAGAATGCGTTTTCTGGGGGCAAAACCTGAGGTGAACGTGGAACACCAAGACCTTTCCTGTTTGGGGTGGGAGTGTTGGGCAGGGAGAGCTGCTCGGGAAGGGCTCCAGCACAGTGCAGTGTGTGCTGTTCCTTTGGGAAGAGGAGCCTCTCTGTGCTCTTGTGCAGCTTTTCTGGATGGAGAAGATTGTCCTTATTAGTAAAAAATCAATTCTGTTCACTGTTGTTGCTGCTTAGACTTCTGTTCTAATGAGCTGCTCACAGCCCCTTGAGGATGGAGGGTCAGAGAAGCAGGACTTGAGGCTCTGAGCACGTCAGCTTTTAAAATAATTAACTTGGGACCACGACAGGCCTGGCAGTCCCTGGGGCTTGCACAGGGCTGGACTTTCTGTGACCAGAGCAGTATGTCAGAGCTGTGTTTTCAGATGTGCCCAGACCTTCCCCAGGAGGTGAAAGAGCAGAAAGCAGATTTGTTGTGCTGTAGTGGTAACTTCTCCCTTGTGTTTCAGCTCAGGTGCAGATTGAAGGGGATTTCCTGGCGTGCTCCTTCTCGATCCTGGAAGAGCAGCCCATGGACATGCTCCTAGGACTGGATATGCTTAAGAGGCATCAGGTATCAAAATCTCTTCTGAAACAGTTACTGGCTCTTCCGGGTTAAGTGTAAAGTACAACATAAGTGCCTCGCCTGTCAATTCATTGGGGTTTTGCTGGGGAGAGTTGATGCTGGAATATCCTCCATCCTGGAGGCACGTACACTACATCCATCATGGATAGCTCCAGGGTGTCTGGCTGCTGCCTGAAGCTTTTTGCTCTGATCAGAGATGCTCAAAGCATTATAACTGAATGATTTATTACAAATTGAGTCAGACAGGGCCCTTTGCTTCGAGCTGATGCTGCCGGCCCGGCGCTCCCTGCTGGGAGCTGTTCCCATTGGAATCGGGCTGTCTCACCTCGATTCTCCCCCGTCTCTGGACGCTGACAGGCTGTCCCTCCTGCCCCTGACGTGTGGATCTCTTCCACAGTGCTCCATCGACCTCAAGAAGAACGTCCTGGTGATCGGCACGACGGGCTCGCAGACGGCGTTCCTGCCCGAGGGGGAGCTCCCCGAGTGCGCCCGCCTGGCCTACGGCGCGGGGCGCGAGGACATGCGGCCCGAGGAGATCGCGGACCAGGAGCTGGCAGAAGCAATACAGAAATCCGTGGAGGAAGCAGGTACCAGGAGGAGCCCAGCTGAAACGGGAGCCTGCACGTTGTCTTGCCGAGTGTCGGGATGTCAGTGAGCAGTTCCCCTTCCGGCTCCGGGGAGCAGCATCCAAGGGTGGAGAGAAGGGGCTTTGTTCCTGCTCCAAACGCACTTCTCTCTTCCTTTCTGGACAGCAAAACCTGCATGAAGGCACTTGAGGGGGTTTGCTGCTCAATTGGTGCTCTCCCTGCAGCTTCCCACCTGCCCTGGTTTCCTGGCCCTTGAGGTGTGGACACGGATGGCTGTCTGTGACTGGTGTCACGTTGTAGTGCCTGGCAGGGACGTGGCTCAGCTGTGGTGTGTCAGCAGCCTCGTGTAAGCACAGCTTTGGGGAGGCTCCCCAAATCCTGCTCTTAATGGCTGCACCACGGAAAAATAGAGCAGCTGTGGCAGTGACAAAAGTTCATGGCAATTTTTAGAAGCAGCACTACTGCAGCGTTTTTCCCTGGAATGGTGCTCGTGCCCTCGGAGGGGGAATTGCTTCTTGTTGCTCTACATTTCAAAAGCTGAATTCACATCCCAGTGTGGATCCTCAGCTGTAAATGTGATCTGCAAAGAGAATTCTCACCCTCCCCTAGTTTTGTTCCTGGTGCCCCTGGAAAACAGTTGCTGCCCAGATGCAGTGCCTGGGCTAGGGAAGATTTCGGTGGCTGCAAAATTTAGTGAAGCAATTTTATTTTCAGCCAAAATAGCTGAGAGCTGAGCTATGAGCCAAACAGTCTGAAACTCACATTTTCTGTTCAACTCCTCCCTTCATTCGGCTTTGAGCTAAAGGAAAAATTGATTTTTTTTCCCCTGCTGTTACAGGGAAGCTGTGAATACCTCAGTGTGTATTTCTCAGGCCTTTTCCAAAATTTCTAAAGATAACATTTTATATCCAAGTGTCTTATAGAGACCTTTGAGTTTTCCTGCTCATTTTCCCTCTGGAAGCACACAGTAAATTCTGCTTTCTACACACATGCAGAACTCTTTGCTGGGTCAGGTTTAAGCTGATTTCAACATTTTCATTGCTAATTTTTTAACTCTAGCACGCTCATATTTAAGATTGAAGTGAGATAACAAGATTTAACCATATATCAAATTTATTTTTATTTATTAGATATTAATATTTATATATATTTAACCATATTTAAATATTAATATTTAACCATATTTGACCTTCCAATCGGGTTTTGATGTCTCTAAAACTCAGGCTCAGCACCTTCACCATAACCTGGCAGGTGTAAATATTAGTTCTTTTCCTGTTAAAACCTGGAGCCTGATGGAGCCCAAGTTGGTTTTTGGAATATTTCTCCACTTTGGGTGAGACTTTGCAGACATTATAGTTGGCTGGGCTTAGTTCTCTGCTGAAAGGGTTGAATAACAAGCAAACCTCAGCTTAGACTGTGAGTCCTTACAATAAAAACATTTTAGTCGAGTGTTTTAAGAAGAAAAGTGCCTGAAATGATTTAAATCCAAGCTGCTTATGTACCTCATACAGTTTTAAGGACCACATAGCTTTGTTCAGCCTAATCAGCACTCAGCCACTTTCTGTTGATGCTGAGCCCTAGAGGAATGTCAAAGATTTATGGGAATAGGAAATCCATGTTGTGTGTTTACCTGCTGCTCACACAACACCAAACACAGGACTAAGGGGGGCCGTGTTCACACTGACTGTGACTGTCCTGACACAGGACCAGCCCTTGGCCCACAGGCATTTGTTGGCTGTATCCTAAAATGTCAGCACATTCCCTCTCTCTCTCTTCCAAAACTTGAGTTGCTGCTAGGTGGTACCAGGAAAACCAAGAAAGGAAAGAACAGGAAACGGAAGAAGGAGAGAAAGAGAACGTGAGGAAGCAGCGCAGAAGCTCAGCTCGCCACAAGATGTGTGTTCTTTCCTAAGAGCTGGAATTCTTGCTGCCTGCCAGGAGATGGTACAGCACAAAAGGCCATGTGCCCCTGGAGGCTATTAAAGTGCTCGTTTTGAATGCACCTGGATTATCCCTGAGCTTTATTTAATCCCTGAAGCCCACTTAAGGGAGCCTCATGACTTCTGTCAGCTGACCTGCCCGTGGTTCAGACCTACAGAAGGCAGCTGAGCTGGTGGTGGAGCCCTGGTATGGTTCTCTGGCATCCGGATCCTCCACGGCCTCATTTATCTCTGAGGGCTTCGTGCTCTTCTGTGCCGATTTCCCATCACTGGAAAACTCGGTGATCACGGGGGATTCACAGACCTGGCAGCAGAACTGGAGCTGTTTGAGGAGGAAGAAAGGAAAGTGTAGCCAGGCAGGTCAACCCATACACAGCTTTTCATCCAGGCAGCCTCAGTCCAAGTTGCTGCCACCACACACAGCTCAGGCTGTTCCCAATTTAAATTCCTGAGAGGAATTTATCCTTGATGGTGCACTTTGTGGGGAAGAGTTTGTTCTGGTATTAGCTGGATCGATATCCCTGATGGGGCTGTGGCTCAGCTCCTGTGGATGCCCCAGGAGGAGGATGACACAGAGCAGTGCTTGGCAGAAAACCAGCTCCTGCTGCTGCCTAAATGCAGCTCCCCAGCAGGTTTGATCAGACCCTCATTAATGATCCAACGGGTCAAAAGACAGTTCTGCTTCCTCCCTAAAGGGTTGGTTTGGGAACAGAGGGCGAGAATGTAATCCTTCCACGTAGAAACAGAAAGGATCCCTCTGGTTTTCATCCATATCCTGTGTCACAAGGCTTTTCCCTTAGGAAGGATGAGCAGTGCATCAGTCCAAGGGGTGGTATCACAGCACATACTGCACCAGTTTTAGTTAGCAGAGAATAAAAGAACAAGAGGCTGAGGAGAGAAAGGCAGATTCCAGGTTGCGGCATTTAAAGGGAATCCTGGCTGTGGGTGTGGGCAAGGTGAGCTGTGCCCCAGTACTCCTGTAAAATGGGAAAGACTTCAGGAAAACCAGTGTTTAAGACCAGTGAGTTTGGGAAGGGAAAGAGAGCTCATGCAGCACAAAATGTGGATGTGTGAGCTGGGAGGAGCAGGGCTGTGGTGACAGGACTGATCCGACCGCAAAGGTCGAGTGAGCGCTTTAACGAGAGTGCTGATACCTCAGCTAGGTTAGACTGTCAGCAAGATAAGGTCACTTATTTAAGCTCTCCTGATAACCAGAGCAGTGTTTGGTGCTACTGGTAGACATCTCCAATTCATCCAGTCTCATGGGGAGAAGGAAGCTGCAAGCTAGGCTTGGCTTCTGCCTGATTCTCGTTTGCTTCACTCTTCCCAGCCTCGTCAGCAGCTCCTTTGGGGGATTTCTTTCCCCCTTGGATCTGTACCCTTTTGCAGCAGGCTGGTGTTTGCTCACCTTCTCTTGCCTGTGATGGCACTGCTGGGAGCACAACCCGAGAATGGTGTAGCCATCTCGATTCTCATATCCCTGAAACATGTCTCCTGAGTATCTCCAGCCAGAGGGAAAACAGAGAAGTAGACACATGTGCCGTTTGTGTAGCACCACCCATGGACTGCTCTGCAGCACAGACAGTACACAGCAACCTTTAAATTGTTCTTTGGCAGAGTTATCTTGACTTGATGTACTGAATTTGCCAGGCAGAATCCTTCTGGGAGGCAGGAGCTCCTGCAGCCTCCGTGCTGTCTCACCGGACAGTCGGGAGGGGAGCTGAGCAGGGCTGTGACCGTGCATGGCGTGTGCTCTGAATGCTAACACGAGTTTGGTGTGTTTGTTTCCTAATCCAAACAGAACGTCGGAAGCCTTGATGCATGTAGTGTGTGTTTACTGCAGCTGGAGTGGGCCACAGACCAGGTATTTACAGCCACCCGTTCCGGTTTGCGCTGCCGCGGTGCAAACGGTGGTCCTGCCGTGTCCTGACTGCTCCTGTCCTTCTGTCTTCTCCAGAGAATAGTGACAAAGAAACTACCTCACTGGAAATGCCCTCGTTACCAGCTTCTGATGGGTTTCAAAATCCAGTCCAGTCTTCAGGACTAAATTCCAAGATCTGTAATCCCACAAATCAATTACTTGATCGTTCTGTCTCTGCCCCTGCTTCAATTTGCTCATCCGAATCCAGCCTCGCAGAGCCCATTGATCCCAGAGCCGTCAAGACCTTTGACTCTTCACCTGAACACCAGATAACCCCGGAAAAAGAGCATCCTCTGGGATTAGAGCATCTTTCCAATAGCTCTTCCTTGGCAAATAACCCTTCTCCCCACACCGGGGAGGGAACCTGCTCCAATCCAGCTTGCCTTTCACAGAGGACACTCAAAGAAACATTTATTGCTGACATTTTAAAGGAATGTAATGCTAAAGGACAAGATCACAGTGAGGAACATCCTCTGGAAGTGACAAAAGACAATTTGACTGACACTGCTGCCAAGCACGGGCAGGATGAAGGTGTCTGTCTGCCTTCGGAGCAGGAGCAAGAGCATGAGCTTCCCACAGACCATCGGACGTGCAAAGAGCCAGAAAAGGAACATCCGGAGGAGCAAACTGAGACAACTGACCCAGAACCTCCTTGCCGAGTTGGTGGGGTTGAGAAACCTGTTGTGGCAGAAGCCAACCAGCCAGAAGATCCTCCCCTGGAAACGAGAGATGGACTGGAGAGAGCAGGTCTTTCCTGTGCAAAAGGGATTCTCCAGCTGTCGGCCTCCTGTGTGCACATGGAAGCCTCCATGGAAGTAGATGGAGTTGAGCAGGCTGCAGCTGAAGTGCAGAGCTCAGCAAAGGAGCAGAAGCAGCAGATCAAGGACAGATGTGTATCTGACCTGAGCTCGGATGCCTTTTCCATGGAGGTGGAGTTGCTGAAGTCTCCATCCTCCTCGAGGGATCTGCTTCCCACCGGTGATGTCCCACAGTCTAAAAGCACGGGGGAAATCCCTGCAGAGTTCTCTAATTTGGTGGCTGAAGTCAGCTCTTCCCCCTCCAGCATCCATGAGCTGGACACTGCTCCAGGAAGACCTTCAGAAGAGCCATGTTTCCCTCTGGCATCAGCCTTGAAAGAGCTTCACAAACTCTTGGTTGTCAGTCGGAAAGGGGAATGTAAGATCCTGGCCTCAGAAGAAGTCTCCCAGCTGGAAATAGTTCACAGAGAGCCAGCAGCAGTGGAGAAGGGGCTTCCTGAAGGTGAGCAGAAAGGCTCAGATCCAGCGAGCCAGGACCAGAGCTGTTCCTGCCCTGAGGTGAGGTGTGAGGGGAGCCAGCCCTGTGATCCCGGCAGGGAGCACGTCAGCACTGGGCCCGTCGGTCGCGGGCAGCCTGTGCTCGGGGAGGGGCCTTTCAGGAGGCAGAAGGGTCCAGGTAAGAGCCATTTGGGCCTGGAGAGTTCTGCAGCCACACCTGGGCAGCAGCAGAGCCTGGAGCAGGGGGAGGCTTTGGCAGAAGGTTCTCAGAGTCCAGCTAGTCTGACTTTGGAGCAAAACACACCCGTTTCCTCCACACCTGCCTTGGGTGAAGGTGCACCTCGGGATACGCAGGGCCTGGTCACGGGAGCACCTGGGAGAAGCAGCAGTGCTGCTGCTGAGGGTGGGTGTGAGGAGCCATCACTGAACCCACCAGCTGCCTGCACCAGACTGGCCACGGGTGCTGCTCCAGCCCCTGCTTTCCCTGCGGCTGATGTCAACCGGATCCTCGGTGCTGGTTTCACCCCACGGGAGGCTCTCGAGGCCTTGGAACAAGCGGATGGAAACGCAGATCTCGCTCTTCTCATTTTGCTGGCCAAGAGTATCGTGGTTCCCACGTAACTGGGAGCTGGCTGGGGGGTCTTCTACAGGATGTATCTCAGTTACACACCACAATGGATGAGCAGAATGTTGAGCCGGATTTTTTTAATTATTTGCAGCCAAAGTAACTTGTCTCTTCTGTTTTACTTGTTAGATTTGGCCTTTGAGAAGAAAGAAAACATCCTAGCGTTGTGTGGACAGGATAGCTTATAATTCTACGTACTGGATTAAAATGACTGGGTTTATTTAAATGTACAATTTTAGAATAAGCTCCAGTGCTACGAATAAAAAGCAGAAGCCGTCGCGCTCACTGCCCTGTCTGGAGCAAAGTGGGTTGTGACGGGAATTGGCCGTGGGATGGGAGGTGCACATGGAGTCCACACGGACTCTGGATTTGTTGTAGCTCTTTGTAACCCAAAATCCAGCTGTTGAAACGATCCTGGCAGCTACTAAAGATGTGTAGATGCCCACAGACATAAAAGGCTTTGTTAGAGGAGCGAGGGATGTGGGTTTTTTGGGGAGTGTGTTTCTGTGTGTGCACGGGGAAGGCTGATGCTTATTTTTGCCAAACCCTTTTAAGCTGGTTAGATATAGAGTTGGACTCGATGATCCTTGTGGATAATTTCCAACTCAGAATATTCTGTGATTCTGTGATGCTCTTGGGCCAGTGTGTTCCAGTTTACAACATGGGGATAGAAGAAGGGAAGGGATAGAATTTGGTGCTACCAAAACTTAAAAGAGACATTTTAACTTATTTGGAGATGTGTTGGTATTAATTGCAGGGGACAGGGGGAGGGAAAAGGAGTATTTGACATTTTTTTCTAGCCTTGCCCACATCTCATTTCCCCCATGCAAAATGAACAAGCTCAACCACTCAAAGGCAAAACCTTAACGACGAATTTGTTTAACAAACCAACCATGTGTTATGGCTCCAAATCCTCTTCTGCCCGGGGAGGAATGAACTTCATCTCAGTGGCTGCATTCCCTGTGCTCTGAGAGGGGCTGTGATTGGAAGAAGGAAGAATCTGCTTTGCACTGGTTTGTCTGGATGGTTGGGGATGATCAGCCTCTGAGCTGGGGGGTGCTGATCTCACACCTCTTCTAGAGCGAGGGCTCCCCGGTAGGGTTCGTGAAACAAATGCACTGACGTGGCTTCTGTGCTACAACCGTCGTGGCCTTCTGGGACACCCCTGGTGAGTCCCTGTGTGGTGAGGCCTCACCGAGGCTGTGCTTTAGGAAGCCCTTTCCAGATGCTTTTTTGGGGGGTGAACTCCTTTGTGATGCTCTGCAAAGCCCCAAAACTCTGTCGGGGCTGGGGAAGGAGAAGGAAAGTGTGGCTGAAACCAAATTTTAAGTAGGAACTTTGATTTAGTCCCACTTGCAAATCTCAGAAGTGGCTTTGTGTCAGGTGTTCATCCTGAACGTGCGTTGAGCTAAACGTGGAGTGATGGCTCAGCAGCACCAGACACGTGTTCTTGTTCGTGGCTTCCATGTGGTGTTGTCATTGTCTCAGGCCTTTGTCCTGGTGTTCCGTGTTCCCTGTTGCTTTAGCAGATTTCCTACGTGTGTGCTGGGCTGTTTTCATGCAGGTGGCATTTAAAACCAACACAGATTTGGTTTCATCTGTCACCTCGCAGGAGTTTCTGCTGTCGGTGAGCGCTGGTGTCAGATTTGTCTCAGACACGTGGGCAGCCAGGAGATCCTTTACAGTAACGAAGGGCCTTAAGGCATTCCACTGTCAAATGGAGCTTTTCCGTGAGCTGGGGCAGTCCCAGCCAGGCCTGGAGCTCCCAGACAGGTTTGACTTACATCCCTCTGCTTGTGATGCTGGCAGCGGGTGTTGCTCCGTGTGGGAAGCAGTGCTTGGCTGCCTGGGACCCCCCCGCCCAAGCAGCATCCAGTGATTCACTTGAGGCTCTGCTCAAAATGAGTTACTGAGTTACTGCAGCTCTCTCATCTTCACGGTGTGAGTGGTGGAGTTACCCCTGCTGAAGGTTTGGTTTAATATTCTTGCAGTGAGCGCCTCAAATCAGCAAAAGCCCCTCTGTGAAGGGCAGTGCCTGGGCTGGTACAGGAGTAGTGTCACCAGGTCTCTAGAAGCCTCAGGGAATAGAATATATTAGACCTGTTCCCATCTGCCTCTGGTCCACTATCAGAAGCAGCAGCAATGAGGCTCCCAGATCCAGAGCGACTTCAGACAGCCGAATCTGCTCCCAGTTTGTGCCCTGGGGCTGGGGGAGGTGGTCCTGGGAGCGAGGTAACACAGGTACCAGGTGCAGGGTGGCCCTCCTGGATGCAGGAGAGCTGAACCTGCACCCTTAGTCTGCAGGTGGATCTACTGCCAGCTGCTTGGAGTGTCACATGTGCTCAGTGGTAGCTCCTCAGTGTTAGCCCCCTGTGCTCACCCTGTCTGTTTTGGGAGCTGTTGCTCCCAGCTGGGCCCAGTGCTGCTGCTCTGCACCAGGCTGGGACAGGCTCTGGTTTCACGGCCACGGCGACTTGGGCTGCACATACGGAATTTACGCTATAAGAGCTTTAGAGCATCAGCCAATCTGCTTCAGTGCTCACTTTTACTCCTTGTCAAATACAAGTTTTGATACCCGTCCTCCTGCCAAAGCTGTATGGAAGCATTTATCCATAGTGCTACAATTCCCTGGGTAACTCTCTCCCAACTGCTAGAAACAAACCCTGGCCCCCAGCTGATAAATACCTGTAAAACTCTTTTATCAAGTCGGTCCAAGCCTGGTGATTTAAATCTCTTCATTTCCGAGCCTTGCTTTGAGTGAATGGCTACGCGCTGCTGAATTAGTGAATAATCTTTTTAGGAGCAAGATTTAGGAGCAAATTGGGGCAGTGGTGAGTATTTAAGGTTGAAATAAAATGTAACCGATCGTGTGTTTAGCGAACACTGTCTAAAAGTTGTCTTTGTTTCAATGTGTGTCCTCTCTGCTGCGTGCACACACACATCCTCTGCTCAGCCTCCAGCAATCCCTTCGCCGGCCCCTGTGCTGACCTGGCCCACAGAGTGGGAATATTCCTATGGAAGGAGGGATGGCAGAGCTTGTTGGCTACAGCGGGGGATAAAGGTACCACCAAAAGCTGTTCAAGTTTCCAAGGAGCTGTGTATCCTGGCCTAAAATCAGGCACCTCGCTCTCTTCTCTTCCCCCTCGTCATTAATCACTGCTCCAGTGTCGTAAGGTCATATCAGCAAAGGGGTTTCACCAGAAAAGTCCTGCTCTGGAGAGTAAAGCAACGCTCAGAAGCTGCTTCATGAAGCTGCCAGTGCCTGTGTGACCCGGGTGGGTCTGTAGAGATTGTTTCTGGGTGTTCCCTGGAGGCACTCTTGGTTTCTGATGTATTATACCTAAGCAATGGCCTTGGCCTCCTGCTGAGCATGTGTTTCTCCACACAAGGCCGTAGGTGAGCACAGAGGGGATGTTTAGTGAAATCCCAAGATCTGGAAGTTTCTGGGCACAGGTGACTGACAAGAGGGGGGATTATTCCTGGTGATGGTCCCTGGCATGTTTTGCTGCTGCTGGACAGAGCTGAGCTGTGCTGTTACCCTGACAATCTCTGCCTCGTTGCTGCATCTGTTTGACTTTCTACGTAGGCACTTGGTCTCCAGGACTGTTAACCTTGTACCTTCTCTGTGTTCCCCTCCTGTCTTTGTCTCTCCCTCTCACCATCCTCTCCACAAAAGTAGCAATATTTAAGTGTACTTGCTGAATGCTCAACTTCAGTTTTCTCTAAGATGCTATGCCATTGACAAAAGGAGAAGCAGATCCTAGAGGTTTCTTCACCAGTCTTGGATTTCTTGCCAATCAGCTCCCCAGAACTTTAACAGGAATTCAAAGAGGAGAAATCCAGAGGTGTTTTTGCCTGCCTCTCTCAGAAGTCAGCTTGGGAAAGGGTCGGTTTCGTGTACATCATTCCCCTCTGAAGCGGTCAAGAGATTTCTTCCTGCACTGTGTAGACGAGGCTCAGTCTGTGATCCAGACGTGCTTTGGGTCACACTTTGATGCTTTTTAGCTTCAGAGTTTTACAGACTCACTTAGGGAACTTGAGGGAATCAATACTCAGGAATCCTAAAGCTGGTTGCATTTGTGTTGTTGACTCGTGGGCTGAACACGCTGCGGCCTCGCAGGCGGCTGAAGGGAGGAGAGTGGGTGTGTCACCAGTGGGATGTGGTTCTGCCCAAAGTAATACACACTTGATTCTTTTTTTGATTTTTTTTTTTTTTTAATATTGGGGGACTGTTTATCAACAAAATTGATGTGTAAAGAAAATTTGATATTTAAAAAAAAAACTGAATAAACACTTTATCATAATGTTGCTGGGTTGGTCTGTCTATATTTCTGAGGTCAGCAGCTCTGCACTCAGATCCTTCTCTGCCTTTTTCCCAAAGCCAGTGGATTTTCCTTAACATAAATGTCATTTGAAATATAACAAGTAGAAATCTGTGGGTAAAATTATTCCAGTTGACAGGGCCTGAGAACAGGCATGAGAAATTCCTGTATTCCCCTTCTTTGGGGATGAGCTGATGGGTCCTTCAGGCAGGACTTGGAAGTGGAAGAGCATGAGAATGAACACAAAATGTAGCACTTGGACACAGCTCTGTCTGCTGGAAAAATGAATGAAGCACTCCTTGTCTCCTACCTAAATACCTCATTTCCAGCCTGATTAGGAGATGGTTTACTTTTTCTGGAGCTGGAAGCTTATTTCTTGGGTCATTAAAAAAAATTGGCATTTCTATCCCTGAAAAGCTCATGACAGTTGTAGTTAGAAATAACTTTTTTGAAGTCCCACTCTCTTAGTGGGAGAGAACAGGGTTTGGAAGGGAGGAGTAGAGGATATTCCTCCTCTGAAACTTGGGGTGCAGTCACTAACCCTACAATGCAGCATTTATCTCATGGAGCAGCAATTCCTTCTTCAGATCTGGAAAAACTTGCACTTTTCCTTGGGAGAACACTGAGGTTTTGACTGTCTTAAGTACTTGCTATCAAAAGCTGTCAGTGTTGGTACCAGATGAGAGAGACACAGACACGAGGGGTTATGAATCGGTTGCTGTGACAAATTAGGCAGTGGTTTCCTCCTCACGTGTTCAGAGCTCTGCACGTGCTGCTGCTGTCAGTCTGAGAGCCAAGTGAGGTCATTAGTGTTGTGAGGTCATTAATTAGGAGGCAAAACTACATTTTGAATCCTGTTCTCAGGGTGGGAAAGGGTTTGATGTGAGGGCTGCTACAGCCCCATCATATGTTGACCAAAGCGTTCACTGGGATGTTTTCTGCTGGGAGATGATTTAAGGACTAAATGCCCTGACTCAAAACTATTTTGAGCACTTGGGCCTTGTTTATTCTACATGAGGAAGATGGTTTTATTTTGGTACCATATAAAAGTGAAAATTAACCACAATTATGGTTGTGTTCACATTTGGGGTTGTCCCAGTCTGAATTGGGAATGAAAGCTGAAAGAGGGTAGGTTGGCCTCCCCCTCCCTGGAAGTGTCCAAGGCCAGGTTGGGCAGGACTTGGAGCAACCTGGGCTAGTGGAAGGTGTTCCTGCCCATGGCAGGGGGTGGGACTGGATGGGCTTTAAGCTCCCTTCCAACACAAACCAGTCTGGGATTCTGTGAATTTGGGTATTGGCACTCTGAAATCCACAGCCTTTATACAGCCAAGAGAGGGTCACACCCTGGGCAATAAATGCAAAGCTGCTCCAAGTTGGTGTGTTTTCCCTGGTTATGTTTTGTGGGCCTTTAGGAGTGGAGGTCTCCCCTAAAAACTCCCCACGGAGGTGTGGAGTTTAAAAATAGCAGCTGAGGGTTTTCTGAGCAGTCACATGGGCTCCGAGGCTGCCTCAGAGCAGAGAGGTGAGTGTTGCATCATGCGACTTCCTGCACCAGAGCACTCGGGAATTCAGCACAAGGAATGTGCCATTGCTCAGGAATTCTGCAGTGCCATGCTCTGAGCACGTGCCTGCTGTGCCCTTGCCAAGGGAACCACTTTTTGGGCACGTTTGTCACCAGAATGGGATTTGGGAAATCCTGCCGGCCAGCCTGGCTTTTGATTCACTGTGGTCTTACACGGATTATCTACCCTGCCTCATTCCCTGGGGGCACACTGGGGTGCAGGGACCCCTTGGAAGTGTAACCACTCCACTATGACATAATTACCTCTGACAACCACGCGTGCTAATTACAGGGTGCTGTCATGATTGCCAATAAAGCACTGAGTCACAAGGATGTGAGTGCTGGTGATTGAAATCCCTCACAGCAGCCACTGCCAAAGGAGTGGCTGTTTCCCAGTCCCTTGGTTAACAAATGGAAACGGGAAGGGGTTTAAAATCAACCCCATTGTGCCTGGCTGTGGAAACAGAGTGTGTTCACTTATAAGCCAACAGTTTCTTCTGTGTTTTTTTCCTAACACTAATTTTTTTCCTGCCTGGATCACTGGCAGCATTACTGAAGTGCCCTACAACTGCACTGCATGAAGTAGCATCTTAGGAGGATCTTGCATGTAACACACCTTGCTCAGGAGGTGATACCCTTCTGTCCTTCCTCACTCTCCATCCGTGACAAGTGCCCAGTGGCTCCTCTCCTTGTGGATCATGTTATTCATGCCAACTTCGGGCTGCAAATAATAAAGCAAAGAGTAAAAAATCTCTTGGGAAGAGGGTAGGAAGCAGCCCAACATGTGGAGGGAGTGGGATGGAGCCTCCCAAGCTTGTCTGAGGAGAATGGCAGCTGTCTAAATGCTGGGAGCGAGGAATTTTCCATGTAAATCCCTAACTGTGTGGTGGGTGCTTTAAGAGATTACAACCAACTTGTTTTACTGGGAGTAAAATACTTGGGGCATTCCAAGCATCCAGGAAAGCTGCAGGAGACCGGGATGTCTGCCCTGCCACAGAATCCCAGAATGGTTCAGGTTGGAAGGGACCTTAAAGATCATCTCATTCCAACCACCATGGGATTATACAGGTGTGGATGCTGCACCTGGTGCCTCTGGGGCAATGAGGAATGCAAATACCTGCTGGTGTTGTACAGCTTGTTTTCCTTAGACTTTATGCTTTAAGTCCTAAAATTCACCAGCAAAGAATCAAACAGTGTGTGGGATCTGTTGGGCTGCTTTAAAAGAAGCTGACTTTAGTCTCTCTGGTGACTTGTTGGAGATCAGGCTTGGATGTTTCATGCTCAGGGCTGCTATGGAGTAGTTGTGTGGGGGCTTTAGGGGTGTCCTTTCCCTCAAATTCCCCCGGTTCAGCAGGAGAGAGTCACCTTCCTCCCCAGGTGCTGAGACAAGCTCTGATCCTTGGGATCTCACTTAAAATGTTTCTTCTCTAAAGGCTGGTGGGGAGCTGGAAAAATAAGAGTTTTCTGGTTTGGCTCCTAACCCAAGCACACTTCTAACCCAACACAAGAGCTGCACTCTCTTCCCTTGCCTGGGAGTTTCTCCCATGGTTTCCAAAGCTGTTAAACTGGCTGGGCTGTTCCTGCAGTGAAAGAGCAGGTTTGGCCTGGTGTGGTTTCTTCATCCAAGTCCTTGCTCAGCCCTTTCCTTCCCTGCCAGCAGGTTATTTACGGAGGAAGGGTTGGGAATGGCAGGGAATGTGCTCCTGGGGAGCTGCTGGCTTTTCCTTTTTTAATTGCTTTTACTTTCAGTTCCATTTTCAGTTCCAGGGTCGGGTGGTGCAGGCACTAAGCCAGCTCCGAGTCACAACCCTTCACCTCAATCTCAGGAGGGGAGTTTATTATTAATTTTATCTTTTATTTCTTTAACCCCCCTCCATCAAGCCTTTGCACCAACTCCCGGCTCTGTCCTGTGATGTCAGGTAGGACTCTGTTTTAGGAGCTTTTCCCACAGATGGAGGTTTGGCTGAAGCAACACTTATGTGGCCCATTTTTGGATCCACGGTGCCACCCAGCACATGGACCCCAACAAAGAGCTGGATCCCCCATTTCAAGTTGCTGGAGGGGGACTGGAGGAAGCACTGCTGAAGCCCACAGTGGTGGGGTGCCACATGGACTCCCCATTTTTCCCTCACCACTGAATATTTCCCTTTCCTTTGAGGCCAGCATCCCAAAGCCAGAGGCTGGGCCCTGCCTAGGAGGGCTGGGTAGTTGGTGGCCACCTCGCCTGCTGTCCCCAAATCCACTGTGTGTCCACTCAGCAGGCACCCAACACTGCTGTCCCCTCAGGTGACCGTGAGGGACCCAACACCATCTCCCCTCATCCCCCTCACCTCCCTCCTTACTGTGAGGGACCCAATGCCATCTTCTCTCGTGTCCCCTCACTGGGTCATGAGGGGCCCAAATGCCATCTCCTCTCACTGAGGTCAAGGCCATGATGGACTCAAAGCCATTCCCCCTCTTGTCCCCTCACTGTCCCCAGTGCCATCTCCCTAAATGTCCCCTCACTGAGCCTGGGGCTGTGTGGGACCTGGTGCCATCTCCCTTCATGCCCTCATGTCCCGTCAAAGAGCCCAGGGCCGTGAGGGACTCAGCGCCATCTCCCCTCACATTCCCCCTCACTGTCCCCACTGTCATCTCCCTCAGCATGCCCCCACTCAGCTCCTCTCACCTCTCCAATGTCATCTCCTCTCATGTCCCTGTTGCTGGCTCATGAGGGACCCGGTGCCATCTCCCCTCGTCCCCCTCAGTCCCCTCAGTGGCTCACGAGGGGCTCAGCGCCGTCTCCCCTCAGGATCACGAGGGTCCCACCGCCATTGCCCCTCCGCCCCCTCTCCCCTGAGGGGCCCCGCGGGCGCCATTTGGGTCGACCAAGGGCTCGGCCGGGCTCGACTCGGCTCAGCTCCCCTAAGCTGGGCCGAGCTCGGCTGTGCCGGTCTCCTCTCGCCGGCGGGGCGGTCCCGCCGCCGGCCCGGGGGCGGCAGCGCCGCTCGCTGCCTCCGTCCCTCCCTCCCCGTGACCTCAGTTCCCGGCGGAGCGGTGGCGGCTCCGCGCTCGGCTCCGCTCCGCTGCCGCGGGGCCCGCTCGCCCCCGCGCCGGGCCATGGCGCGCTGAGCGCCGCGGAGCCGCCAGCCCGGGGCCGGCCGGGGCAGCCGGCACGACGGAGCCGGCAGGACGGAGCGGGCCCGGCGGTCGGGACGGCG
>JAWWLV010000061.1:1771716-1786202 GCA_035041135.1 Platyrinchus mystaceus | reverse complement strand
CGGTGCCGGCCGGCGGGGAGGGCCCGTCGCGGTACTCACGGCGGAGGACGCGGCCGAGCAGGCGGGCGGCGGCGGCGGCGGGCGGAGGCGCCATGGAGCCGGCGGAGGTGAAGGACCGCATCCTGGAGAACATCTCCCTCTCCGTCAAGAAGGTGGGAGCGGGGGGGGAGGGCGAGCGGCGGGGGCTGCGGACACCGACCCCCGGCAATGAGGGGACTAGGCCTGGGGAGCACCGGGGATGGGGCTGCGGGGTTGGGGTCAGCCGCAGGACAGCCCTGGGGACACCCCTGTGCTGGCATTGGGGACAGCCCTGGGGACACCCCTGTGCTGGGGATGCGGGGGTGGGGACAGCCCTGGGGACTCCCTGCCCCAGCTTTACTGGGGCTGTGGGCCTTGGGACCCCCCTCTGCCTGTGCTGTGGGCCTGGGGACGGCCCTAGGACAGCCCTGGGGACCCCTGTCTGCCGGGGAATAGGGCCCGGCACAGCCCTGGGGACACCCCTCTGCCCTGGGTTCCCCTGGGGACCGCATCTGCCAGAGGTTCGGGGGCTGGGGACACTCCTGGGGACTCCCCAGGCACACATCACTGCCCTGGTTGTGCAGCTAAAGGACAGTCCCTGTGGACCCCCCTGCCTGAGGTGTGGGGCTGGGGGACTGTCCTTAGGGACCCCCCACACCCAAGGTAGGGGGCTGGGAACACGACAGGGACACTGAGGGACTGTGGGGTCAAGGACACCCGGCATACTGTCTGTCAGAGGCAGAGACACTCTTAGGGCTTCTTCTGGGTGAATTCGGGGTGTCCCTGGAGACCCCTGTGTTGGGGGTGCGAGGCTGGAGGCAGCCCCTCTGCTGGTGGGGGTGGCACATCTGGGCTTGTGGGGTCACCCTGCCAAAGCATCTCACCCAGGGCCCTCTGTCTCAGCTGGGTGGGATATAACAGGATTCTCCCACCTGGAGTTCCCCCTTTCCAAAGGGTTTCTGTCTCCTGTGGACAGGACTGGGGGGAATCCCTTTTCCTGGGACTGTTCTCAGGGGTGATGCAAATGAGTCCAGCCTAAAATCATCTTTCTAGAGGTCCTCCCTCTAGCCAGGCTTATGCAGGTCGGAGAGGCAGGACCTGGAACCTTTCCCCCATGCACACAGGGAATGTGTGGTTCATACCTTTGTGCCCTCAAACTGAGGGCTCTGAACACATGTGCCCTCATACCTTCTCTCAGCTTCTCCTCCTCCCTGCCCCTCGTTTCTCCTCACTCCTCTGACCATGAGAGTGTTGTTAACGCCCATCCTGGTGGTGGGGAACGTCTGTGCCAGCACAGAGGGGACCAGGACAGGCACGGAGGGATGGATGTTGGATGCTGGAGTCTTTGGGAAGGCCACAGGAGTGAGTTGTGAGGACATACTGGAAGTTTTGGGTTGGCCCTTGAGAAAGAACCCCGGCTCCGTTTGAGGAGGCAAAGGGAGTTATGTCTGTGCTCATCCCAAGTTTTGGGGGAAAGGAGGCATTCTGGACTCACTGTTGTTTCTCCAGTTGTTTGGTTTCCTCTGCCTTATGGAATAGGAGATTTCCTGTGCTCTGCAATGTGTCCTGACATGGATTTATCCATGAAAACTTCTCTTAGCAAGACCACCATGAGTGAATTCCTAATATTTTTTAAAAAGGGGTGGCTGGACATCACCTCTGGGATGTAGGATGGATGTGCAAACCTCCCCCAGCCTTTTTCTTCCATGAATGACACTGACCACTGGTCTCTCACCTTTCTATCCTCTAAAATTAAGGATAATCTTGTATGTATGTGGAAATCAGTGGATGTTCAGCCTGCTCCAAGCTCGGTCACAGCGCTCCTGCCTCAGTTTCCCTGGATGTATAAGGAATACAACTTCCCACCCAGGATTTGTTGGACATAATTTTTTTGCATTCAGAATATCCTTGGAGGATCCCTGTTGGAAATGCTGAAAAATCGACATGGTTTTTATTTTAATTATTATTGTGATTGAACAGGACTCTTCAGCTCCAGTTCTGCCAACAAACCTTGGCCTGCCGGATCCCTGCCAGCTCCTACCTTGGTCCAGCAGTGAAAATATTGGGATTTTTCAATCCTGCCTCTTGGTTCTTGTTCAGAGCAAAGCTCAGGGAAGTGTAAGAACCTGTGTGAAAATTCAGGCTGATGGACTAATTTGTGCCATCCCAGTAAAACCAAAATCACCCATGGTGAAATTCCAGCTTCCTTTATACCCCTGGGATGCAGTTCTCCTTCCTCAGGGAAATTGCTAGGGAGCTGCTAATTTTTCCTGGCACTTACCTCTCCAACTTCAGCCTCAAATCCCTGATAATTCTTTTCCCCTATTAGTGGGAAGAATAAAGTAGTAGGTTAGGGGAGCAGCTGGCTTTGTGCTGGGAAATTCTGCTCTCTTTCCTCCTCCTCTTGAGTAACTCCTTGGCTCTGGAATTGCGTCATGGGGCTTGGAGGAGTTTTCCAAGCATCTCTCCCCTGATTTCGAAAGCTTCCCTGCTGTGTGGGCTCTCACTCCTTACTTTCACCACCTGTGCAGGTGTGAGTTGTGGACCAGAGGGTTTGGATGTGTCTTATTTTCATGGAGTTACCCAGGGAAAATCACCCCATGCTTGGCAGCTTCCCTGTGCCTGGGCTGAGGAAGGCAGGGAGCAGCAGCACAGCCCTGGGCAGAGTTTGATGCCTGAGCTGTGACTGTACCTGGCCACCATTTCCATTTTTACAGGGGGTGCTGAACTCCAGGGGTCAGAGCAGAAGCAGTGGGTGAATTCTGTACAAATCCACAGCAAAAAAAGAAAAGTGCTTTGATTCTGAGGGAATCCCTCAAACCTCGGTGAACAGGACTGTTTGTTGTATTTTCCTGGGAATATGCAAGGGATGGAGCATGGATGGAAAAGGCAGGGTGGCAACCCTGCCTGAGGGGTAATTCCAGCCTGTGGATTTCTCTGTGTGGTTCCCAGCTGCCAGTGGGAGATCAGTGGTAGCTCTGCCGTGGACTTCAGAGGTGGGAGGTCAGGCCTGCACTGCAAAGAGAGAGGCAAAACACCTAATTTAGGCAAAATTGGCCTTCAAGCTGGAAAAGCGTCAAGAGCTTTCTACTCTTGGTGGCTTCAGGGGAGTTTAGGAAAGCTCAGCACTGAGGAGCTGTGTCCCTGCTTTGATTCCAACACAGATCCAAGGGAACTGGGAACCCTGTGTTGATTTTCCCATCTAGAGCTTGTCCTCTGTATCCTCCCTGGGCGCTGTAAATTAACTCCCCGGGTGATGCTTTCTGCACACATGGGCAGTGTTATTCCCATCTCATGACTGTTTCTTTTCCCTTTTCCCACTCAGTTCCTCCTCATCTCACTTTCTGCTGAGGGGGCTGTGCTCCAGCTCAAATTACTGCCTACAAATTGATGCCTAACCCCTATTTGTTTGAAAGATTTAGGGTTTTGTTGGGGCAGAAGGCTGGAGATGGGCATGTTCTGGCTGAGTGTGCAGGCCCTTGTTCACTCAAGGGCTTGTTTCCTTCTGTGTGTGACAGCAGTGGGATGAGACCTGCCTCCTGGTTGGATTCTTGGCACACCAGACATGCCAACAGCTTCATAGCTGTCCTTGTCCAACCACCTCCTGATAGCCAGGAGCCATCATGGGTGACCTTGGAGCTGGTAATGTAGGTAGATTGTGTTCTCTTGTTGGGTTTCCCTGGACACTGCAGTGGGTTCAGCAGAGGTTTATTGCTGTCCCACCTGGGATTTGGTGTTGAAAATGCAAAGTCCTTAAACAGTGTTATTGTTGGCAACTCCAGGAGCTGAATGTAAAATCAGGAAAGAGATCAGAATCCAAGATTTTGGGGCTTCTCTCTGGTTTTCAGGCCGTCCTGCTGGCTTGGAAGGACACACATTCCCATGAACTCTGGAGCAGCTGATCCTTGGTGCATGTCAATCAGGTGGAGCAGTGTTTTTTGCTGATGTTGCAGGAGTTCTTGCCAAAAGCTCTGGCTCTGCCTGACTTTGGGAAGGTTTCCACTGCCCTCGCCATGAGTTAATGCTGAGCCTTTGCTGCCTGGCTCGCATTTTTAGCCCTGTACCTTTGAAATGCCTTTGCAGTCTCCCATGCTGCTGAGCTCTGCCTTGTGACATCTCTGCTTCTGCCTGGTGAGAGAGGGTGGATTTGGGGATGGCTTAGTGCCCACTGTCCTGGAGAGGAGCAGGGAGTGCTGGAGTGGAGCATCCCTCCTCAAATCCCGTAGGGAATGTGCTCATCTCTGCCAGGATGGATTTATTTAGCCCAACTGCCATGATACAAAGGCAGCAATTTTGGAGAGGTGAAAACAGCCAAATAGTCTCTTGCTTTCTGCTCTCTGTTGAGGAGCACCTTGCTCAAAGACCACAGGGGTTTTATCTCTGCCAGGATCTTTGCTCTCGCTCAGGTCTCTCCAGGCTACATCCGTTGCTGCTGCAGGGACCACGTGGCAGGGTATTCCTGCATGTCCCTCTGCCACCTGTGTGAAGTTTGCCAGCTGCCAGAAGCCTGTGGGTGAAGGGAGCAGTGACCTCACGGAGCTCATGAACCATCCACAAAGGCACAAAGGTCACTCAGGTGCTTTTAGGAAGTCCATGAACACGTGCAGCTCCAACGCTGCGTTTTGGTGGCCCTTGAAGGGCTCTGTCTCTGTTGTGCTGTGGTTCTGCTCTCAGCACAGCTGGTTTTGCTTGGTTTGCTTGAGTGTTTCAAGGCTTCTCTCCTTAGAAATTCCTCTTGCCTTATCCCAGTGTTCAGGAAAGTTCCCTGTCTGACCACCCAGGAGCCACTCTGGCACTCTCACTCAAACCACCACAGCTCCGGTGATGACACGAGGTTCATCATCCGCAATTTCAAGGGGATTGGATTCTGCAGGTACCTAAATTGATGTTTGCCTTTCTGTAAGCCCCCAGATCGGCTCTGGAGCTGCAGGTGGACAAGGCTGTGATAACCTTTTGGGGAGAAAAAAAATCCCACTTGTTCTCCTCCCTCTAAGACAAAACATCCCGCTGGGAGGAGCGGTTGGTTTAGGAGTGTGAATTTTGGCTGGGGCTTTCCCTGAGGAGCTGAAGCAAAGCCTCCAAGCCTCTCCACCTTCAGTTGTGCAATTTCAGTGGCTGTGGAGTGATTTCAGCTTCCCCCACGTCTGGTGACCTGGTCCAAGAGAAGTCCAAGAACTGAAATAACCGCAGGCTGGAGGAACGTGGTGGGTTGGGAGGGACTCAGAGCAGCAGATACCCAGAGTGTGAGGGAGAGCAGCAACCCCCTTGCCTTTGCTGTGTTTGCCACCAAACTTCCATTGTTCTTCCCATAAAATCTGGTTTTTTCTGTTGTGCTGAGCATGTGACCTTCCCACGTGTCTTTGGCTCGTGCAGAGATCCTGTTCTGCAGCAGCTCATCCCCTGCTCTGCTCCCTGTGACAGAGGAACGGGATTCTCCCTGTGACTTGGAAGTGGCCTCACTGGAAAAAACCCTGTCCTTGGCTGAGCCACACATGGGTCCAGCCTGCTGCAAGCTTTGCTGCTAAGAAATAATGAAGGGAAGCCCTGGAAAAGCCCTGAGGGGTGTGGGAGCTGAGGAACATGCATGTCCTCGAGGTGACAACCCTGCTGGCACTGGCCTGGGAAGGCTTCAAAGCTCAGCGTTTCCAGCATGGAGCAGCTTTGCTGTGGGTTTCAGCTTCACCTGTGTCAGCCTCCTGTCTCTGCCCATCACCATTTCTCTCCTGGCTGCTCCAAAGTCACTCGTGGTGCCTTCCAGGTGCTGATGCTGGTGTATTTCATCAGGAAAAAGCCCCAGTCCAGGATGGGAAGCTGGTGCTCGTTTGGAAGCTGCGTGTAAGGAATGTTGAGTCAGATCACATATTTGGCCCCCAAAAGGCCCTGCAAGAGCTGGAGTTTCAGGGCTTTGTGTTATACAAGTGTATGAGAGAGAATAACAGCCCTGCCTTGAAACTGAGCCTGGTTTTATGGGTGGTGTGGAAAACTAGGAGTTTTCCAGGCACAAGAGTTCAGACTCCTCTTTATCCATTTGCCATTTCCTGAGCAGGTATGAGCAGGTACAAGTTCTGAGGTGTCTGTTCTGTCTTTTCCCACTGCCTCTTCCCTTGGTGCTGAGCTGCCAATGCTTGGGACAAAGTCACCCTTTTTGGCTGTTCTCTGGAGCTCCAGACTTGCTCATGAGGGTGCTCAGCTCTTCCAGCTGGGGAAAACCCCTCACCAGTCCATGTGCTGTGGGTGGGAATGGGAGTTTTGAAGTGCCTCTCCCCTTTCCCGTCCTGGTTAAGGAGCTGAGGAATGCAAGGGGTGTTTGTTGTTCTGTCTCCTTGTTTGTCCTGCCAGGGAAATACCAAGCAGAACAAGGGAAATGAACTTGGTGTTGGAAAGCTGCTGGTGAAACATCTGTGGGGCAGATTTATGAAGGGGAGATAGAGACTCAGTTGGGCTGTGGCCAGTCCTTAACAGGTCAGGAGACTATTTCAGTATTTTAATAAGTTTTTAGAATTCCTGGAGAGATTTCAAAGGAGCACCACAAGAATGATTAGATTTGGGAATGGGCTTCCCAGCACACCTCCCCGATGGTTTGTTAGCATCCCTTGCAACAGTGAGCTCTGCAGATGGGCCTGGAAAGCCTCACACTGGTTGAGAACCACTGCAATTAATAGGTTATAAAACAGACCAAGGCACAGCCTTGTGTGTGCCAGTGCAAGGTGGGGGGTCACTGCCAAAAATCAACTCGTGATTGATAAACAGCAATTAAATCCTCCTCCTCCTCCTCAGTGGGGACGAGGTGTGATTATTTCCCCCTGTGCCAGCCAGGGCTGTTCCCTTTGGACAAACATCCGTCTGCTCCGGGTTCCCTCCAGTGTTTAACTCCAGTGGTTGGGCTGTCGTGACCGTTCCCTGGAGTGGGTTCTGTCCATTCCCTGGAGCGGGTTCTGTCCCATGCTGGTGGTCCGACCCTGGAGTGGTCCTGGTGGATGGTGGGAATGCCATCCACATGCCAACAGTGCTTATTTTGGCCACAGGAATGTCTATGAATAGCCCTGGGTCAGGGCTTCAGGCATTCACCGTGCCCCTCACGAATCCTCCATCCAAGCCAGCCTTCAGCCCTTCCTCCTGGATTTGCAGCACAGAGGAGATGAGGGGAAGAGCATCTCTGGAAAACTCAGGAGATGACCAATGTCATGCTCAGATAATGACCAATGTCACGCTCAGTTAATGCTTTTTAACCCAATTACTTGCCTCCTTCCTGATTTCCCTGGCTCCAGCCCGGCTCACTGCCCAGGAATGTCAGGGAGCTGCTTTGTGGATGCCTCATGAAGTTTGGTTACCACCTCCCAGACAGGTCCAACAGCTGCCCTGAGAGAGAGGCCAGTTCAATTATCCATGTGTGTTTTATAACGATTTACAGGAGACTCTGTGTAAACACTCCATAAAATGCCATTTTTCGGGGCAGTGCCACATCACTCCTGCCATCACCATGATCAGGGTCAGGTGCTGGGATTGTCCTCTGCCCCACAATGCTCCTGGTCATAACTCCTACAAATTTTCAGCTACATGGATCTTGGAGCATTGGATCTTTGGGAAATGATGCAGCTGGGTTTTGTTCCCAGTTGGTAAAGCTGTTTCATCCTAACTTTCCTCTGTGTGTCTTCACTCTTCTTCCCAAGCCGAAAACACCTCCCCATCAGCTTTTGCAAGTCTTTCCCCACCCTGGCTGGAGGGATGACTCCACCCAGGAGATCCTGAGGCTTGTTCTGTCTTGCTTCCTCCCTGGACACGTGGTAGCTCAGCAGGGATTCTCCTGGCTGATCTCTTTTGGGAATTGTTGTGCTCCAGCGAGCAGTGCACGTCCTTGGCTCCAAGCTGGAAGTCGTCTGTGTTTGCTTTGGAGGGATGCTGGGAACAGCACCATCCCTGGATGCAACATCACCTGGAGAGTGTTGTGGCATGTCTTGGTAGGAGTGAGCCCTTGGGTGCTTCCCTGTGACCCACAGCTCCTCCCAGGCCGTGACTCAGAGTGCCCAAATCCCAGTCCCAAACTGCTGAGTGCGTGTTCCCCGCTGGTCCCACGTGCTCAGGGCTGGTGTGATCCCGTGACTCTGAGCAAAGCAGTCACACCAGCTCATCCTCTGGCTCTGCTCTGTGCCAAAGGGACAGGGCTGAGCCTTTTGGGAAGGGTTTGCTGTGGATATGGCCATGAGTTTTCCAGCAGCCTCCCCAGGGAGGGGATGTGGTGCAGGGGGAACTGGTCTGTGTGGAGCAGGAGGCTCAGTCAGTGCTCCTTGCTCCAGCTAAAAGGGACACCAAGCCTTGGTGTAAGACAGAATGGGCCCTTCAAAACCTAAACCCCTTCCTGGGGGAAGATTGGGCTTTTCTAGGGAAGATAAATCTATTTTTTAGATGGAGACGACCACTGTTTGCTAACAGTTTGCACCCTCAGATGACGGGAGCAGGTCGGTCCCTGTAGCCATGGAGAGGGCTGGGAGCTGTGAACCGGCTGCAGCAAGGAGTGTGACAAAGTTCTGAGTTATTTTGGGGGAAGGAAGGAAAGGAAAAAGAGGAAATGCTTCTATTTCCTCATCTCTTCTGCTGCCCAGGCTTGCAGTGTTTCTGTCAGGGGGGATTCCTCCAGTCAGACAAGCTCCAAGTCCCCTCCACATTGACCTCCCCAGGCTGTGTCTCCTTTTTTTTAGTGGTGAGCTAACAGAGTGCCTGGTTTATTTTTGTTTTCCCCAGCTCTCCCCCACAGCTGCATTTCCCCAGTCCGGCTCAGAAACACCCAGAACCTCCTCTGAGGGTGCCCCAGCTCTGCAGGGCCCACAGCCTGGCTGGAACAAGCTGGGAGTTTCAGCCTTCAAATCCTGGCTCATGGCCTGTGAAGTCTTTGCTTCCTGCCTCAGTTTCCCCCAAAAACGGGATATTTTAGTGAGCTCCAGCTTTTCAAGAGCCATCCCCATGGCTCCTTCTATCCATCCTGAGGGATATGGCTCTAAATGATGGTTTTATTTCTTACTCTTGTGTCATTGTGCAGCTTCAAACACTGGCTGCAGGTAGTTCCTGGAATTGTTCTTGAATAATAGCATTTTAGGGAATTTTCCTCTCTGCTTGGGTCTGGGCTGCCTACTAATAGTGGGAATCTTCTGGGACAGCTTCTTCACAAAAATGGATAGGAGCTGCTGAGCTGAAATGCTTCAGGTCTCACTTGGGTGTTGTGAAAAACCCTGTGGATCTCTGGAGCACCCACAGGTGCCTCTGCAAACACCCCCCTGTTGCACATCTCCTTCCCCAGGGGATTTACCTGCTGAAATAGGCAGGGCAGGGACAGGTGCTGTGCCATTGGATGAGGGAATCTGGCTGGGATTTCTCAGGCTCAGCAGTTTTTTTCCCATGTAAGAACCAGCTCCATGCAGGAACATGCCTGGCTCTCCATCTTACCTAAGAGCTCCAGAGGGATTCAGAGTCTTCAAGCCAGGAGAGTGTTGGAGCTCAGTATGTCCATAATTTGAAGAGTGTTGTCAGGATCAGTTCCCAGGGGCTGTGAGATCTTCTCTGGCCCTTTGATACCTTCACATTGAGACTGGATGATTTTTCTCAGGGAGCTTCTCTAGTAATAATTCAGTAGGAGAAACCAGTTTCTGGGCACAGGTTGGACTCGACGAGCACAGTAATGTCAAGTTTTGGATTTTTTAAATCTATCCTGTAACTGGTGAGGTTTGGCAAAGACCTGTCAGCTCACTAAACCGTTATATGTACTCTCTAGAATACTGTCGTGGCTCAGCTGAGCTTTTCTTGCTTGTTGCCAGCGAACAGCCATGGCATATCCCGCTGGGATTACATCCTGGGAGAGTAATCTCCCTGCCTGGATGCCAAGTCTGTGTGAGACAGGACCTAAATAGATCTGTAAGCTCCAGGGGCAGCAGGAGGCTGGGGGGTCAGCTGGGAAGGGATATAGGATTTGGGTGCAAGGGGATTTCTAGGATTTCGAGCAGGTTTTGCAGAAGCAGAAAAGCAATTTATGCTGCACTGAGCCTCCGAGGGCCAGGCCTGAGTTCAGGGGTAACCCGGAGTGAGGCAGATGGGCCTGAGTTTTGAGAAAGTGGCACAATACGTCGTAGGGATGGGGCTGCCCCATCCCTGGAAGTGTCCAAGGCCAGGTTGGACAGGGCTTGGAGCAACCTGGGCTAGTGGAAGGTGTCCCTGCCTGTGGCAGGAGGTGGAATGAGATGAGCCTTGAGGTCCCTCCCAACCCAAACCACTCTGGGATTCCCTGATGTAGCCTCACCCCAGCAGAGGAAAATGGCTTGGGATTTATGGAACTGCCTTCCATGCGCATGTGCCTCCACCCGGGTCCTGCTGCTGTGGCCAGGACATCTGTACTTGTGTTTGAAAGCCTGGGGCAGGCTGGCATTGACAGCCAGCACTGCTGTGACAATCAAAGCTCTGTCTGTGCCCAGGACACCGAAATTCTGCTGAGATTCCACACAGGTTTGGCACAGGGCGATCGTGCAGCACGAATGAGGCTCCTGGGCTCGCAGCATCTTCTGTCCCTGGAAGCAACATCTCTCCCCAGCCAGGGTTTCCATGGCAGGACCCTTGACTGAGGAGGGCTCTCGTCCATGGCAGAGCCAGAAACAGAGCAAAGCTGGGGTTGATTTCTGTTCTGAACCGCTTGGCAGTGGCTGTAGAGGAACCACCACGCTCCATTGCGGAGGGAGGGAAAAGGGAAGAGGCTGCTCAGGAAACAGGGAAGTTGGCTGTGCAGCCACCACCACACTGCTGGGGTGTCTGAGATGTGGGTGAGACTGGGAGAGGTTCTCCCTGGAGTTACTGTCTTTAGGGGACTCTTAAAACCAGCAGCTACATGCTGTGAGTAACCTGCACGAGGGTTTAGCAAGCTGAGAGATTACAAAAAGCTACTTAATGCTGGTTATGAGCATTTTGGCATCTCCACCTTCTCCTCGAGGGCTGTAGAAGGGTGTTCCAGCCATCCCATCTCCTTTTTGCAGCTGCAGAGCTACTTTGCTGCCTGTGAGGACGAGACACCAGCCATCAGAAACCACGACAAGGTCCTGCAGCGGCTCTGTGAGCACCTGGACCACGCTCTGCTCTACGGGTAAGCCTGGAGCCTCCTCTGGAATGCTGCTGTTCCCCATGGGAAAAGCCTGGTGTGGAGCCTCAGCACGGGGAAACCACCCAGGCAGGAGTTGGGATGGAGATAACGAAGCTTTGGCTTAATTTTTCCTCTGGGCCTTTCCTTCTTCCAGCCTGCAGGACCTTTCCTTGGGGTACTGGGTGCTGGTTGTTCACTTCACGCGCCGAGAAGCCGTCAAACAGATCGAGGTGCTTCAGCACGTGGCCACCAACCTGGGACGCAGTGAGTGCTCGCAGTGTCCCCGGCTCTGAGGGCAGACCTGGGCTTGGGGACACCTGGGGAGGCCCAGGCAGGTTGTGCTGAAGGGCTGCCAGTGGATTCAGGGAGCCAGCACAGCCCAGGTCTCTTGGCTCAGGCCAAGGAGTCATGGAATCATTAAAGCTGGAAAGGACTCTCTGGTCATTGAGTCTAGTTGTCCGACACTGAGTCCAGCACTAAACCCTGTCCCCAAGTGCCACATCCACACATTTTCTGAACACTCCCAGGGATGGTGATTCCACTGCTTCCATGGGCAGCCTGTTCTGAGGTGGGAGTCCTGCCATAACCACATGGGGTCTGGAAATAATGTCACTGTGCCCCAGGATCAGGTGCTGAGGCTTCTGCTGCCCTGAAACCCAAGGGGTCATGCCTGTGGGAAGGGTTCCTGGCAGATGGGAGTTCTGTGGGGCCAAGCCCTCAGTAAGGGCACCTGGGAAATGGGAGCTCTGTGACTGTGCCCTTGGGAAGGGTTCCTGGCTGATGGGAATTCTGTGGGGCCATGCCCTTGGGAAGGGTCCTGGCAGTTGGAAGCCCTGTGAGGTCCTGCCCTTGGGAAGGGTCCTGGCAGATGGGAGTTCTGTGGGGCCAAGCCCTTGGGAAGGGTCCTGGCAGTTGGAAGCCCTGTGAGGTCCTGCCCTTGGGAAGGGTCCTGGCAGATGGGAGCATCCCCTCTCACCCCACAGTGTCTCACTGTAGCTGTTGTCTGTATGATCCTGCATTTTCCCTGCTGTGAGTTGTCTGTAGGGGACATTTGGGACCATCGAGGCCGCTTGTGGTGCAGGACAGTGCCCAGATCCTCTCTGCCAGATTATCCCAACACCCACCATGTCCCAAGCCCCTGCTGGTGAGAATGGAGCTGAGCACAGGCTCCACCATCACCTCTCTCTGCATCACAATTGGTGTCAAATCTCACCTGGGCTGATTTGGAGCGATTCTCCCCCCACCTCTCCTGTCTCCTGGCATTTCCAGCAGGACTCTCATCAGCTGTGTGGCTGCTTCTCAACCAGACTCTTATTCCCCTTTCCACTCCAAATCACAAATCCCTCCCTGGCATTTCCCGCCCCAGAATTCCCCCACTGTCACTTGCTCCCCTCAAATGATACAAATGAACAATCTGACATGTTTTAACTGATTTGTGGTTGTTTCTAGGCTTGTTCCACCTCTCAGGTGTTTCCCCACAGGTAACTCTTTCTGCTGCTCTGTTCTCAGGCCGGGCCTGGCTGTACCTCGCCCTCAATGAAAATTCCTTGGAGAGCTACTTGAGGCTGTTCCAGGAGAACCTGAGCCTGCTGCACAAGTACTATGTCAAGTGAGTATCCCAGCTCTTTCTCCTTTGGGCACTGGTAGGCATTCCTTCTTGTCAGAAGCCAGCCCAAATTTGCCAGTGGGGAACAAGAGGTTGATCAGGATCTGATTTTTGTCCTTGTGGGATTTACGTGATTAATTTAAAGGTCCCAGATGTGGACACACGGTGCTCTTGTATAGATAAGAGGCCCTGCAAGCCTCTCTCCGAGTTTCTGCTTTTGCTCTGCCCTCCCCTTTATATTTATCATGGTTTCCAAGAAGATGCTGAGCTCTTATTCAAGGACCCAGCTCTGGTGGACACCTGGAAATGTGGCTGTAACTCTGTCTGGGGACAGCACGTAGTGGCTGCCCGAGCTCCAGGGCTGTTTGGAGCAGCTCAGAGACACCACTGAGGAAACAGAAGGGCTCTTGTAGCTGCTTCTCCTCCTTCCCACATCTGTAAAGCTCTTTTGTTTTAACCCCACTGCAGGAACGCCCTGGTCTGCAGCCACCATCATCTGACCCTGTTCTTAACACTGGTGTCTGGGCTGGAGTTCATCCGCTTTGACTTGGACCTGGTGAGTGTTTGATCTGTTCTCTCGGCTCTGAGAGGGGGGGGAATGTGGAGCAGGGGGAGTCCAGGGTGGGACAGGTTCCACCATTTGTTCCAGGGTAGATCTGGTGAGTGTTTGATTTGTTCTCTCTGCTCTGGGACGTGGGGAATGTGGAGCAGGGAGAGTCCAGGGTGGACATGGTGAGTGCTTGGTCTGTTCTTTCAGCTCAGGTAAGAGTGGGAAGGTGGAGTAGAGGGAGTTCATAGTGGGACAGGTCCCACCACTTGCTCCAGGATGGACCTTCTTGTTGGCCTTCAGCTGGAAACGTGACGCTGATGCTTGTCGGGAAGACTTTCAGGTCTTTGGGGATCCAGCAATGGAATTTACTCCTATTGCTCAGTTATTCCTCTGCACTGTTCAGAAGAGGAACATGGCAGCTGCAGGGCACATTGCTGGGGATGAAGGATTGAACTCTGCAGGTGTGGTGTGGAACACTGGTGTCCCTCCAGGAAACACAAAACCAGTGGATAACCCTCGGTGTCGCAGTGGAGCCGCTGGGTTTCCTCTGAAATGGGCACCCAGAGGGATGTTCAAGGGACAGTCCCACCGGATGGGGTGCCACTCTCCCCCCAGTTGTGCTAATAACAGTGACCGGGAGCCAGACTGACCCCACGCTCTTCCCTGCAGGATGCCCCATACCTGGATCTGGCCCCATACATGCCGGATTACTACAAGCCCCAGCACCTGCTGGACTTCGAGGAGCGCCTGCCCAGCTCCGTGCACGGCTCCGACAGCCTGTCCCTCAACTCCTTCAACTCCGTCACCTCCACCAACCTGGAATGGGACGACAGTGCCATCGCCCCCTCCAGCGAAGGTCAGCGGGTGTCTGGGGCTGGTGCAGTCAGGGCTGAGCGTTCCACAGCCCCTTGGCATGAGGTAGCAAATGATGGGCTGGAAGAGACCAAAGTGAGAACCCCAGGAGTCAGGCTGTGAGTCTCTCCTGCATTAAATCCTTGGGAGGTAGGACAAGGGGACATGGTTTTAAATGAAAAGAGTTTTAAACTAAAAGAGGGGAAATTTAGACTGGATATTGGGAAGGAATCCTTCCCTGGGAGGGTTGGGAGGCCCTGGCACAGGTTACCCAGAGAAGCTGTGGCTGCCCCGTCCCTGGAAGTGTCCAAGGCCAGGTTGGACAGGGCTTGGAGCAACCTGGGCTA
>JAWWLV010000061.1:1758010-1771616 GCA_035041135.1 Platyrinchus mystaceus | reverse complement strand
GCCAGGTTGGACAGGGCTTGGAGCAACCTGGGCTAGTGGAAGGTGTCCCTGCCCATGGCAGGGGGTGGAATGAGGTGAACTCTTAGGTCCCTTCCAACCCAAACCATTCTGGGATGATTTGGTGGTAACAGCCCCTTTGCCTCGGACTGGGAGAGAAGGACCTTCCCTGCCAGTCACCCCAGGCCACGTTCCCATCCTGGGGGTTTGTTTTGGCAAGAACAGCAGGAATCTCCTCATGGAGTGAAGGTTGTGCCTCTGTCTGAATGTGGCTCCCAGGGCAGGACAGGAGCCCTGGGCTGCAGGGGAACTTTTTTAACTGGTTATTTCACACTCCAGAGACCCACACATGCTGGACCTGGTGGGGCAAGAGTTTCTAGAGTCTTTTCTCTGTGTCTGTAGTCTGGGAGAAAGGCAGCCAGTGGTCTCACAGGTGCTGAGTTTTCCTCTTTATGCATCCTGAGCAGCCTCATAAATTGTCCTCCTCCCCCCCTTATCCCTGTCAGAGGGGCTGGGTGTTGTTCCTGATGAACATGAAGACACGTACCTTGCGTGTGCCCCCTTAACCCGGTGCAGGCCAGAGCAGGGAGCTCACACCCCACACCCTCCGTGTTCACAGGAAGGAGCAGCTCTGCTGCTGCTCTTCCTAATCCAAAGTACATTGGCCCTGTCCTATTTTTTATGTCAGTTTGAGCAAAGGAAATCCTGGAATAGAATTGGAATGGAATGAACTGTTAGTTGGATGCAGTGAATTCAGGACTGGGCCCCCACACAGACGGGTTTCCTTGAGACAAGGGTCACCTTTTATGTGGAAGACAGGACCTACAGATTAAAGATGATGAGAAGGAGCAGCCTGGGATGGGTGTTAGAGTAATTTTAGCAAAGAACTTGGGAGCACAGCACTGGTTTGGGCTCACCCACATCTGCACTCGTGAAAGGGCTTGATTTTGGGGACTCGTTTATCCCAAATCTCCAGCGTCCCAGGTAAGCTGGAGATAGCGCGAGGAGCCTGGAAATAAAAATCACAGGAGAAAGGTTCTCCAGCACCAGAGGTTTGGCACAAGCAGCTGTTTCAGGGCTTGTGTTCCTGCTCCTCCCTCAGCAGAGCCAAGTGTGTTGGTGCCACATCTCCTGCCTGTCCCTATTCACTGGGTGTCCCTTGGGTTTGGCTGCGCTCTCCAGCCTGTCTGGGGGATGGCAGCTTAATGCTCCAGGGAAGAGGGGTTTGGAGGAGAAATCCAGGAGATTTTGGAGCTACATTTTGGGTTTGGCATCATCTCAGGCTATTCCATGTGTCCAGGCAGTGGCTGGGATCTGTGTCTCAGTGTCCCCATACACTGGTGTAGGAATGCTGGGCCAGGACCTGGGAGGGCAGGAATTGTTGCTGTTCCTCAGGTGTGGAGGAATTTAACTCCAGTAACTATTTCCCTGCTCATCATTTCAACAGGAGCATTTCTCTACCCTGAGAGTGTAGGTGGAGCTGGGGATTTTAGGGTCAGAGGCCAAGATTTCCCCTTTAATCAGAGCCCTGGCTTTGCAAACACTCATGAGTCAAACATCACAGTATCTATGGGAGGTAAGTGTGAAGAGGGGAAACTGAGGCACAGAGTGGCTAAATTGTTTCCCAGAGAAGATCAAGCCCTGGATGACACAGTTTTTCTGGTTTAGCTTCCCAGCAGCATGAATAATGGGGCTTTCATCCTTCCCTGGTCCCGTTGTAGCTCCCATAACACAACCATCCAGCAGAACTGCCCTTAGTGCAGCTGGTTTCTGTTCACATCACAATTTTCTCATGCATTTCAGATACCAGTGGATGATTGTTTTGTTTGTCCCCATTCCCATCTCCCTCCCCAAACCCTCCTCACACTCTCCCCTCTCCCCCCTTCCCTCCCCACTACTTGTGTTTCTAATCCTGAGTTTTATCCCTCGTTTTTGTAGATTATGATTTTGGAGATGTCTTTCCAGCAATGCAGACCATGCCCAGCAGAGACTGGGAAGGTGGGACACACTCATCTCTTACAGCATTTTGGTTTTCTCTCTGCATTGCTGCCACCTGAGCTTTGCTGCATGTTCCCCCCTTCATTTCTTTAATAACCAACTGCTCCATCTTGATGGAATTCTGTCCAGGCAGAAAGAAGTGGAGAAGATCCCCCGAGGTGGGAGGTTGTGTGTCTCACCCTTACAGCTCCTGCTGTACACAAACTCACTCACCTGGCCACATATCCCACAGCTGAGGGATGTTTTCCTGCATCTAACGATGCCTCCATGTCCAGATTACAAAAGAAAAGCTGGAATCTTGCCCCCACTGTGGAGTTGGCAGCAGGGACCAGCGTCCTTCCAAAATGTGGGATGTGCCAGCTGCCCACACACCATGGATCTCCTCTTTGGGGTAAAGCATGCAGGGTGCTGGTCAAAAACACTGATCCACCATCACTGATTTCCTGAAAGCCCTGGAAAACAGATGAATTAATTCTGCTGCCTTTAGTTTTGGGCCTTTTGCAGGGATTGATTTGGGAGGTTTTGTTTTCCCTGGACTCTGCTGTCCTATGTCAAAACACCTCCTGTGCAGCCACAACATCCAGCACGTGGCCATTTGGGTCACAACACTTCTTATCTTTATTTATTTTACCACTTTTTAAACCAACTTGTCAGCTACATCTGGCCTTTATGGCCAAAGAGCACGTGCCCAATTTAGAGGAATTGGTTCTCCTTCCTCCACGTGCAGCCCCTGCGTGAATCCTCTCCGTGCCACCAGAGCAGAACCCTCCCTGCTTTACCCCTGGAGCAAACACACCCACACTCCATCCTTTGCAGCTCAAAGCCTGATGGAGCTTTGGATCTGCATTGCCTTGGTACCACCTGAATATTTGGGGAAATCTGCCTGAATTCCATGTGGATTCTTCTTGGGCTCCCTCTCATCTTCTTTCTTACCCCAAGCCCGGGGATGTCACAGACGTGGTTTAACCTGTCCCTGAAGGTACAAACCACATTTCCAAACCCAGCTCCCCTGTGGGTGGTGGGTGGAGGCTGGGAGAAGCCGAGGGGTGCTGGGACAGATCCCTCTGGATTTCAGGCATGCACAGCTCCCACGTGCAGGTCCTGGTTGCATAATGGGATTGCCCACTGCTCCAGGCTGAGTTTCCTCAGCCACGGGGAAACTGTCACTGGAACCCCCACCAGGTCACCTCACTAATGGATTCCTTGCTGTGGGAACACAGAGCAGAGGTTAAGAAAGTTTGGGCCATTCCCTGTTTTCAGCAAATGCATTTTGGGGTAAAATTCTGTATTTTGGACAAAGATTGTTTTGTCTGCACAGAACCAGCAGGATTTAGGCCAAAGAAGTGACACTGGATTGGTGGTGCAGGCTGAAACAGCTTTTAAATGTTTTATTTTATTAATGGTTGGACTTCATGATCTTAGAGGTCTTTACCAACTTAAGTGATTCCATGAATTTTCCTGTAATGCAAACATTAACAACCCCATTGCCTTCCCTGGTAGAGCCCACACCCCTCATGCTCCGGGGCAGGAGTTTCAGTGGGAGCAAAGTGGTGTTTTGGAATCATCCCTCACAAACTGCCTGGATTAGAGTTGTAGAAGAGGTTTTATTTTCCTCCTCAAATCCTACACCTCCAAAGTGTAGGTCTGTGGTTCTCTCCCCAAGGGGTCTTTCTAGCTGGCTGAATCACAGAATCATGGGTTGGAAGGGACCTTAAAGATCATCTCATTCCTATCCCTTGCCATGGGTAGGGACACCTTCCACTAGACCAGGAAGGGTGCTGGAGAAGAGGAGGGCATGGATAACCTTCCTTTAACTGTGATTTTGGATGGATAACTCTGAGCATGACTCCTGCAGCCCTTCCCTGCTGCTCCTTTTCCCTCTGAAGACTAACACGGGCCAAGCTGTTTGTGCTCCCACCTGTCTGTGCTGCCTGCTGTCCTTGGACCCCTGGGAATGCTGTGTCCCCCTCCACCACACTTCCAGCCTCCCTGTGTCCCATGTGAGCAGAGGAGAGCAGCCAGCTCCATAAGGAATGCTGCTCCCTGGCTGTCTCTGTGTCTGCCCTTCCAGCTGGGTGAGCACCTTCCCATGGCAGGGGGAGAAGCAGCAGCCTCGTTGCTCGCTGTTGTCTCGCTGAGAAGCACCGTGGCCCCAAAGCCCCTCAAACCCCTCCACACAGACACCACCTCCACTCCCTAATCCGGCTGCCGGCTCTGGGGTGGCCGAGCTGTTGTCTCCAGGCACTCTCTAAACCTCTGGCCAGTCTGTCCCCCCTCGCTGGCACTGCGAGCAGTGCAGTGACCACGCAGTGCCCCGGCCCCCAGCACGCAGCTTGGCTTCCTCTGCCTTCATCTGCCGCCCCTCCTGCCTCGTCTCTGCAGATGGAGAGCTGACGGACACGCTGAGCTGCCCGCGCTCCACCGCCTCGGAGCCCGCCGGCAGCAAAGCCCCGGCAAAGAGCCCGACCCAGCGCCACAACCCCTTCAACGAGGAGAAGGCCGAGGCGCCGTCCTCCACCGACACCACGCCGGTGCACACGGCGGCCCGGGACAAGGCAGAGGCCACTCCCGAGGGCACGGACCAGTCCGAGAGCTGCACGGAGCTGGAGGTCATCAGGTAGGGACAGAGTGCTGGCCTGATGCTGAGGATGTGCCACACCTTGTAGCCCAGTGCAGACGGTGTCTGTGCTGTAGCCTTTGTGCAGCCTTCATGAGAAAGCAGGTTTATAGTCCCAGCCGGGGTCTGTAGGTGTCACAGCTCGTCTTGTTGGTCTGGGCTGGTCTGGGATCCCTTGGGCTGGCTCCACATCAACACCTTTGCCTGACAGTGTGTGTCAGAGTAACCTGTGAGCTTTTCGTTGGAGCTCTCCAGCTGGTGGCAGGTTTGCAGCAGTTCTGGGTCTTGGATCTTCCCTCCCATCCTGTCCCTCCTGCTGTTTGTCAGCAAGCTGTGGCTAAACCCATTGTGGGAGATGCCTCCACAGAGCTCCTAGCTGGTGTTTGACTCCAGCAGAGGAGATCCTCAGGGGTTCCTTGGAGCCCTGAACCCAGACAAAGAGCTCAAGGCTCTGTCTGCTCACTCCCAGCAATGGGGACACCCTAAAACCCGCCCAGCAGGCCTGGGCTTTGTTCTTGTGCCCAGTTTTTCCTGGGAGGAGCAGAGGAGCTGGGTTATGTGGCATCCTGCACATCAGACACAGGGAAGGGGAGCAGCACACTCGCTTCCCAAGCAAGGGTGACCTGGCAGCAGTTTGGGTGCCACGGGTGTCCAGAACACTTCCGCAGCACATTCCGGTGTGCCACTGGGTGGAGCAGGCTCCAGCCTGCATCTCCCTCTTCTGGCAGGTGGGGACACGGCAGTTCCACCTCTAGAAACCTCCTCCCTTCCCAGCTGCTTGCTCTCAGCCAGGGATTTCTCCCAAGTCACCTTAGCTCTGCATCCATTTGTGATCCCTTCACGGCTGAAGGAAGCCCAAGGTGCTGCATCCAGCAGTGATGCCTCTTCTATTTGGGATAAGCAGGAAAAAGTGTCCATATCTTGTGTCTCGTGACAACTGGCACGGAGATGAGGGCTCTGTGTGACTGCACATCGAGCGATGGTCTCGATAAAAGGGTTTCCCTGCAATAGGGAGAAGTGCAAAGGAATGTTGTTGGGAAAGGGTGGGATTGCAGAGTCTAAGCAGGCACAGGTGGGTGACGTTCCTGTCTCTCACAGGTTGGCCAAGAAGAAGAAAACAGGCAAGAAGAAGAAGGTGAAGGCCGAGGAGGTGGTGAACAGCCCAGCCCCCGCAGCGCCCGAGGCCAGCGGGGACAGCGGCGTCAACGGGCTCAGTGACAGGGAGGAGCCGCCCAGGGACGAGGGTCCTGCGGCCCCGGAGGAGGGGGGCGAGCGCCCGGCCCTCGGGCAGCTGGCCCTGCGCATCCCCGAGATGAAGGACACGTCCATGGAGAGCCTGGGGCAGCCCCTCAGCAAGGTCATGGACAGGCTCAACGGGCAGCTGGACCCCGGGGGCTGGAACGCCCCCCTGGAGCCCCCCGTGCAGCCCTTTCGGACCGGCACGCCAGGGGAGACCCCGGAGGGATCGTCCTCTGGCGACTTTAGCGAGGGGATTTCAGCCCCCATGGACTTCTACCGATTTACCGTCGAGAGTCCAAACGCTGCTGCACCAGGTGGTGGCCACCATGACCCTCCAGGGCCTGGCCAACCGCCACATGTTTCTGGTAGCCCTGAGGCTCCTGAAGAAGAAGAAAGCAGAGAGGGAGAAGCAGTTGGGGCAGTAGAGGAGTCTGGAAGGGCAAGTGATGAACCCCAAACTGGCCAGACAGAAACCACCAACCCCCAGGCTCCCTGTGAGCCCAAGAAGGAGCAGCCCAGCCCTTCCCTGAGCAGTGCAGAGGACTCTGGGGTGGAGGAGGGGCAGGGCAGCCCCTCGGAGCTGACCCATCCCTCCGAGTTCAGGTGAGGATGGGTTTGCTCAGCAGGGAGAACATCTTCCAAACAATCTTGAGCTCAGGCTGGTGCTTTCCCCTTTGTCCTCGGGTTGGGGGGCAAAGCTTATCCTTTTCCAGGATGAAAAGGAGGCACAGGGGGTCAGGAGGAGAAGGTCTTGGGAGAATAACAAGTGCCTAAATCATGGACATGCTCAATAAGGAAGGGGACTGCCCTTCCTGGACTCACCCAGCCCCATGTCCTTGTCCATCCTCTGCTGTCTCTCTCCACAGGGTGGATAACAACCATCTCCTCCTGCTGATGATCCACGTCTTTCGGGAGAATGAGGAACAGTTATTCAGGGTGAGGGGGTCACCATGGATGGAAGGGCCAGCTCTGTGCCTGCATCAGCCCAGGGCTGAGAGCTCTTTTGTCTCCATGCAGATGATCCGAATGAGCACCGGGCACATGGAGGGGAACCTGCAGCTGATCTATGTCCTGCTGACGGATTGCTATGTGTACCTGATCCGGAAAGGTACCCCATCCCAACAGCCCCTGGGCTCAGCAGGGAGGGAGGCTTGTCCGTAAATTAGGGCACCATAGCTCCCTGCCTTCACTGCCAGTTCCCTCGTGTCCCAGTAGGGAGCTCAGGTTGGCCTGTCCCCCGGGAAGCCCTGGGACACGTGTCCCATGGCTCAGTGCTGCCTGGGACACCGCTCGGTTTGCAGGTCCATCGCTGCTGCTGCTGCCAAGGGGGTCCTTTGCCCCCCTTCATGTGGCTCTCTGTGTCTGTGCCAGGGGCAGCGGAGAAGCCGTACATGGTGGAGGAGGCCGTGTCCTACAACGAGCTGGATTACATCTCGGTGAGCAGAGGGGAGCAGGAGGGCAGCTGGGGGTCAGTCCTCGCCTGTCCGAGGGATGAGGGTGGCAGGAGTGTCATGGTGGGGTGTGCTTGTGTCCATGGGGAGAGTTTTGGCCAGTGAGTCTTTGAGACTGGGAGAGTTGGAAGTGATCCCCCCTCAAATGCCACCTCTGTGGGTGCCCACCTTGCTTGTATCTTCACATGGGCAGCAGTGACCACTGACCCTCTCCCCAGGGCCGGGAGCCGGGTCCAAGCCTGCTCCATTGCCCCTCATGCCATGCCTGGCTTCCCTAACCCTCCCTGTGTGGTGCAGGTGGGGCTGGATCAGCAGACAGTGACCCTGGTGTGCACCAACCGGAGGAAGCAGTTCCTGCTGGACACCGCCGACGTGGCTCTCACCGAGTAAGCGCAGGGACAGAACCCCTGACCGGCCCCTCGGGCGTGGGCAGTGTGGGACACTGCGGTGACAGCCCTCCACGGCAAAGTCCTGCCACCACTTGGGGTCTGGGGTTGGTTTGATGCCACTGGCTGAACCCTGCAGGCAGCTGGAATTGCCTCAGGCATGGATACACCAAAAGTATCTTCCCTGGATAAACACAGCTGTCACCCTGCCCCTCAGGCTGAGCCTCAGGGGTCTGGGCAGTGCAGACACACGTGTCCCTTGTGTCACTTGGGATGAGCAGGGACGAGCTCTTGAGTTCCCCAGGTCTGTGTGGTCAGCTCAGGGACGTATGACAGCTGATGGTCATACTGGGATCTGTTTTGGGATGTGTCCACCTCCCAGTCCCACCCACAGCCCTGAGATTAGCTCAGCTGGTTAGAGCGTGGTGCTAATAATGCTGAGGCTGCAGGGTCTGTCCCAGTATGGGCTACTGAGTAAGGGTTGGACTGGATCCTTTGGGTCCCTTCCAGCTCAGAATATTCTGTGGTTCTGTGAGCTCCTTTCTGGAGTTCAGGCTTTGCAACCCCCTGTCACCTCTGGTCTGTAGGTTGATTTTGGGAGCCGGTGGTCTGGAAGACCAGAGGCCCACGGTGAAGGGGAGCCCCTTGGGCACCAGAGCACATGAGGGAGATGAGGGGCTGTTTGCCCTGGCCTTGTCAGAGATCCCTGCCTCCCTCTCAGGTTCTTCCTGGTCTCCCTGAAGTCAGCCATGATCAAAGGGTGCCGGGAGCCGCCGTACCCCAGTATCCTCACGGATGCCACCATGGAGAAACTGGCGCTCGCAAAGTTCGTGGCGCAGGAATCCAAGTGCGAGGTGAGTTTGGATCCCGCTGCCATCACCGCAGGTGACGGTGGCTCACCGGACACTCCCTTGACTCCTCCTGCTCCTCACAGGCCTGTGACGTGGTGGTGCGCTTCTACGGCCTCGTTCACTGGGAGGACCCCATGGATGAGGCGCTGGGACCCGCCAGCAACAGCTACTCCTCCAGTGAAAACGCCGTCACCAAGGACGGCATCCTGCACTACAAGGCAGGGACCTCCTACCTGGGCAAGGAGCAGTGGAAGACCTGCTTCGTGGTGCTCAGGTGGGCACTGGGGCTGCGGGTCAGGGCCTGTTGGAGAAGGTGCTGGGAGCACTTTGCTGCATGGGAGGTGGTGAGGACCCATCTTGTCACCTGGAGGGCCAAAGCCACCAGCTGTGGGTGCCCAGCAGCAGGAGTGTGACCCCACAGGGCTGTGTGGGTGGAGGGCAGGGCAGGGCTGGCTGTAGGACCGAAGGCAGGGGATACCAGAGCTGAGCTGACTCCGGTGACCCCCTCTCTCATCTTCCCGAACGGCAGCAACGGGATCCTGTACCAGTACCCGGATCGCACTGACGTCACCCCTCTGCTCTCCATCAACATGGGGTAAGCGCCTGGTGGGATGGGGCACCCAGACTGGTGGGGATCTGGGGAGTAGGAGTGCCTTGGGATGTCTAGGGAGGTGTTCTGGGGCAGATCATGACCTACTCCAATGCTGCAGGACTCCCTGCTTGCTCCTGGCTGGACCCAGGTTTAGTGGGAGATGGCCTCATTTCCTCCTAGTTTTTGAACACTTAAGCCCACCCTTGAATGGGGAATTGGCCTCTGAAGGTGACACACCCCTTCAAGAGCCCTTCTGGGAGACCCACTGCGCTCAACTCCAGCTCTCCCACAATATGCAGAGACAGGCCATCCTTGGAGCAATCCCAGGGGATGTCACAGATGGGAAACCAGTGTTTGCGGGGAAGAGGGCTGAGGTGCTGCACAGGGAGGGCAGGCACAGGCTGTTGTCAGGCTGGTGCTGGCCCATCCCTCCCGCTGATCTCCATCCTCCCCCTCTCTCCCAGCGGTGAGCAGTGCGGGGGATGCCGGCGCTCCAACACCACCGACCGGCCCCACTCCTTCCAGGTGATCCTGACGGACCGGCCCTCCCTGGAGCTGAGCGCCGACAACGAGGAGGACATGGCGGACTGGATGCAGTACTTCTGCCAGGCTGTCTCCAAAGGGGTGAGCCAGGGACGGGCCCCAGGCGTGGGTGCTTCGACCCCCTCCTTTGCCTGGAGCCCCTCTGGAGCCGCCGAAGGGAGCAGGGACGCCTGGCAGGGATGGAAGAGGCAGCTTTATCCCGAGCCAGGAGAGCTTCCCCACGGGGCACCCCATGGAGATGGGGCTCCACCATGTCAGACATTAACCCCCCTTTCCCTGCCCCGTGCAGGTGATCCCCCAGGGTGTTGCCCCCACGCCTTGTGTTCCCTGCTGCCTGGTGCTGACGGATGAGAAGGCTTTCATGTGCCACGAGGACTGCCAGACCAGCTTCTTCCGCTCGCTGGGCACCGCCGAGCTCACGGACATCGCCGCCGTCTCCACGGAGGCTGGCAAGGAGTACTGTATCCTGGTGAGCCTGGGGCTTGGGACCGGCGCACCCGGGGCTGGGCGAGGAGCCAGTGCTGACACCCGGCCTCTCTCTTGGTGTTTAGGAGTTTGCTCAGGACAGCAAGGAGTTCCTGCCCCCCTGGGTCCTCTATTTTAGTTGCACTACAGAGCTGGAGAGGTTCCTGTCAGCGCTGAACGCCGCATGGAGGAACATCTACCAGGTGGGCACGTGGGGCTGCCTCACACCCTTTGTCCGGTGAGGGAGGGCAGAGGGGTGAATTTGTCCCTGCAGGGTGAACCCAGATTTCCCATGAAGGGCAGGAGAGCCACGGAACTTCTCTGTTGTCCATATAAGCATGAGATGGGGGATTTGGAGCCTGGCAAGACAAGCCACGAGCAAGACCAGCCTTTGCGCTGGCAAAGGGAGCGGGAGGTACCTGGGGCAGCCCATGTTTATGACACAGACGATCCGTTTCACGTGGATTTGAGGTGGTTTTACAGCAAGAGGGAGAAGTGACTGTTGTCTGTTCCCCTCCTGATGCCCCACACGTGTGTTCCAGGTCGAGCTCCTGCACAAGGCCATCCTGGACGCCGCTGTCAAGAAGAAGTGCGAGGACGCCCAGAGCCTCATCGACAGCGCGTGGCAGCGCAGCGACAGCCTGTGCCGCGGCCGGGCCGAGCGGGACCCCTGGTGCTGACGCTGCCCAGGGGAGGACAGCTCACAGGGGCCCATCTTTGGGGGAAGCAGGGCCTGTGTCTGGCCAACTGGCACCCCAAACCCTCCTGCCATTGCTCAGTCCCTGCCAGGGACGTGCCTGCAGCGTGGACCCCGCGCCCACCGCCGAGCCAAGGACGTCCAGCGCGTTTTGGGAGCAGCCGGACGCTTCTCCACCTGCGCCTTCCTCCTCAGCCAGCTGCCACGGGGCAAAGAATTTGCCTTTCATGGAATAATGTCCCACTAGTAGTGAGGGAGAGGGTGGGAGTGGGGTGGGCTGGGATGAGCATCCCCCCATAGTGGTGGGGAGCAGGACTGAGGACTTGTTCATTTTAGAACAGGGTCGGGGCGCTGAGGGGGCGAGACAGGAACACTCAGTTGCTACCGTGCATGTTTTGTTGCTCATACAATCACCGAGTACGGCACCGCTGCGCCGCCTCCTCCTCCTGGAGAACCCACTCGAGGCCTCCGGACATCACAGAGCCACTCTCAGCCTGTCCATGAGGTTTGAGGCTAAGGAAGAAGGAACGGAGCCAAAAAGTTGGCCTTAAACATCCCAGCGTGGTTTTAGGAGAGCTCAGAAGCCGGTTTGAGGTTTGGACGCCGGTCCCGTGTGCTGGTGAGGGGGTGAAGAGAGGGAGTCCCTTGTTCTTCAGACGTCCTGAGGGACGTTGTCACGTGGCTGCCACCGAACACGTCCCCACCTCCTGGGCTCCTGCACCCGATGCCAGCGCGGACCCATCGCCACTTGCGCTCCACAGCGAGCACTTTGGGGCACAACCCCAGCTTTTAAATAATATTAATAATAATAATATAATAATAATAATAATTATAATCCAGAGACCTTCTCATGTAATATATGTTCACGGGGCCTTTTTCTGGGAGGAAACGTACGTGACTGAATGTATATGTACATACATCTGCTTCCTTTCCCCCCTCCCCAAATAAACAGTCATTGGTAACTCAGCTTTGGCCCTGCAACACATTCCTCCACCCAGGGCTGTTCCTCTCGTCATGTTGTCACTTTGGAGCCTGTGGAATTGCTCTGGGGCAGGACCTGGGGCTGCTGTTCCTCGTCCTGTTGTCACTTTGGAGCCTGTGGAATCACTCTGGGACAGGACGCTGAACCCCAGCGGTGTTAACCCTGTGCTGGGGCACATTCTCTTTTTCAGCTGGCAATTACTCATCAGGACAGAGTCTGGATGGTCTGTCCCCGTTTATCCCCAGATCCAGGACATATTCCTAGTCTAGACAAGAAATAAACAGCCACGGGGCCAGCCCCCAGCATCACCCACCTTCCCTGGAAACCCTCCCTCTCCTTTTGGGAGCAAGGCAGGGGTGTTGGGGGTATATCAAGGATGGGGGAGCCACCGGGATGGGGAGGAGTTTGAGATTGGGGGGGGCTCACACCTCCCCACCCCCTCCGTAACCACCGAAGTGCCTCGGCCATGGGGTAAAACAGGTCCCAGGGGGTCGCTGTGCAGCCCTAAAAATAGGACTCCACAGCGGGGGGGGGGGAGGGACACCGACACCCCCCCGCGTCCCCCGCAGCTTTTTGCCCTGAGAAGCTCCAATTTCAAAGCATTTCGGCGACCCCGAGAGGGATCAGCGCCGGGAGAGGCGGGTGAGACCCCCGCGAGCCCCCGAACGGCGGCCGCGGACGCAACGAACCGGCCGGTCCTCATCCCTGCCCCGGGCTGGCCGCGTGTGCCCCCGGAGCCGCTCTCCCCCCGCTTCTCTCCCACTTTTATCCCGCCTTTTTTTTTTTCTTTTTTTTTTTTTTGTGCCTGTTTTTCCCTGTTTGCGCCGGGGCAGCCCCATCACGTGAGGCCGGGCCGGGCTGGACGCGGCTGCCGCGGCGCTTCGGTACCGGGGGAGGGGGCCGGACACGCACCCCCAGCCCCGACCTTTGCCCCACATCCCTTCCCCAAAGCGGGGGCTGGATTTGGGGAGGGGGGGCCGGCGTTGGTTTGCGGGAGGCGGCGCTCGCTCCCCCCCCCGGCTCGGCGTGTTTTTGCCTGCGGTCGCTCGGGGAGGTGGAGCCGGGGCCGCCCCCGCGGGCAGGTGCCGGATGGCGACGGGACCCCGCGCCCCCCGCCCCGGATCCCCCTCCCCGCAGGAACCCGCGACCCCCCCCAAGAGCAGCCCCCCGGCCAAGGGGATACCCCCGGCCACCGACCTGGTGCTGGGGGCCACCGCCGGGTGCCTGGCCTGCTTCCTCACCAACCCGCTGGAGGTGGTCAAGACGCGGCTGCAGCTGCAGGGCGAGCTGCAGGCCCCGGGCACGTACCCGCGGCCCTACCGGGGGGTGCTGCGGGCGGTGGGCGCCGTGTGCCGGGCGGACGGGCTGGGGGGGCTGCAGAAGGGGCTGGCGGCCGGACTGCTCTACCAGGGGCTCATGAACGGCTTCCGCTTCTACTGCTATTCCCACGCCGAGGACGCCGGCTGGACGCGGTATCCCGGCGGCACCGTGGCCGCCGGGGCCGTGGCGGGGGCGGTGGGAGCCTTCGTGGGCAGCCCCGCGTATCTGGTGAGTGCTGCTCTGGCCCCACGGACCCTCGTGTGGGGGGTGTTGTGGGGAAACGCACCCCCCCCCCCCAAAAAAAAAAGGTTTGGCACCCTGGAGCTCGCCGCATTCTATAAACTCCTTCTCTGGTGCATCCCTCCTCCTCCCCCTGCTTTGCTTCACCCCCCCCCAAAATGTGGGGCTGCTCTGTGCATGTTCTCCCCCCGCTGTCTCCCCCAGATCCTCCCCCCCGAAACCCACAGA
>JAWWLV010000061.1:1732261-1755262 GCA_035041135.1 Platyrinchus mystaceus | reverse complement strand
GGAAGGGGCGGAGGGCGCGGCGGAGGCGGCGGCGGGCGGCGAGCGGCGGCCGGGAGCCGGGGCACGGGCGGAGGGCTCGGCCCGCGCCGCGCAGCATGGTCCGGGAAACCAGGCACCTCTGGGTGGGCAACCTGCCGGAGAACGTGCGCGAGGAGAAGATCATCGAGCACTTCAAGCGGTGAGTGCGCACCGGGACGGGGGTCCGGCCGGCCCGCGCTGTGTGGGGAGGACGGGGGGGAAGAACGTGGGAAAGGGGGGGAGGAGTGCGCGGGGCCGGCGGTTCCCGTGGAGAGGAGGAGGAAAACAGCGCTGTAAATAACCCGCGCCATGGCGGGACCGGCGGCGCGGCCGCAGCGGGGAAATACAAAAACGGCCAAAAATGGACCCGAAACGGCGGAGCGGCGGCGAGGGGAGCTCGGCCGCCGGCTCAGAGAGGATCGCAGTGCCCGGAGGCAGCGCCGAGCCAGCTTGTTCGACAGTCCTTTTTTTTTTTTTATTATTATTCTTCAACGCTTGGAGTTTTCTCCGTTTATTTTCGCCCATTTCACTGCGTTTCCCTCCCGTCTGGAGCCCCTGGATGATGCTGCGTGTCCCCCCGAGGTGCAGCGGGCGGTGGGAACCGAAGCGCCTGCAGCTGCGGGAACGTGACTCTCAAAAAAAAAGAAAATAAATAAATCACCCAAACCCACGGAGAAAACACGGGATCCTCCACGCGGGAAGCGCCCTGGACTCCTTATATCGTGCTGGGTTGTTTTTTTTCTTCTTTTTATTTTTTTTTTTTGTTGTTGTTGCATAGGTTAATCCCGCTCATAAGGAAGTAGTAGCTGTTTGCATGGTTGTGTTTTTTTCCTCCTCCCTCCGTCTTTCCCTGCGAGGAGGAGGAGGAGGAAGAGGCTTCTCCCCCGCCGCCTCAGCAACACCTTTTTCCTCGGGAAATGCTCTCAAGTTGATGCAACCCCCGCTGGAAGCTGTTTTTTTAGGGTGAAAAAGGAATTAAGCAGCCCTGCTCAGCTCATGGCCCCTCCAGACGTTGGTTTAATCCCACCACTGCCAGGAAAAAAAAATGGATTTTGAAGCTTCCTTTAATCTTTCTGCGCTGGAAAAATGACGGAGCGTCCTTAATAATGAGTCACCATGGGAAAAATAGATGCGGTGACACCGAGGGGGGAGGAAGGAAGGTCCCAGCGCCTCTTCCCTGGCTCCCGATCGCCTGTGCTGTGAAGGGACTGGGGGTCTCACATCCCCCTCCATCCTCCTGGCCTGAGCTGCTGCAGCAGCCAAACCCCATCTGCGCACCCTCATCGCTCCGAAATTGCCCTGTTTTAATCGAGCTTCACCTTTTTCCACCTTTATTATATTCCCCCCCCCCCCCCGAGCCCAGATTGGCCGCTCGGTCCGTGCCGGATGGTGGATCTGTATCCAAGGTGGTTTGTCGTGTCCCTCAGTCCGGGTTACGTGACCCAGTGCTTTACAAAGGCAGGGGGGTTTTGGGGGAAAAACCCCTGCTCCTGGGTTGTTTGATTAATTCCAGCCATAACTAGGGGAGGGAACGGGCACTCCACAGTGGAAATTTGACATTCCTGGGTTTTATTTTGTCCAGTCCTACTTTTGTAAGATGTATTAAGGCAGGAAAAAAGTTGCTATGGTACTGTTGCTTGGAGATGGATGGGAAAAATGGCAGGCGCTGAATTAATTACCTTTTTTTGGTTGTTTTTACCTCGGCGAGTTGTGCTCCGAGGTTTGGGAAGGAGATTTGCAGCCAGGCGTTTCTCCCAGTTTCTCCCTGGTTTTCCCAACTGATTTTTACCCGGGATTTGTGTGTTTGGGTGAGGCTGATCTCAGGCCAGTAAACACAGTGAAAACACACTTCAGCCCTTCGGCCGCGGGTACTGAAGGGGGAAGGGGGATGACACGCTGCCTCCAGAGCCTTTTGGGGTGTAAGCACGGGAAGCTCTGCGGCTGCAGAGGGATGAGGGGGTGAGCGCGGGGCTCTCGGTGTGTAGGTGCTGGAGGTGGACAATGGAGCGAGGCTTCCTTTGTATGCCCGTGCTCGCCTGGGGGAAGGGACACGCGCGGCTCGGGGGCTGCACCGGGCTCGTGGGTTTATCCACAGGGAGGGAAAGCTGTGGAGGTGGGATGGGGAAGGCTTCCCTCTCCTTCAGTTTGGAGAGAAAGTCTTTTCGGATGGAGCGGGGCTTGGCAGAGCCCAGTTCCCACCCATCCCCCAGCCTGGGAATAGGGCGGAGAGGCTGAGCCATGGGAGCGGTGCGGGGAAGGTTTTGGGGAAACACCTCCCGAAATGTGCGCTGGGCCGGGCCCGGCGTTACCCCCGGAGCCTCTGTGCAACCCCCCGGAGTGTTTGTGTTCCCACTGAGCTTGGGAAATACTGCCCTGCCCGGATGGGAGCCGCGGCTGTTGCTCAGTCCCTGCCAGGGGCAAGTTGGAGAAACAACCATCTTGTTTCTGAAGAAGTAAAAATTCAGGGAAAACTCCTAAAACTTCCAACCCAGCAGGAGTGTTCAGTGTGAGGGGGTTTGCTGCTTCTCCTTCCCCTTTCGCTCAACCACTGGCTGTGGGAACCTTGCTTGGCTTTGCAGCCTCACAAGGAATTCTTTTAAGGGATGAATTAAGATGAAAGAGGCATTTTGAAGAAATTGTATGTTTGGGTTTTTTTTTTCCCCAGATGCTCCTGATTAGTTTAGTTTAGTGCAAATGGAAATAACACTGTGCTTATGAATCCCTTTCTCAAATTAGAAAATATTGAAGCTGGTCTCAAGAAGTTCTGGCTTATGTGAGCAGTGTTATTTTTCCTTAAAAGCAGTGTTATTTTTCCCCTTAATCACCCTTTCTAAAATCTATTCCCTTGATATTAAAGGGGATTGCAAAGGAGAGATTTTCTCTGCGTTTTAATGGGTTGAAATTGTTTTGTCCTTTCAGTTTCTTACCTAAATACTCCCTTTTTAAAAATCAATGCTCTGTATTTTCTTTCAACTAAGCTATTAAGTCAGCCTGAAATAGAAAAGCAGCCAGTGCCAGGATTGGAGATGCACTGTTAAGGTGGAACAAGCAGTGAATCCGAGCTGGGATCTGGGAGATGTGAGCTGGGGGGAGCAGTGGGAGCTGTGCTTTGGGTTCTCCTAATTATTGCTGCAAAAAACCCCGTCGTTCACCATCACTGAAACAGATGCTCGGCAGCTTGGAGAACAAGGCACCTAAATATAGTAACAGTTGTCCCCAGCACAAGTGCTGCCCTTCCATATTTTTCCCCCCCCCTGTGTTTTCTTCCAGTTATCCAAAAGAATGTGACTTTGTCCCTTTTATTGGTGTTTTAGAGGGCAAAGAGGAGTAAAAGCCTCTTAATTATGGACCATGTGACTGTGCTGGGCCATCTCCTCTGCTGGGGGAAGAATTGGGACATTCACAGTGGTAACCAAGCCCAGGAGAAACCCTGGATTTCAGGAAACAAGTTTCTCCTTTAAAATTGACAGAAATAAATTGTGGATTGGGGCAACCTTGGAGAAAACAAATAACTTTTAAGGGTTTTTTTGGGGGGGAAATGGGCTTTTTCTGTTTTTGCTGGTGTCTGTTTCTGAGGAGGTGCTCTGGATGCCTCCTGGAGAAGTGGTTGGCATATGGAACCCGACTGCAACACACCTGCCCTGACAGCGAGTGCCTGTTTGATTCTGGTGGTTTCTAGAGAGCATTTGGTCAGTTTGGGAGAACATGTTCTGCCTTGGTGGCTGGGGGTGTCAATGCAGTGGGCTGAGGAGGCACAGAGGGGTTTTGGTAGCTCTGATAACGGGCTGTGGGAAGGGAGAGCATTGGTCACTGCTGGTGTGGAGCACTCAGGAAAAACCCAATTGCCACATCTGACACCAGCAGGTCTGGCAGTGCCTTTCCATGGGAACAGGCTGGAGGTGGAAGGAACAGCACTCCTGGTCTTCTGGTAAAACTCTTAAATTGCTTCCCAGGTTTTTGTTGCTGATCACGGATTAATAGTGATGCTGGGATGCAAACACAGGGATGGTTACCCCAACCCCCAACTCAGTTCTGCCTGGTTTTATTGTAGGAAAATAGAGAAGTAAGGCTGCAGAAGGAACTATTCCTGTTTTCTCTCTTGATTTGTGTCACTTCAGGTGACAGTATTTTCACACATGAGGTACTGCCCTTTCCAGCTCAGAGCTTTGGAGGAGGGAGAGGGTACAGTGTGCTTTGCTGGAATATTGGGCAGCATCAGGACTTGTCTGTGCTGGTTTTACAAACACCTCCCGTAAGGTAATCATAGTTTTGTGGAATACAGAGACCATGGGAGGATGTTTGGTTGGGAGACTGGGGCAGGGGGATTAAATTAATTGCCCAGAATGAGAAGGGGAGGGAAGGTGTGGAAGGCATGGGGTGAGTTTTGCCTCAGGTCTGGTTGGGCTCCCCTGGGAAGGCAGCCCTGCTCCGGTAGGTTCGTCAGTCGGGCGCTTGATTGGGGTGATGGTGCTGCTGGTTCCAGTGGTGGTTTTCCATTCGATCTTTAATTATTTTATTCCTAATATCAATCCACAAACGTCCCAGAGCAGCCCAGGCATCACCTCCTGGTGTACCCAGGGTGTCACCCCGTGCTGTCTGTCTGCAGCCGCCTCCTCCTTCCCCCGAGGCCCAGTCACACCAGGGATGGCTCCTCAACAGCAGGAGATTCAGGAATCCTCTGCCTGCTCTGGATGCTGCTCTTTGCCTGCACTTGAGGTGCAGGTTGATGCCACACTGTCCGAGGAAGTGCCTGGCTAATTATTTCAAAGAAACTTAATGAAAAGCTGCCAAGAGCGTAGATTTGGACTAAGCTCTATTAAGTGGTTTTACATGCTGAGCTGGGGTAGAAAGATAAGTTGATGTCACTTGGTCACAAAATTCTGTCACTGCTGAGCCTGGCTGGCATTGTTTCTCCTCTGAAGTTTCTTCAAAGGTCTGGGCTGTGTTTAGTTGTGATTATTTGTGATTTGATGTAACGGCTTCTGTTGTCACTGAGCCGCTCTGGAGCGATGTTGGCTTTTGTTATTTCTTGCCCTTGCTGTAAATTCCTTTGGTACAGGGATAAAATAATCCTTGCAGAGCACAACAAAACAGATTCCTATCTTGAGAACCTACCAGTGCTTGCGAGGCGTACGGAGGTACTGAATCCGTGCAGGAAGTCGGAACAGGGGATGAGAAAAGCCTTGTTGACTGGTTTTTTTATCCCTCCTTTTTTTCCACAGGCCAGAAAGTCATGCCAAGTTCTCTGAGTGACTGACCTTGTTGCTGTCTTAAGGTGTGTCCAAAATGAGGTCCTTGTCTTTGCTGAGGGCAAAGAGGCGCTCGCTGGCTTTCCATAAAAAAGGAAGTAAATATCCAAATGAGTAGAGGGCAGGTTGCAGATCTTGGATGGGGAGGTGAGTCAGGATGGACCTGGGGCTCCTCAGGAGTTTTGTTTTCGTGAGCTGCTGTGTCACAACTGCAGCCTTGCTCTTGTTGGTGTCGTGGTGGTTTCACGCTGTTGTCGGCTTGTGAGGAAGAGGAGGAGATGCCTCCTGCACGTGAGAAATAAACCTCAGAACAGCCTGCTGAGGATGTTTGGGAAGGGGTAGAACTGAGGGTCTCTGCTCCTGGCTGCTTTTAGGAGGTTTTGGGAGAGTTGCTGGATGTGAGTCGTGGAGCTGCCAGTGGGGTGGATCTGTTCTGGGTTTGGTAGATACCAAAAATAAGCACCAGTGAGATATTTCACTTGTGTTTTTCATTAAGTTCAGTGAACTTGCTGAGGTCTGAGAATGCCCTGAAACTGAAGACTGCAAGGACAAACATTGCTAAACAATGAACTGAGGAATAAACTAGAAAAATGATTACTCTCCATAATCAGATCCTGAGTTGCTGCATCTTCGACATTCCGACTGAGGAATCTCGTGGGAGGAGTAGGACCCTGCAGATGGAATTTCACAGTGTACAACCAGCCTCGCTTTTTACCTCTGCTGGAGCGTCTGTGGTGTTCTGCAGACTGCTTGGACAGTTAATGAACATCAGACCAAAGCTGTTTTTATCGTTGCCCAGGATACAAGTCAGTGTTTCCCACCTGGTGGTTCTACACACGCTTGTTTGGAGGTTTCATCTTTCGGCCTGGGGAGTGATGATGGCAGCTCACATCTCCTGAATCCCCTCCCCACACCTGCTCTGCAGCAGTGCATTCCGACGTGGTGAGGGCTCCTGGACGAGGAATAAAACCCAGCAACTCCTTTGGTTTTGTGCATTTCCATAGTTATTGTTTAACCTGCTGACGCTCTGTAATCGTCCCCTGCAATCTGTGAAATCCTGCAGTGTGAAGATAACATCCTTCAGGAAAAGAATAAACATGGTTCCAGGCTTTTCATAAGTACACTGGGCCATATTCCAGGGCCTGCTGCAGTCCGGTCTGGCAGCAGGATGGGCTGAACTGGATTTCGTTGAAGCGACATCCTTCATGGGATGGATTTTTCAGAAGCGTGTCCTGTCGCATGTGTTTGGCTCTGGATTAGAGTTTGGATGTCTGTGCCTTGTCTGAGGTCCAGACATTCGTGGTGACCTGGGTGAGGAGGCAGCAGAACCTGGATGTGAAAGGAACATCAATTTACCGCTCAGACAAACTGATGATGGGAGGAGAGCGGCAGACTGTCGCAATGACCACGTTCTGCTTAAAGGCTCAGGTATTTTTAAGAACAAAAGGAAGGGTTTTTTGCTTTCTTTTTCTTCCCCTTTTTAAGTAGGCTCAGCAACGTAAAACTGAAAGTGATTTTTGGTTTAAGCACACTTAGATGTGACGTGTGAGCTTCCGCATCCGACCAGAGCGCCCTGAATGCGCTCCCACCTCTCCTCTGAAAAGCCAGGGAAGTCCAGCATCTCCAGGAGTGTGAATGGATGTTCTGCAGGGCTGTCTGTTGGATACCACCCGCTCTCTCTGCAGATGGAGACAGTGCTGACCTGTGTGTGGGTTCCTCTTGGATGGCCCTCTATCCAAACAGAAGAGCTTCCTTGTCTTTTGTTATCCCCAGGTGCAGTAGGAAATGAGAGCTGGGTTCAAACCAAGTTCCTGTCACAAAGGTGGTCAGGTACCCACTCAAAGCTGGGTTTGAAATGATGTTTTAGCTCAGTAAAAATTGCCAGATTGTAAATGACTTCATTTTAGCAAGTGGTGAACCACTTCCAGTTTTCCTCCAGGCACAAAGCTGAGCTGGTTGTGTTTGTTGTCCGTGGGGGTCAGTGAGTGGTGTCCCTGTCACAGCTGGGTGAATACCTCCTGTCCTCACTGACAGTGATGGCTGCCAAAGGGACACAGAGGCTTGTTTCAAAGTTCCCTCTTTAGGCTCTTTGTGGCAGCTATGGGGCACCTGTAATAGTTAATAGGGCAAAATAAGGAAAATAAATTGCCAAGTTGTACATTTAAAGAAGTCGTCCTTGGAGGGAAAAACAGTCTTCCGGCCTCATTAGCATCCTAAGTGTGAGGGGAATAAAAGCTCAGGGTGGATGAGTATCTCCCTTGTATACCTAATCACCATCTGACTTAATTTCAGGGGGTCTGTGAGATGCTGCTCTTGGGAAGGCAGCTGGATACGCACCCAGCCAGCCAACGGTCTGCACAGTCACTGCCTTGTAATAGTCTCAATAAACCTTTGGTGTTTTTCTTAACTCTGAAACAACTCATTGGGAGAATTAGTTGCAGAGAAGCTTTGCCACGTTTAAAAAATAAAAGTGGCTTCAGTGCTGATGTTGTAGATGATAATCTGGTTGTGGGCACAGCAAGATTCACCGTTTTTTGGCAGCAGTTGAGCTCAGGAAGCATCTCTTCCTCTGCATCCTTTCCGAGGTTACAGCCCCTGGGTTGTGCTGCAGTTCTCGCTCTTGCCTCGCTCGTGTCAGGCTGATCTTTCAAAACGAGCCCTGGAAGGTGAAGCTGATCCCTGAACTGGCGTAAGACGAGGGAGCAGCTTCCCGGTGGTTGTGTTGGTGTACCCGGTTGTGTGGCAGGTGGTTCGCTGTACCTGGATGTATCCCTGAACCACAGGAAGAGCCCTCTCAGTCTCGTAGTCCCTGCACACCTCCAGATATGGCTCTGCTCATGTCTTTGGTGTGGTGAGGCCTCCTTTAGGTTGGCTCATAAAGCCGAGGTGTGAAACCTCGCCCGTTGTTGCGATGAAACTCAAATTTCCAGCTCGGCTTTGCAAAACCTCGACTTTGAGTTGCAGCAAACGAAAAGCCATTAAAGTCTGGCTGGTTCAGGAGCTCAGCTGTGGAAAGTCCCAAGCTCTTGCCTATGGAGAAGGCACCTGGAGTGCAGGTAGTCACTGCAGACAAAACACACCCGAGTGTGTGCCGGGCTCTGGCCATCAGAGGGGAATATGAGATTCCACGGGCTGACACTGGGCTCCTGCTGAGGACTGTGGGAGCTGGTTTAGTCACAGGGACAAGCACTTTCTCCAGGGCGATGGTGATGGTGAGTCACAGAGCAACCAAATAACATTTACCCGTCTGTGTTTGGTGACTGGCTGGTGCAGCAGAGCGGGAGCGGCTGGGAACTGGCTGTCTGTCCTCCCCGGTTTCACCTCTTAGCAGCAGGTGAACTGTGGGGTTTGGGGCTGTGATTCCTTGGAGCAATGGCTGATTTCTGTCAGAAGTTAATTTCAAATTTTTAAATTTAACGGGCTGAACTGAAGCTGGTCGCATGTTCAGACCAAGTTGTGGTTCAAGGGGGAAGAGTAATTCCATCACTTGGGGTGGTCTCAGAGACTGCAGACAGGATACATTTTCTTTTCTTCTGAAATACCATTTTCTGTAAAATGCACAAAACCTTGGTGAAGAGATTGTAACATTTGTCCTTTCTGGAGGAGTCTGAACCAGTGATTATCAAGGCTTTAAGCTTTAAGATGATCCACGTTCCAAGTGCTCTGCAGCATGGCAGGGACACCATAATGTTGTGACTCTGCATTTTCCTCCATCTGCTGCTGAATACATGCAGAGCAGAGCTTGGGGAAGCAAAACCGAGATGGGGAATTACCCTTTCACGTAAGAATGAAAAAACTTGATTAATCAAGAGATTCCCCTACACAGTTGCGATGCAGCGCGTTCTTAACATCAAATCCAACCAAATCCTGAAATCAGTCACGCAAAGGAACAGGCTTGAGCAATTCCCCTGCAGAAAGCGTTGAACACAGCCCATCACCACTGGTGGTTCTGAAGCAAATCTACAGATTATGCTTTAAGCTGGAAGGAAAAAAAAATGCCCTGGAGATGGAATTCGGCGGCTCCGTGTCTGGCGTGTAGGAACGTGACAGCGCATCTGTGTGGGTTGGGGATAAAGAATCGCAGCTCGTCGTGCTTGATACAACACAGCTGAACATGCAGAGTTCCTACATGTTTCTGTAACCTTTTCATGCTTCTGCAAATAGTGATATTTATTCTGATCTGCCTGGAGAGCAAGATTGAGGTGTTCCTGCCATGGATGCATCTCTTCCCTAATCAATTTTGGACCCGTTCGCCAGTTCCAGCTAAACCTGAGGGCGCACGGGATCTTCAGTCTCAGACACGACGTTCCTTTGAGTTTTGTGAAAACAAGCGGTTTTAATAGAGGAGAGAGACCTGATTAGTGGCCCCATGGAGAGAAAAGCTGCAGCGAGAGTGCAGCTCTTATTAGACATTAAAGAATCCACATGGGAGAGAGGTGTTCCTGACCGTGGGAAAAGCTGCAGTGGGAACTGGCAGTTATTGGACGCCGGAGAATTCGACCTCGAGACACGCATCCGTAAGAAATGAGTCCTCATTAGTTCTGCTCACAAAGCCACTTCGGTTCTTTCTTTTTTTTTTTCTCTCAATAATATATATACCAATGAGCTGTGGATGCTTTTCCTTCATTGTTCCAAAGAGACAACCAGGAAAAGTTCCTTAGTAACAGAACTGCCTGTTTTTGGGTGGCTGAGGTGCCACTGGCAGCTGTCAGTGGGAATGCTGGGCTGAGCCCTTCGTTCCAGGCCGAGCTCTGGCTGTGGATGGGCTGATGCAATGCCGGGTTCTCCTGACGCTGCCGGCAGCGGAACTGCTGACTTGGGTGAGGATGATATTAAATGTAGCCCAGTGAGATATTACATGGAGTGCCAAGAGGGTTTCTTATTCATCCAGCTTCATGTAATCCCTGTGTCCAAAGCTCCCCCAGCTCCCCCTCCCTCAATCCTCATCCTGCTTTGAACTGGGACTCCTCCTGAGTGCTGTTCTGTGTTGTGGGGGTGTCCCAGTGGAACTGATATTTCAGGAATGGGTACACCTATATTCACATATCACCTGTGTGTGTGTGCTGGAACAGCTGATCTGTGGCATGACTGGTTGTCCTGGGGGTTACAGAAAAATTTCCCGGTGTGTTGACTGTTGGATGAAATTGTTGCCACCGACAGTGGGAACTAAGAGTAAACAGTTCTGTATACTCTGTTTCTTCCCCCTCTGGTGGCACATAATAATTCCATTTGTATATTAATACCTCAGCAGCATCCAAGAGGTCACTTTGCAATAGAGACATAAACAACATGTCTTAATTAGGAATCAGTCTTACTTGGGGTTTTAAAATGGAGCTGAGCTGTAAAGCAAGAGACGAGCTCTCGTTCCACACGGAGTTATCTCCGGACTATCTGCTCCTGAATACCAGAGGGATCAGGAGTATCGGTGAATGTGCCTCTGCTCGCTTCTTAATTTCCTACTTTGTCATCTCTCGGGGAGGGATTACGAGTGCAGACAAAGCCCTGGCTGTTTTCCGTGCGTGGCAGGAACACGTGCTGTATCTCATTAACGAAACCCCCGCCTGTAGTCGGGAGCTGGGAGATTTCCCGCTCTGTGCTGCTGGGGGGTAAAGGGATCTGCAGGGTCCAGAGGGATCCGGGTTTGAGTGGTCTGGGTGCTCGGGCAGGAGGGTAGAAGTATGAACATAGTGCTCAGGATTCACCCCAGGATTGTCTGGCTGAGCTCCGTAGCCTGGTTGGTTGTTTCTGCTCCTGAATTTTGACGTTTCCCTGAAGATCTTTATTACTTGGAGAAGAGCTGCAGAGAATGCCCTGAAGAACATAGTTTTTCTCCCCCCAAAGGTCTCAGAGCCAATAAAGATCACTCTAAACAGGTTTTAAAGCATCTCAGATTGCAATCTAGAAAATGATGGGAGCTTGGTAATTAGGGCATGTTTCTGAATCACTGTTGTCACAAGGTCTGTTCTCGGTGTGGCAGCTGGAAAACCAGCGCTCCTTGTGATACGAGGAGCTTTTATTTCGCCTGGCTGAGGAAGGTAAAGGATTTCAAAGCTGCACATCATGTGGATTTATCACTTGCTGGTGAGCTTTCCTACTTGTGGTTGTCCAGAGCTCTGTCCCAGCCCTGTCACCAGGGCTTACCTTTACAGATGCAGCAATTTATCTACACCAGTGCCCCCAGCACAGGTGACAAGCAGGAGGAGCTGGAAACCATTGCACAGCAGGAGATGATGATAGAGTTGCCATCATGGAAATGTGGTGGGATGACTGGCACAACTGGAGTGCTGTAACCTCTTGACAAGGAATTGGCAAGGTGGTGGGATTTACGGAGTGCTTGAATTGTCTGGAGCTTTGTGGTGGTGGTGACAGGGTTCAGTGTTTATGGGGAAGAATGGTGGGAAGGCCAGCAAGGCAGATATCCTGGTGGGTGTCTCTCCTAGACCACCCAACCAGGATGTCCCAACCAGGAGATCCAGTTTGTCCCGAAGAGGCAGATAAAATATTCTCTAAGCAGGTGGGAGAAGTCTCATGATTGCTGGCCCTTGTTCTCATGGGGGACTTCAACCCACCCTACATCTGCTGGAAATACCAACCCAGGGGAGAGGAGGCATCTTTGAGACTCATGGAGTGTGTGGAAGTCACACTGGTGAGGGAGCCAAGCGGGGAAGGTGCCCTGGTGGACTCTGTGCCCAGCTGCCAGTAGTAAACACTGCTCCTGGTGTGCCCTAGGTGCAGCTGCTGCCAGGGCTGCCCTGGGGACGTGGCCCTGTTTGTCTGGAAGCATTTGAGATATCGTGTGACAGATTCCCCAGGGCTCAGCGACAGTCCCATGGGGTGAAGCAGTTGTGGCTCAACAGGTGACAGTTCCCCACATTTATTTGAGTTAATTTTAAGTGTAGTTTTCCAGGACTGTGGAATTCTGTTTCTGTCGAGATCCATCTCGATGAATTGGAATGATTTTCATCCCAGCCCTGTGCACGCTCTTCTTGGTAGTCTGTCCCTGGTTTTACTCTCTGCTACTGGTCAGCTATTGTATTTATAAAATAGTGCATTTTTTAGTACTTTTTGTTTAGATTCCTTTATTCTTCTGTGTTTGCCAGCCCTCAGGTCCCCTTCCATGCCAAGCATGTGATGATACTGTCAGATTTGAGTGGATTTTGAGTAATGCTCTGTGTTACTTGAGGTAAACTTTAATTCCAAAGACTTGTGCTGCTCATGTCTGAGGGTGGTGAAATACCAGCTCATATCACTCTTGATATGAAATTCCCTTCATAAAAAAAAATAATAAGTATGTAAATATATTTCATGGCAGGTAAAGCATGTGGCTCAAATGAGTACAAAGCCTGGAACATGGTGGGGTGTCATTTTCTTCAGATAAGCATGTTTTACCTTCTCCATATTTCATTTGTTATATTACTGCCCTCGTTGTGATCAGTCACAGTGCCCTGAGCTTTGCAAACACCCATGTAAGAGCCAAAAGTTCCCTTTGTGTTGCTGGCTCAGGAGCTCACAGCAGAGAATATTAAACACCTTCTGTGAGCAGTACAGGCGGGGGACGCTCTCTGTGAGCTGGTGGGGCTGGAAGGTGGTGCTTAACTGTGAGCAGGATTTCTGCAGGGCAGCTGTCACCAGGGCTCAGTGTCCTGCTGCTGGTAAGATCCCAGTGTGGTGGGTGTTCTGGTAAGATCCCAGTGTGGTGGGTGTTCTGGTAAGATCCCAGCGTGGTGGGTGTTCTGGTAAGATCCCAGCGTGGTGGGTGCTGTTGGTAAGATCCCAGTGTGGTGGATGTTCTGGTAAGATCCCAGTGTGGTGGGTGCTGGTGGCAAGGCTGCAGTGCTGTGGGTTCTGCTGCCCTTTGGTGTGTTATTTTCTGTGCTGGAAGTGGCTGCTTGTGCTGTTGTGGTGGGCCAAGTTCTCAGGCTGTGAAATGAACATCCATGATAGCAGAAGATCCTAGAAATGATGTTTGTGGAGTTGAGAGACATCCATCAGCCTGGCTAGAATATGGATCTGGTGGTGGCATCCTGCTTTATGGAGCTGTAGCATCTCCACATCTTGGATTTCCCTGTACGTGGAGCGAGACCTGCTTTGTGCAGGGGGAATGCAGGGCTGGAGTACCTCAGGTACTTGGACTGATGCAGAGTTGGGAATAAGGAGAAGAGGCGCAGACATCTGGCAAAGTACTATTTCAGGTCACATTATTTTGTTATGAAATAACAACAAAGCCAGAGGAACGTGATTGGCCAAGGAAAGCTTCAAGCTGTGCGAGCGTTCTACTGAATAATGCAGGCTGGGGCTTGCCGGGTTATATAATCACGGAGGAGGAAGGAGCTTGAGTGTGGCACGGAAAAATCAGCCGAGCTTTTCAGATGGCTAAAGATATGTGGATGTAGCCAAAGGGAACCCAAGTGAATGCAAAATACTCGGATGTCCTCCTGTATGAGGGCATCTTGTCAAATCATGCTCGTAATGAGCGGCAACGCACACAAAGAGCTGCTGGCCTGGTTTGGGTCTTGGAGGGTGTCTTACAGTTCATAGTATCTGGAGTGTAGCATTGTGTCGGCTTCAAAATTAAAATGCAGTGAAGGTTTTAGGCTGGGATGGAGCTGACCTGCAGAACTCTGCAGTGCTGGAGATGGCTGGGGGGAGCTCAGCACGAGAAATCGGGAGGCACTATGATTTAAAGTGGGATTTGGTTTGTATTAAAAAATTAGTTCTCCCTGATTTCAGCCCACCTTTTCCTATCGAGTAGATCATCCTGTAAAGATCCTAATGAGTTTATTGCAGCTAAGCCGAAATGGTTTGTTGGACATGGAAAGCCGAGGGTGCCGATACCCCGGTGTAGGGCAGGTTGTGGGGTGGCTTTGGCCGTGTCTGGGTGACACGTCGCCCCTGGGGAGGAGGAACCAGCCCAGCCTTGTGTTTCCCAACCCGGCCGCGCTGTCTGCTGGTACAGGAGGAAGGGCTGGAGAGCGAGGGAACCATGCCGAGCGGCTGTGCCAAGAGCCCAGGGACATTTCAGCTGCTTGAATATAGAGGTGCTTTGATCTACAGTGAATAAACCGATAATGCTTAAATTATGAATTCCTTCTCTTTGTCTGAAAAGCTGGATTAGCGAGGCTTTGTTCGGGCCGTGATTATTGAGCAACTTTTTCGTGCCAGGGCCGCTCGATGTGTGTTTACAGCCGGGGGCTGCGGTCGCGCTGCGCTGGTGGAGGGGCTCGGTGACATAACAGCCCTCGCACGTCCTCGTCTCCTCTGCTTCAGCCCACCGAGAACACGGCCCTCGCTGTGACCCCGAGCTAATGATTAATCGGCAGGAGCCGCGGACGGGAAGGGGCCCTGAAACGCCTCGTTTTCCGCGGTCTGCGGAGCCGGAGCCGAGCGAAGGCGCCTCTTTGTTTCTGTTGGTCTGGCAGCGATTGCAAAACGCGGCCTTGGGAAGGGCTGACGCGCAGGTGGAGCGAAGGTTGAGAGGAGCCGCTCTGCCAGCACTGCCAGAGGTCGCGGCCGTGCCTCCCCTGGGCTTTTGTCCCTTCCCAGCCCTGTGCCCGGACAAAGGTCTCCGCTCGGAGCGCCTTCTCCTCCATCTTGCCTTCGCTCCGGCGTTAGGAAGCGGTGCTGCCGCCTCTCCTCCCCCGGCCCTCCGGAAAGCAGCGTAGTTTTTTTCCCTGTAACGTGTTCCTGTGCTGCAGTGAAGCCTTGTGGTGATGCAGCACTGCAGATCTCCCTCCTCTCCCCCCCGGTCTCCTCCCGGCAGCGTCTGCCAAGACGGGAGCAGCTCGGAGAGCCGCCAATGGGTGCGGCCGGGCCGGATCCCTCGGCAGATGGATCCTCCGGTGGGGACCGGAGGGTGTCTGTAATCGCACGGAAAACGCAACCTTCCTCTTGCAGCGGCTGTCCTGCAATACTCAGGGCCGGTTTTCTTTCATCCCCCCCCCCCTTTCTGCTCCCTTTCTCCTCCCCCGCCTGCCTCCCTTGCTTTCAGCAAAGACGATTGTCGCAGATTATCCCGAGGGCTCGTCAAGGGTACGGGGCAGGACACCAAAGCACAGCGTATATTTGTGTGTCTGGATAACAGGGGGATTAAAAGGCGCCATCTCCAAGGGGAGTGATGTACCATGGCTGCAGGGAGTACAGGAGTAGCCTCCCCCATGCATTTCTTAGTTAGAAAAAAATACTGATTTTTTAATTACCAAAATACACTTCTCCCAGTATAAACATTAACACTGGGAGGAGTTGTGTGTTTGCTGGTTGGTTTTTATGGTACAGGGGAACCTTATTATGTGGATGTTTTGTATTTTCTCCTCTTTCTGGGCAGCATTACCTTGAATATTTGAACGTTTTAACACATTCTGGATCTTCTGCAGCAAAAGAAAACTGATTGAGGTCTGACTGTGTATATGCATAACACATAGGGGTTAGGATTTCAGAATGGGGCAGTAATTGTTGAGGTGGTCAGAGCCCAGTTTCTGGTGTCACCATAGGCAGCACTTCATGTGAGGTGGGCTGTGGTGACTGCAGTAAAAGGCAGTTGGGATTTTAGGGATTTTGATACCATTTAAGATACTATTTCTCCCCCCCCCTTCAAAGATTGTAGGCAAATATGGGCTCGTGTTGCCAGGAACTGAATGTGTTAACAGCAACAGGAGAGTCTGTGATCTGCCCCATCCCAGTGGGAACTACATGGTTTAGAAGAACTCACTGCCTGGGAGGGTTGGAGCTCTCTGTCCTGTTATATCTTTATTGGTAGAGAACCAGTGCTGAAACACGTGTCAAAGGGTGGTCCTAACTAGGATTCCGAATGATTTTCCTATATTTTGTCACGTTCATTCATGGCACGAACATTTGCTCAAATAGGCTCTTTCCTGTTTTCCTTCCCCCTCCTTCCTTTCCTGTTCCTTCTCTCTCTACATCTGGCACAACCAATGAGGCCATTTTTTCCCCTCACACAGATTTTATTAACCATCTCCTCTTCTGGGATTTGTAAATCTTGCCTTGAAAGGCAAGATAGCAATATCCAGCTTCCAGAGGCTGCAAACTTTGAGGAGCAGTTCCATTTGCCAGTGTTTGAAACTTTTAATTAAATAAAACAGAAATAAAGAAATAAAAATACCCAAAGTATCAGTTTGGTATCACAGGTTGAGAAGCTCCCAAGAATTAATGTCACCCTTTGTACCCAGGAGTACAAAGGTGACAAGCTCTGCTCTGGAGAGCTGAGAGGCAAGAACGTGCCCCATATGGAACCGTGTCTTTTTATGCTCAACAAGGCACTTTTTGACTCAAAAGGTGCTCTTGTTTGCACACATCCATGTTCAGTGGAGTATAAACCAGGGAAAAAAGGGCTCTAAATCCAAACCAGGTTATATGTAAGTGTAGTAGGTCAGGCTGGAATGAGAAGGCAGCAGCGAGCGAGGCAGGCTTTCAGCTCGTATTAAGGATTAGTCATCCAACAACAATGATGAACTTGTGAGGTGCAGGGAAAGCCAGGCAGGAAACCGAGGCGGCTGCGCCTCAGCCCGGCCCTTGGATTCCCTTTTCCCTTCATGTATGGCTGAAAACTCTGCCTGGGTAAGGTCTGTTTACATCTGTTCAGCCTGTGCTGCCTTTGTGAATAGAAAATTCTTGCAGTAATTCCTCATGGAGTTTACAAATACTTCCTGACTGGGTTTTTTATTTGTGTGTCCCTTTCCTCTGTGTCAGCACATTCAAAAATGCAGTTTTTTTGCCTCTTTTTGTCCTGGATTACCCACTGCAGTTCAAAGCCTTTCCCTGGTTTGCTCTGAGTCTCTTGGCTGAGAGAACTGAGCACCCAAAATGCAACATGCTGCTAAAACATCACTGTGCTCATCCCCCCCATTTTGTCCTTTCTGCTGTGAGTTGATGCAAGTTATTCAGATATGTTTTTTCCATCTTTCTTTCCTTGTGTACACAAACATGTTTGGGTTTATCTTTATTTTACATAGACATTTACTCATCCCTCAGTGCCGGTGTTGCAGTTACTGAACACACATTACGTAGGGTGGTGTCACATTCCCCTGGTGTTCCTCGTCTGGCCTGGTCCGTGCTGGGGGTGGGAAGTTGAACCCTGTGAGTCACAGCCCGGTCTGGGGGTGCTGTGTGGGCCGTGTGTCCCACGAGGTGTTGGAAGCAGAGATCAGGAATGAGGATCACAGTGAAGACTGGATTAAATACAGCTGGGAGCAGTGGAATGGCTGTGTCAAGGTCATTTGTTCCCTGAGAAGATGGCTGGGCTGTCTGTATTTTTCCTCGTGACACAGTTTTGTTTTAATTGTGTCTCTCCTGTCAGACTGATGACACATGGGGTGCTCTGGTTTGAACACCTCTCTGTTCCTTCAGAGCTGCTGTTGTTGCTCTGTTGCTATAAAAGGGGGATCCCGTGCTTGGCTCCCCACACCAGGAGTTCAGATGTAACAGTGGGAAGTTCAGATGGCCCTTTCCCCTCTCCAAATGGCTTTTCCCCTTTTTTAGAAAAGTTTCTCCCGTGATTGATTTTGCTGCCGCATGGGGAGGGCAGAGGGTTGGGTGTTGCTTTTGCAGGAGGCAATGCTATTAAACGTGGTCTTTTGCCACCAGCACTAACCTGTGTGCTCTGCTTTGCTTCTCTTCCAGATATGGACGTGTCGAAAGTGTCAAAATCCTCCCTAAGAGGGGGTCGGAAGGCGGAGTGGCAGCGTTTGTGGATTTTGTGGACATCAAAAGTGCACAGAAGGCACACAACTCTGTCAACAAAATGGGAGACAGAGACCTACGGACGGATTATAATGAACCAGGAACCATTCCCAGTGCTGCGCGGGGATTGGATGATACAGTTTCCATAGCATCTCGTAGTAGAGAGGTTTCTGGGTTCAGAGGAGGTGGTGGGGGACCCACTTACGGCCCCCCACCATCGCTTCATGCACGGGAAGGACGTTATGAGCGGAGACTTGATGGGTAAGTTCCAAGGTTTCTCTAGGCAGGTATTTTGTATTTGATATGGTGAGAAACACAAACTCGTATCTAGGGCCCCCAGATGGATTTAAAATTTTGGGAATTATCTATGTTTCCTATTTTGGGTTGGAAACGGAAGTGATTTCTATCCCAGTGGCTGGTACCTTGTGGATCCATAGAGGATGTGTCCTGCAGCTGGTTGGATATCTACCTACACTTGAAATAAGGTGGTTTTAAGATGGAAGATTTCCTTTGGCCAGCATCGATATTGGAGTTACTCTTTTCTAGAAGTAACGATCCCATTTCTTGGATAATATTAAGGCCTTGCTGGATGTATCCCTGCTGCCAGATGGAGCTATCTTACTCTACAACATGTGGTGAAGTTCTCTGTGGAGTATCTTCGGAATACTAGAACCTAAAATTCGGTGAAAGCTTGATGCCTAGTCCTCAGTTCTCACTATACGCAGTGGGTATGTTAATTGGATTGTCACCACAAAATTTCTAGTAAGACTTTAATGATGCAGCCCCTTGGATTCTACCGACAACTCTTAGCCATGGAAATAACGCTTGGATGGAGAAGACCGAAGGCAGCTTGTGATGGTTCCATTTTGGATCTACATCATTTCCAAGTTATTGGGATTATTCTTTCTGATGGTATTGGCAAAAAGAGATGATGGACATTACTAAATTTTGGAAATTATAGTGTTTTTATTTTTTTTTTTTAATGCTGGGATAAGAACTACTGCCTTGAATTTATTGGATGGTATACAGTCAAGACGCCAGTAGCCATGGGGAGTGGATTACTATCTAGTCTCTTAAAAAGCTCTCTGCTGCTCCACATTAAACATATTTTAGCTTTAAGGACGTGGTGCTAATGCCATTTGTGGATACACCAGTGAGAAGTGACTGGGCTGGATGGTTACCGAGGCGGCCAGAGGATGCCTGTGGGCAGCAGCGTGGGGGCCCTCGGGCCTCGGGGAATCTTCTGCCAGCTGCTTGATTCAGACTTAGGGCTGGAAGTTAAAATAATGGATCTATTTAAGTGCCTTCTGTCTCAAGAAAGAAGTCTGGGGGTTTCAGAGTTACGGTTTCAATCTGGGACTACTTCCGTCCAGTGGAATTTTTTTTTTGTGTCTTGTCACTAAGATTTTTTTTTTTTTCTTGTTGGTTCATCTAAAATATCATTTGACACCCTTGCCCATTAAGAAGGTGGATTACCCCTGTAAGAGGGGCCAAAATTGGGGAAGTTATGTTCACAATTCTCTCCCTAGATTTAATTGGGAATATAGGTCGTGTTTCCACACTTGGAAAAGGTTGGTATGTCCTGCCCTGTGTATATTAGCCCCTCTCCTAACCCAAGTCAAACCCTCTCTTTCCACTAACTCCAGTAGCACTTAGTACTAATAGATAAATGAAGAAAGCACTGTAGCCAGTAGCTGTTCAGCTCTGCTTCCTCTGTCTGTCTTCTGTGTCCTTCTCACGGATAAGGATTTGTTCTTTCTGTCAGCTCGGTAGCCGTAACCTGCTAGAAAATACTGCTTTTTCTCTGACCTCATTAAATCAGCTCTCACTGATTAACACCTCCTAGGACGCTAAATGCAATTGTTTATAAAATTGTTGATCTTGGTCCTTCAAAAGGGGGGAAGGAAAAAAACCAGAGACACGTTTCTGTGCCAGATCCTGAAATATCTTTCCAAATTCCATTGTTGCGAGCAGGAGGTAATGGAAGTAGAAAGGCAACAATGAATTTCAAGCAGATGTAAAGTTAATGACATTCTGTTGCACGGGTAAAGTAGTTTCTTATATATAATTGGAGAGAAAAAATGCAGGCAAAACGTGAGCGAGCTCCCTAGAAAGCTTGATACAACCACAGAGGGTGAATATATTGAGAGGATTAAGGACCTAGTGATTCATTGGAGGAGGAATGGAAGGAACTTCCTGAGATGCTAATCAAAAAAAGATTTAAATCCAATTTTCAGTTTATAAAAGATCCCTGAAATATTTCTGCCATTTGAACTAGAGCTGTGATGCAGGAGAGGAGGAGTAGGCACAAGGCAGAATTGGGTTATCAGGATTCAGGGGGATTGAAGTGACTCATAACTGATTCTGAAGGAAGAATCCAAGAGAGAAGGCTGGGGAAAAAAAAAAGGTTGAAATGTCCTTCATAAGATGGATAATTAATTTTTAAATTGACTTTGGCTACCCTGACATATTTAGAATTTTACGAGTATTTTTTAAATGTTCAGTGTAATCAGTCTGGATTTCCATGTTGTGGATGTAATTGAGACGTACTGTCCTGGTACTTCTAAATTAGACTCCTCAACTATTTGTAATGTTCCTTTATCTGTCAGTTTTACTATTCTGTATTTGAGAGATCACACTAACTCAGAACATCACCGAGCCTTTCTCAATTGGCAGCCCAAATGTTGGAAATACTGAACCCAAGTGGACTGTAGCTGCTGGAAAGCAGCGTAGTCATGGAGACAGAAATTCTGTGATTGCAGCAACAGCAGCAATCGTAACAAAAACACCTCCTGAAAATTGGATTCCTGCTCCTTGTGCAGGGTCTTGGGGACCTGCATCCTTGCAGTTCTAGTGTTAGTAAAGGAGATGTCCGTGAGCGTAGCAGTCTGGTGAGATCAAAATTCCCTCCAAAGAGGGTGAAATATTTTAGAACAGCAACAAGAAAACCCCTAATTTTCTGGGAGTTCTCTGTGGGTTATGCCACCCCTTTTGAAAGCAGCTTCTTACCTCTGGGTCATGCTTTGCACGGAGGCTTTCATGGCTACAGCCCGGTTTGCCATGCCATTTTTACAGAAGGATCATTACAAGAGCTCCAGTAAATCTCAGAAAAAAATGTTGAAGCTCTTAAGCAGAAATGGAGGGGGGAAAAAAAGAAGTTATGGTGATGTCCACAAGATGAATTTTTTCTTGTTTACCAAACTTAAAAGAACCAAACCAAACACAACTGAGATGAGGATTCTGTGCTGGACAGCAGAATTCTTTTCCTGTGCAGGCAAAGATGCTGGTCATGAAAGCCCCGTATCGTGATTAAACCAAAATGATTGCTCAGCTTGATCGTATACGAATATAACTTTGGAGTCAAGTAAAATGTTTTGAAGTTTGTCAGTGTTTGCTTGGTAGGTCATTGCTGGTTAGCAGAGAAGCAGTCGCACAACGAGCCGAGTGCTGCCGTGAATGTTTGCATGATTTGCTTTCAGCTGTGCCTGCCCCTTTCTGATGCGATATTTTTCCCCCTTCCCAAATGCAGGGCTTCAGATAACAGGGAGCGTGCTTATGAACATAGTGCCTATGGACACCATGAGCGGGGGACGGGAGGATTTGATCGGACGAGACATTACGATCAGGATTACTATAGAGACCCTCGCGAGCGGACCTTACAACACGGGCTCTATTACACTTCTCGGAGTCGAAGTCCGAACCGTTTTGACGCTCACGACCCCCGTTACGAACCTAGGGCCCGGGAGCAGTTTACATTGCCCAGTGTGGTACACAGGGATATCTACAGGGATGATATTACGCGGGAGGTACGAGGCCGAAGGCCGGAGCGGAATTACCAGCACAGCCGGAGCCGGTCGCCGCACTCGTCGCAGTCCCGGACGCAGTCCCCGCAGCGCCTGCCCAGCCAGGCCGCCCGGCCCGCCCGCTCCCCCAGCGGCAGCGGCTCCAGGAGCAGATCTTCCAGCAGCGACTCCCTCAGCAGCAGCAGCAGTACCAGCAGCGACAGGTAGGTCCCTGTGTCGGGGCGTGCGGGGCGTCTGCCGAGGAGTTGTGAGCCCGGGCTGTGGAACGGTGGGGTGTTCGTGGCAAAGCATCGGTCACTGATGGAGAAGTGAACTGGAGTGAAATGTCAAAAGGCTCAGTTGGAATGAGAGGGATCTGAGGGGAACACTGTTGGCATCACTGGTTATTTTCCGTGGTGGATCCGTGCAGCGTCCATAAGGCACTGGCTGGGCAAAGCAGGGATGTTGGACACGCAGCCTCGCTGCCCCTGATCTTGGGGGATGGCGTGACTTTGGTGTGCTTGGAGAACAGTGTGACCTGTATGTGCTTGGAGAACAGGGTCACTGTTATGTGCTTCGGTGAGGGAATAAGCAAATTTTAAGGTCAACTACTTTTACAGGCCACAGTTTGAGGTACTTTGGGAAAAGGTGACCGGTGTTGTTCCGTCTCCTCTCGTTCCCTGTCGCCACTGACATTTAAAAGGTTGATTTGTCGCCTTCCCATTTTTTCCTGTTGCCTCACAGCATAAATTATAGACTTGGAAGAATTAAAAGGAAATAATCCAAGTTGGCTGTTCCTAGTGATGCACCCATGTCCTTGGTTCTGGGATAGTTCTGTATTTGTGTGGCTTTATAAAATACCTACAGGGTGGAAAGAAGGTGCCAGAGGAAATCCCTGATTTCTTCTAATAATTTTTAAATTCGTGTTGAAGTGGCTCTGATTTTTAGCCTTTTAAGAGTAAATTCACCCTGAGATGGAAACCATGAAGCTACAATTGCCCCTGTAAATGTTTCTGCCCTTTGGTGAAGAGCTCTGCTTCTCAGGAGGGTTTGCAGCATTGGCAGCGTTCCCTTTGCATACCAGGTCTTTTCTAAAACTGAAAATATTCATTAAGTAAATAAGTGTATCAGTAGAATAAATACCTAGTGTTTGATTTCACAAGGGCTTGGAGTGACAGGACAAGGGAATGGCTTCCCACTGCCAGAGGGCAGGGATAGATGGGATATTGGGAAGGAATTCCTGGCTGTGAGGGTGGGGA
>JAWWLV010000061.1:1702506-1730010 GCA_035041135.1 Platyrinchus mystaceus | reverse complement strand
GTCCTGGGGCAGCTCCCGGGGTCCTGGGGCAGCTCCCGGGGTCCTGGGGCAGCTCCCGGGGTCCTGGGGCAGCTCCCGGGGTCCTGGGGCAGCTCCCAGGGCTGTGGGACACCAGGGCCCGGCTCTGGGAGCTGCAGCACCTCACCCTTGCAGGGTATCTGGAGATCTGTCCTAACGAGCTGCCTCGTTTGTCTGTGGGGAGCTTTGAAGGCTGTGAGTGGTGTGGTGGGTAAATCATCGCCTGCTGCTCTGTGTGAGCTGGCTCTGGGCACCGTGGGGTGTGCAGGGAGACCAGGAGGGCAGTAATCACACAGCAGCCTCCCAGAGACTGCTGAAACCACCCTGGACTTCCCCTGGTGGCAGGGTGTGCTGGTGAGTGTCGATTCAGGATGGGAATACCGGTTCTGAAGTGTTTGGGCTTAGAGCACTCCTACCTCCCCTTCCAAGGACACAGGCAGTTAAGTCAAGGTTTTAATTACCAAAGCATTGCTTAAAGTCTTCTGTCATGATATTAAACACCCCTACACCTCCAACAGCAGAATCAAATTGTGTTTTTGGAGGGGCAGAAGGTGGAGCTGTGTGGAGGCTGGGATGTGATTGGATTTCCAGTCCTAATCTCGTTATGTGAAGTCTGATGAGTGCTCAGTTTAAACAAATGAGTTGCATGTTCTTTCTGGTAAAAGGGCTGACATAGCTCCATTCCCTAAAATAAGGGCTATAATTATATTTGAGGTCCCAACCCCTGTAGTATTTCAGTGGTTGCCTTACTTCCCTAGAAACAAATCCTATTTAATGGCTCAGATTCATTTGAGTTCTTGCAGAGTTCAGGTCTGGTTTAGACCTATTGCTGTTAGCACAGGTCTTGCTCTCCTGTGCCTCCAGCTTAAACTTACCTCCTGTTTGCTAAACTAATGATCTCTTCAGCTAAGAACTCAGTACTTGGACTAAGTTTGTCTCTCTGCACCGTGTGTTGATGTGCAGACTTCCAAATTCTGGTACGCAACAAACTTATGACTAAGGGAAACCACTGGTCAGACAAGGTCTGGGTCTGTCAGGGTGAATTCAAGCTGCTTGCAATTCAAATGAAAGTGATGGTTACTTAAAAGCCAAGTAATGTGTAACTATACCTTGGTTTGGCCCAGAAAAGTCCCAACTCATTTATTTTGCTAGTCCAGACACAGATTGGAAGATAAAATTCCGGTCTTCTCCTCTGAGGATGAAGAGTTCAAGGCACGTTAATCATGGTGTTGTTGCCAGTCTGATTGTAGACAACAGACTGATACTGTGTTCATGTACTTCTGGAGTTTCAAAGGCAAATTGAAGAAGCTGATACTGCTCTGGAAGGCAGGGAGTTATTTCCTGGAGCTTCGTGTTTACTCTTCCTGTCCCAACTAAAACAGATGAATCTCCTGCTTAGCCAAACGTCTGTGTCCACAGCGACTGAACTGATTATCTCTGGGCTTTGTTTCTCCTTGAAGGCAAGTGAAATGCTGCTCAGCTGGGGATGAGGGGTCTGTGATTGCAGCCTCAGGGATGGTGGCAGAGCAGGGAGCGTTGAGCCCGAGCCATCAGCACTGCCCTCTTCTGCCACGGGGTTCAGCTCCCCGAGAAAGCGTGGATGTCCTTTGCATCAGGCTCTGGAGAAGGCGGTATAAAAGCAGAGCTCAGCCCATAGGAATAACTCTGCAGGTAGGCTGGGGCAGCAAACCCCTGTGGGGTGGATTTCTGCAGCCTCCCACAGCTCAGAAGCCAATGTCATGGCTTAGTGTTCTGCTCATGTAAAAGAATTTCTTGTGGGACGGAAAGGTCAGTGAAATCAGCTGCTGTGGATGTTATGCAGATTTGAACTTGGTGGCGAGAAGAATGAAAGACTTGTGGCTCACACAGTGCCCTGTGTTGCTTCTTAATCAAGTTTTATGTTAGAAGTTATTAAATATTAAAGTTATTTAAAATGACCGGGAAATCTGACCCCAAAGGATGATGAACAGACATTGGTGTGATGCTCTGGTGCTCTTAAAAAATACATCAGGGTGGTGCTAAGAGTTTGTCCCAAACAAGAGCAGTCTTGGACCCCTCTGATTGAGTTACTCAATTAGGTGTGTTGCCACACCAGCCCGTATTTAAGAATGCTTGAAGAGCAGAATGGTTGCAGTTGCTGTGGAAAACTGGAGGCACCGTGTTAATGGGAGGAGTGAGTTCCTCCCTGGGTGAAAAATGGCTGTGTATGTAAATGATGGTGTATTCATAATGCACATTCCTCCCTGGAAATGTCTGCTGGAAGGTGGGAGGATGCTGGGTTATTTATTCTGTTCTCCCCTGGAGACAGTGAGGGAAGGGTCTGATTTCTTCCCTCACTTTTAGAAAAGGCTACTCCTTGTTGCTCTTTTAATCCTTGCCTTATTTTACTGCTATTTTGTGTGGCAACTGCTGAATTAGTGGCTCCTTCAGGGAGTAGCACGATGCTAACGCTGAGATAAAGCTCCCCACGTCCCTGTGATTTGGACAAAACCAGCAAACAAAAAAAGAGTCGTAGTTGCATTATTGAGGGAGGTTTGTGTAATGCAATAGGCCCTGGATTAGCTTTCCTTGGCCAGGGTTAGATTTCCAGCTGTAACTCTCTCTGTGGAGAGAGTTCAGGGCAGACAAACGCGGGGCTGGACCTGTCCCCTGCCCCGAGTGGCTGTGCTGGCAGGGTGGCAGGGCTGGGCTGTGGGTGGGAGGCAGGTGAGGTGTCAGGTGTGTCCCTGTGCGCCGCTGACGTGACACACATGGTGTAGCCGGGGATTAACGTGGGATGAGCAGCTCGGCCCTGCTATCAGGCTGCTCATGTGGAGCTGCGGGGAGGAGTATGCAGTTAATCACATCCATTAGCATGATTAAAATCCTGATTAGCCCGTGTCACTCGCTCCCATTTTCCACCTACACCTCGCCCCTTTTCACCTGGAGTATTTGCAAGTGTGAGCAGAGGAGAGGCCGAGATGGCGCAGGGCCCGACTACAGGGGCGGTCACGGATTTTAAACACATCAAATCAGTCTGGGCTCTGTGTCGTTGCACCAAAGTTCTTGAGAAAGCTGTAGAGCTGCTGTCTGAACAGAAATCTGAGAAATCAGCTCTCCAGAGCTGGAGGATCCTCAGCAGGACTGTCGGGAATCCAGTTGAGCGTGAAGTCGGCTTGTGGTGCTCGTCAGTCAAGTGCTCAGGGCTTGCTGATGTCCCGTATCTGCTGGGTACTAAAGCTTGAATTTAACACCTCCATCCCCATTTGCTGCTGCCTGGCACTCGGGGCAGGGCTCTCCTTCCTTCTGATGGCCTGGGCTAAAGCGGTGACCAAATTCCAGGGAGAAATGACCCGTTTGGGGTTTGAAATCGAGGTTGGGGAAACAGTGGATCGGCTGGTTGGATTTTGACAAGGAGTAAAAAAAAAGCCACAAAAGGGGTAATTTTGTGAATCCCTTTGTGCAAAAGCTCTCCCTTTTAAAAACTTTACTGGTTGGGGAGATTCTGTACAGATTAAAACTGGATCTTTTTGGGAAAGCAAACTTCTCCGAGTATTAGGTCATACACTTCCAACACATTCCCGCCTGGGAGTGACTCACTGTTCCTTTTGTAAAATTGCATTAGAGCTACATCATCCCCAAAAGCTGTTTTTTTCAGCTGAATTTAGGGTGTTGACACTTGCTTTAAACAAAGTGAAACCATGGGAGCATTTATCAGAGAGTTTCAAAGTGTGTTTACATACTCCGGGGCTGCGACTCCCGAAGTGCTCCAACACGAGCCCAATTCACCCTCGTGAGCGCAAACCCTCGGCTCTCACACCGAGGGCTGGAGCAAATACATCCATGTGATTGGACTGATGTTTGTGAAGTACTTAAAATCCTCTGAAAGGGGCCGAAAAACATCCATGTGCTTTTACCTGGTCTTATCTCTTCCCCCTCCCACTTGTTTCTTGTACTGACTGTGCTGTGTGTGACTCCAGCTCTTTGCTGGAGATACTCTGGCAGTTTGTCCTTCCATCAGGAGTTGATACTGAGGGTTTGTTTCCATATTATGGCTTTTTTTTTCTCCCTACACCAAGGCTGGTTTGAGGCTCCATCCTTCCTCCACGTTACGGTTTTTATCAGGTTGTTGTGCCAGGACTACAGGCAGGAATTAAGCACTTGGAACTTCCCCTCAGTGTGTCTGAAACCCAGTCAAATGAAAACTACTGATGGTTAGGTGCTTAAAAAAGGCATGGGGCTTACAGGAAAAGTGTCAGTGAAGCACAACTTTCAGATTTCCATTAGCATCCTGTTCATAGCAGTTACAAGTGCTTAATTCTTGCCTCTCTGCTGGAATTAATTAATAATTAAATCCTACAAATATCTGTCTGCACTCAGGTTCCCTTTCTGGGGAACTGAAGTGGTGTTATCACCAAACACAAGAACAGTGAATCTGGAATGTTTCTTTTTTTGAGATGCCAAGAATCTTTTGGGTTAGAGGGACCTTAAAGCTCATCCAGTCCCACCCCCTGCCATGGGACACCTTCCACTAGTCCAGGTTGCTCCAAGCCCCGTCCAACCTGGCCTTGGACATTTCCGGGGATGTGGAATTTTTGGTGTTGCTGATGGGGTTTCTTCCCTCTCCTTCCTCCTTTTGGTGCTTTTTTTGTGATTAACCTCAATTTCTGACTCGGTCAAGGCCATTTCTCTGTTGCTGTTTTGTTAAGTGTGTGCTCTTTTAAAAGATGCTCCTGTGCTCATCTGTGCTGCTCTTAAGGCATCTCAGAAGGGTTTTTCTGCTGTCCATGGATGCTTTCTCTACTATTAATTAGGTAATTAGACACCTCAGAACTGGGAGAGCAAAGACAGAAATCCCCCAGCAGCCCCAGCAGAGGCTCTAAATGAGGCTCTGCAGACACGGGAGGCAAAGAATGAGACAAAGCACTGAGTCACTCACTCTTCCTTCCTTTGGGCTTCTGTGGTGGGAGTGAATCAGAGCAGTTATAAAAAGGGTTCTAGATGTTAATAACTGGATGTTTCGGACTCCTTAGCAGGAGCTGTGGATTTAAGTGGTTTAAATATGCGGTAGTAAATTAAATATGTCGAGTTAGGACCTGCTGTTGGGTTCCCAACGTGGAGTTCCTGATGCACAGCCTCACTGAACTCTGAGTGCTGCCTCCAGCTCCAGGGTCACAGCACAGGAAGGACGTGGAGCTGCTGGAGTGAGTCCAGAGGAGGCACCAAGAGGATCAGAGGGATGGAGCAGCTCTGCTGGGAGGAAAGGGGAGAGAGTTGGGATTGTTCAGCCTGGAGAGGAGAAGCTTTAGGGGGAACTAATTGTGGCCTTTCAGTGCCTGAAGGAGCTAAAAGAAATAGAGAGAGAGACTATTGACAAGGGATGGAGGGACAGGACACAGGGAATGGCTTCAGACTGCCAGAGAGCAGGGAGAGATGGGATATTGGGAAGGAATTCCTGGCTGTGAGGGTGGGCAGGCCCTGGCACAGGTTGCCCAGAGAAGCTGTGGCTGCCCCATCCCTGCAAGTATCCAAAGCCAGGTTGGACAGGGCTTGGAGCAACCTGGGCTAGTGGAAGGTGTCCCTGCCCATGGCAGGGGGTGGAACAAGTTGGACTTTAATGTCCCTGCCAACCCAAACCAGTCTGGGATTCTGTGATTATCATCAGGAATGGAATTTACCACTGGTATAAATCTCTAATCAAGGTAATTATTCTCACCAAATCTTTCCTGCTTGAACGTTGGACCTTCTGGAAGGGTGAGATGGGCTGACACAGGGCAGAGCCTGCAGAAGGGAAGATGAGGAAATCCACTTCTCCTCCTTTGATTTCCTCACCCCTTCATGTCTAAAGAGAATCATGCAAATATTTATTTACTTCTTTTAATTATTGTTTTCTCCTCCTGGGTTTAGAAATCCAGGTCATGTCTTGGCTGGACAGCAGGTGAAGAAGATTTGAGAGGATTTTTAGGCTGCTTTAAGCACCTGTTTGTTTATTTCTAACACCTCTCTCAATGAGAGATTAAGGCTTGGATAAAGACAACCCTTTGTCAAAGATTTTTCACACTTACTACCACTTAAAAAAATCAGCCAGACTTCCAGAGGTCTCAAAAAAAAAATCCTAGAGAAGATGGATTTGAAAGGAGGGCTGGTTACATTTAAGGTTTAATAAAAAAATCCCAAGCAGGGGGAAAAAAAATCTCTTCTGGTGCTCCTTTGCTCCTTGCAGAGTGAGAAGGGAGTCCAAGAAACTCGTAATATTTATAAAATGTCATTGTTGGGATGTCGAGGCGGGATGAAATCCTGTTCTGAATTTGAGAGGACTAAATACGATCCCACTGGAACTGCGTTTTCAGATTTAATGAGAAGAAAAGCAGCGTCTGCTGTGCTCGAGCGTTTCATTTTCTTGGCAATTTCTGGTTGTAGTAATGGAAAAGTAGATGATACTCAGGGAGGAAATAAACATTTTTTTCTTATTAATATAGTAAAATCAAACTCAGTCGAGCAACAGAATCTGGTGGATTGTCTCTTTAATTTTGAAGAGAGGAGTTTTACATGTTTCTCAGCAATCAGTGAGATATTAATAAACATTTAACCCTCTCTTTACTTTGGGAAGCAAAACCCCACCTGACCTTTCGAAGCACAAGTGTTTTTTCCTGTTTAATTTTTAGCACATTCTGAATTTTGCCATGTAAATAGTAAGCCCCTCATACCCTGCGGTGAACAAAAGCTGCCTCACCCCCTTTTCACGGTGCTCCCACTCGCTGTGCAATATATCCAGTTTCATTTATCAGGGGAGTAATTATTTCCTGCAATTTCCATGGTATTCCCAGGGATTTCAGCAAGCTGGAGATTCTTAAGGCCTTTTTATAAGTGGAAATGGCCAACTTTATGAAATTATTAAGGTCTTTATGGCACTGAATTCTTCTGAAGCAGAAGAACTTGGTCACTCTGGTCTCAGCTGGCAGGTGGAAAAGGTGAAGTCGTGTTTCCTCAGGGAGGTGGGTCCTCCCTGCGCCCAGGGGGGTGTTTGGGACACACGGTGGGTGTTCAACACCAGTGGGAATTTCTGTGCCTGGCACTGTCCTTGGTGAGCTGAAGGGCGGTGAGGGAGCAGTTTGGACTTCCTTGCTTGTGGTTCTCAGAAGCTGTGTGATGGAAATAACACTTGGATTAAGTGGAGATGGTTTTCCTGGTCAGTAATGTCGGAAAGGTGCTCTGCAGCTTGCTTAAAAATGCAAAACCAACCCAAAGAAAGCCTTTATTTATTTCATAAAGGTTCAGAGGTTGTTGTGTTGGCTCTCAGCTAAGCTTTGCTTTAAATTGCTATTCGGAGGCCTTTGCAGGTAATGGAGCTGCAAGGGAGTAATTCAGAAACTAAACCCAAAAAGAACATGTTAAAAATACCCGCTATTCTGTGAAACTGGGCTTTATTCGGGGTATTTTGTGGCCTCTCAGAAGTTGAGGTAGGGAAGGTGGTGGATGTGGGTGGTTCCTGTGTGCATCTGAGGAGGAATTTGTGTTTTGAAATGTTCTTAACAGGAGATTGCTCGTTCCCCACCCATATCGTGCAGAAAGGTTGATGGAATTTTTTTATCACCTTGAAAGAGTAAAAAGACCTTGAAAATTATAATTTTCCACCACCAGAAGCCTCAATTTCTCCGTTTTGGTGATTCAGACGCAGACCACTAATGATACATTAGCAAACATATTTTCTGTACTGTGTCATGGAAGGAGCTGGATATGGATGGAAGCTGTGTGATCCCATAGGAAGCAAACCAGATTTTGTTTGTGCCCTGCCCAACCTCCTGGAAAAAACAACCAACCTCCTTTTTATTTTTTTTTTTTATTTTGTAGAAAAAGCTCTTTTCTAGGCTGCTTGTCGAGGTGCTCTAGTGCACTAAAAATAATTTCTGGGCTTTTTGATCCAGTTTTTGTAACGTCAGATGGCCTGACACGTCTCTTGCCGCTCCATGTGTTAGTGATTATTTTTGAAGCTTTGCTGCAGGGATGTGCTGAACCACCTCAGAGTGGGACGGTTTGCTCCCAGAATCCTTGCTGGGATGAGATTTAAATTATATACAAAATCCTGGCAGTGTTTGATTTCCTATAGGTGAGGTCCAGAATGTGAAAGTGGGAACACCCTGTGTGTGTAAATTTACAGATGAGAGACCTGAGATTTCCTTTTGCCTTCAATTTATTTTTAGGAGTGTTTATTTAGTTGTCCGTTGCCAAGGGTGCTGGAGGATTTACTAAATTAAATGAATAATTTGCTATAGTTTGCAATGTAGTCACCTTTAATTTATTTTTAAGAGTGTTTATTTGGTTGTTTCATGTCAAGGATGCTGGAGTTGGATGAATAATTCCCTATAGCTTGTAATGTAAAACAGATACTGTGGAATTAAAACAGCAATTTCAGCTTAGACACAAAACTGATTTTATTTTCACCAAGATCTAGGTGAGCACAGTCATTCCAGCCCTGCTGAAATCAGGCAGTGAGAAGCAGTTGCGTGTATAGATGGTTGAAAATTGAATTTTTTTAGTAATTCTAATAGCTGTACTTAAAGTTCTCATAACAAGTGGGCAAGTAACAAGGTAATTAGAGATTGGTTTTAATTTTAGATTTCTCTGGGATGAAATTCTTTCTGGAGCAAGGAGTTACAGTTGGAATGGAATACGTGTGTGTCTTAATATTGAAATAAACTGATGAAAAATACTGCCAAGAGAATTTTAATCATGGGAAAAACAGGCTCCCTGGAACCTCCCATGTATTTTATTTTGTCAGGGACTTTCTTACCCTGTGTCAACAACTGAAGTGAAAGTAGAAAAAAGTGAGTTTAGTTTCATTACATAATGCAAACCTTTCCCTACCATTGTCTTCATCTCCTGCTGCCCGCTTCGTTTGCTGCCAGAAGTGATGAATCACTGACTTAGCTGGGATTTGGGATTTTGAGTGGGTTTGGAGATGCCTGTGCTGAGAACAGATGAAAAATCGGGAAAAATGAGGTTAAATGTAGCTGTTTAGTCTGTATTGAAGAATCTGTGAGATAGCTTTTGTTGAGGTTCAGTAAGTCCACAGAAATTTTGCTCTGTAGAGATGAGCTGAATATTTTTAATCTCTTCTGGTAGAACGACGGGGTTGAGCACGCTCCTGTTTGTATGGGAAAAGAATTAGGTTAAGATTTAAAAATGAAAATTAAAGAATTTCATAGAGTAGGAAGCCTTTTCCATTGCACAAAGGCAACAGTAAATCCTGTCAGAGTCAGGTGAAACCTCATCTTTACCTTTTGTTCGCACAAACCCATGTGCTGCTTTGATGTTCTCTGTGCACGGTGAAATGTGAATTAGGGAAAGGAAAATGAGGAAAAAAATCCACCTCAAATACTCGCAGGTTTTTGTTACCAACTGTCGAGCGTTTCCACTTTGTTCTTCCTTGTGCTTCTGCTCGTCTCAGCCTGCGCTGCTGCTCAGCTAAATATAACCGAGATCATCCTTCAAATGTGGGTTTTTTACCCTTGGGACTGTATCGAGTTTCTTTCGAGATTGAGCACAGGCCGAACGTTTTCAGATGCCTTTGGAGAGACTAGAACACAGAAAGCAAACCTTTATACTCGAGATCTGCCGAAAAAGACGTACCCGCACATGTGTAACCACATAAATAGATCCTCCCGCAGAAAAAAAAAAAAAAAGGCGATATATCAGAGATCTCCTCACGGGCGGAGAGGAAATGGTGCCTCGGTGCCCTTGGGAGGGAGCGGCACAACCCGCCCGTCCCTCAGCCTCCCGCCCCAGCTGCCGACAGCCCGCATTACCTCACCCCTGGACTCGGCACTAATCTATTAAAAATGTGCGTTGCATAATAAGATTTTTATCTCGCTAAGAAACCCCGCCGCTTTCTCTCGCCTCGCGGCCGGCGCTGTAATGGCGGCGCGGCCAGGGGGGCGCGGGGCCGCCTCGCCCGCCTGTTTTTGGGGAAGGACGCTGTTTTTTGGAGCAAAGCGAGTGTTTTTTGGAGCAAAACGTTGTGTTTCTGAGGGAAGAGCGGGTGTTTTGGGCGAGAAAAGCGGGTGTTTTTTGGGGGAAAGCGGGTGTTTTTTGGGGGAAAGCGGGTGTTTTTCTGGGGGGAAAGAGGTTATTTCTGAAGGAAAAGTGGGTGTTGGGGGGGGGGAAGCGTGTGTTTCCCCCCAAAAAATTCCCTTTTCCCCGAGAAAGCGTGTGCTTGGGGTGGGAAACGGTGTTTTTTGGGGGGAAAGCGGGTGTTTCTGAGGAAAAATAGGGTGTTTCTGGGGGGCAAATGTCTGTTTTTGGGGAGAAGCCTGTGTTTTGCCGCCGCGCTGCCTCCGCGGGCGGGGGGCGGTTGTTTGTGCTCAGAACCGGTCTGAGCCGGCGGGAGCCGGACCCGCCGCGCCGCCCCCGGGGCGGGGCCGCCCGAACCCCGCGGAAAAACACCGCGATTGCCACAAAAACCCACCATTTTTAATTAAAATATTATAACAGAACACCCCCCAGCCCTTAACGCTGGTGCAGCTCTCGCTCCTGCGTGAAGGTTTTCCCTCACACAGCGCAGGGAAGGGAAGCAGCAGCGCCTGTGTCAGAGCCAGCTCTGAGGGAGGAAACCGCCCTCTCTCCTGCTCAACCTTCCAGTTTTAGGTTGTTTGTTTATTTGTTTATTTTATTTTATTTTTTCAATGCTCTGTCCGCTCTAGAAGTTAAGCATCGGTTTCCCCGCTGGAGGACTGAGCCCCAAAAATCCGCAGAAGGGGTTATTTTGGAGCATTTTCCCATATTCTAACACCACCATTGCTGTGAAAGGACACAATTTCAGAATAAAATAGAAATTTAACATTGTTAGCCCCTCTGGAAGAACCCACCCTCCCATCTTTTAAATAAATAGGCAGTGATACTTAAAAACATTATAACCAAGTGGGTTTTTTTTATTTTATGCGTTGTTTTCTTGGCATGAGTGGCCCAAGAAAGAGTGGACATTTGGCTGCAATTAATACCCCCACCCCCCGCCGCACTCCCAGTAATTGTTGGTAATTGCTGGCTCTAAATGACAAAGCAATTAAGCCGCTTCCTAAATGTGCAGAAGTAGGTGTTTATTTAAATCTGGGCTGTCAGGCTTTGTTTCTGTGTTGGGGCCCAGAAGCTCAACTGCTTTCTCAGAGTGGCATTTGATTCTTCACAAGCAGAGAAAAAAACCCCATGTCTTTTTCCAAATTTATTTCAGGAAAGGAGTCTTAAAAATGCATCGTGTTAGGGCTGGATGAAGTGGAAATTACTCTAGAAAAATACCTGCGTTTTGTTACAACGATAACTATTTTTATAATCTAAAATGATTTTACTGTTTCGTATTCTCTTAAAGAGATTATTATTTTATTTTTAGTGCTGTAAAGGTTTCTTGCAATGAGATCAGACTCTTTGCTAGCGAATACGAGGATTTCTGGCAGCTGAATCCAGATCCTCATGTGAACCTGCCTTTTCCTCTGCTGGGGGAGGAGGACCCGCTGTGTGTTAAAAATAACATTTTGAAGTCGCCCCTGGACAGCTGCAGGTCTGTGGGAGCTGGTACTTGGTGTGAGATTTGGCGATTTCAGGTCTTCCTAAGCTCCTTATTTAGGAACGGTGGGAAAAACCTGAGCTGTATGGAAGGCATTGCTCCCACCAGCGTTGTGGGAGACGTTGGGCTATTCCTTAAATCCGTGGGAGCTGCTAAAAATTGCTGTTTTCCCCAAAGGTCAGGTGCTGTCAGTGGATTGGGTTTGACTTCGGGGTTGTGCGTGCGCGTATTAACAAAATGGTCACTTCTAATTGCATTTTTAAGGCTTTGATTTCCTTCCAAGTATTTTGCTTAATCATCTTGAGTAGGCTGAGGGAAGGAAAGAATTAGCTGAGGTCAGGGAAGTTGAAGCTGCCCGTGTTACTGCTCAGAAGCCGGGCTTAGTCTGCGGGATCCTGGAGGCAGGAAGAAATCTGCCGTACACCGAGAGAGCAAGGGGAAATCAACCCTGAAAAAGCCAAAGAAATCAGGGAAACGTGGGGTGCCTTAGGCTGGGATGGCTCCCTCCCTCTGCAGGAGCGGTCCCGAGTCTCCTTTCTTTGGGAGAAACACAACCGGGCTGTGAATCATCGCTGACATAGATTAGAGGGATTGGAGTCTGGAAGTGCTTGTCTGCATCGGTGTTGGAGTCAGACAGCTCACATGGAGACACACCGCAGGCACCAGAGGTGGGGGAGAGCATTCCTGTCCTAAAGACCTTTGGAATAATGGGCGCTTTAATAATTTCTAATGAATATTCACGTGGTGGGATGAATAGCAAAAGGGGAAGGCTGTATTGAATGGTTCCTGAAAAATACCCGTCATTACGGTGATCAAAGGAGAAATCCAGCCCCCACCCGGGCTCAGCCCTACGGTGTTCCCATTAAAGCCCAGACAGAGCGTCCCTTTGGACTTGCTAATACAGCGATTCAGAGGGTTTTTTTCCCCAAAGAGGATGTTTCTGGCTCTGCCAGAGGCGTGGATGCAGGAGGAGAACCTTCCCCTTAAAACCCGAGGACTGGGAGAACAGCTCTCCTCACAGCGACCTCTCATTAACCTTAAAAACAACTTTAGGTTGTGCTTAAATGAGGTCACAGGGATGGGAATTAATGGTAAATAAGCCTTATTGGGGGAAAAAAATAAAAAAAAGTAGCATCCCCTAATCTTAGCCCATTGAATTAACCGTGTACCTGATGGGCTTAGCTTTGCCCTTCACGTCCAGGCATCCTCCCGATGTTGCAAGTGCCCAAACCACTAATGGTGGCATCAGGGTTTCAAGTGAAAAAGCTTCTTAGCAGCAGATTAGGGATCCCACTCCAGATCATCAGCTGGTAATGCCACTCTGAGAGGAGGAGGCAGTGTGGCTCTGAGTGGAAAATCACAGGCTTGGAGAGAGGTGAGGGCTCCAATGTTGTGTAGAGAAATAATTTATGTGCTGAGATGTAGTCCTAATTTTTAAAAACCTTGAAGGAAAGTGGAGCTTCCAAAGGGAGGAAGAGTGAAATGTGCACTGTGTAGATGCCATGTTAATCAAGTCCTTGCATAATTATTCATTCAGTGCCTAATACAAGAACAAAAATAGCTCTGGCATTAGGAAACAAGACTTCTCTGTGATCCCTCCTCGCAAGAGCCCCGTAACAAAGGTAGGGAGCTGTTGTTTTGTTTCTGGTCCTTCCAACCATGAGTGCTCTCCCCTGTCTGGAGAAGTGAGACGTGGAGCCTTTCAATTCCTTCTCTCTGAGAAATGTCTGGGCTTCCATGTGCAGTTGCTTTATTTAGCTCAAAGCGATGGTTTTGGCTTGAAGACACTCAGAAATCCAGGATGGCAGGAAAAGTACCTTTTGGAGAATCCTTTCTATGAGAGGGAAGTGGTTTTCAGGGCCATCTCATTTCTTCCAAGATTGCCTGATATTCTCTGTAGATGCCCGGAAATTCTCATCATTTTTATACCTGGGCAAAAATACGAGAACTTCACCAAGCCCTTTAAGAATCAGGAGTAATTAAGACACATCTGCAGCAGATCCTGGCTCTGGGGACATTCACGTGTTTATTATCTTTCATCCGTTTGAGAGTGGAGAGCTTTTCTGGCGCGATAATGTGTGAAAGAAAGACACTGTTCTCCCTGAAAGTGAATTCCCAGGAATGCTGCACCGGGTCCCTGCAGACAAACTGCCAGGCTGGGCTCAGGGAGATGCAAAGTGTCCTACTTACTGTGGCTGCTACAGGTCTGACCTCCTTGGATCATCTGACACCTCGTTGGGTAAGAGGTTGCTGCAAGATCTCAAACCCTCAAATTATGTAAGATTTACACACTTGCTTTGAAGTTGGTCCCTCCCTTCCATGTTTGTTTACTGCCTGGTGTGTCCTGTTGGATTGTGAAGGATGACTAGTCACAGAAAGGGAGCTGCTGGGTTAGTACAGATTTTCTGTTCCTCGTGGCTTTCCAAACGCGTGTGGAGCTCCGCTTGTCCCCGTTCCGGAGTCTGGAATACGCGGGGACGTCCTGTGCCGGCCGGGGCTTTGCTGGGTGAAGTTTTCAGTTTGTTTGGTTGGTTTTGAGGTGGAGGGAAGGGCAGAAAGGCTGGTTGTGTTGCTGGAGGAGAAGCAGAGATGATATCTAAGTTGTCTGAGGAGTTGATGTTGGGTTTGCTTTTTAATATTCAGTTTCCCTCGGACTTGGAGAAATCACGTGCATAAAAAGGAAGGTGCTTAATTAATCCTGTACGTGTGGCTGCCAGGGTTTGGGGGCTGGAAGCACCAAATCCCATCAGGGAAGCACACAGGCTTTGCCTGTGGGAATTCCTTGGAGGACTTCTCTTCCATCCTGTGGTCTCCCACTGCTCCTCCTTTCCCAGCTTCTCCCGTGTGGTCAGGGGCATACAGGCACTGGATCTAGGGGGGGTGTAAGGTATTGTCTTCTGTATTTTTCCCTACTTTTGCATTTTTCCCACAACTTAAGTGCTCATCAATGCTTTACAGTCCCTGGTCAGTGGGATGGAACTGGCCCAGGCTTTTGGGAAGGAAAATCCGTGAACTTTTCACCATGCTTGAAGATTTAATCACTAAATCGTAACAAACACCATGGAATTAAATTACAATGAGGTGCTTTTTCAGAAGTTACTCTGAAGTGACAAACACTGTCATCTGATACTGGGTTTGCTGGGTTGGGTTTGGGTTTGGGTTTTACTCTCCGTAGTTGCTCAACATAAAGACACATTCTTCCCCCCCAACCCCTCTATACATTCACCAGCCTGTGGCACTTTACCCGTTTCATACAAACATTGTCTTTTTTCTCTTATTTTCATGACATCCATATTTTCTGCCCATGTGAAATCTCACAAAAAGTTCTACTTTTAGTTGTATTTTTATTTGCATGTGGGCAGCAAAATGAAGTAATTCCCAAATATAGTCCTAGCCAAGCGATCCATCTGTTCCCTGCATTTTTAAATGGCAAATTAATCCTTAGCATACAACTCATCAAATGTCTTCTCTTCTCTAATGTATGCTGCCTGAGATCACAGAAATGACATTTTTTTCCCAGGCCTTCCATTTTAAATAGTCCTTTCCTGCAGAACAGCAGCTCCCATTCCAGTTCTACAGAGAATCCTGTGCTGCTTCCAGTCACTGTCGCTGGTCTAAAAAGGAGCGTGAAAAAAAACAACCAAACCTCAAAAATTATTGTTCCCTTCATCTCTTTGGTGTTTCTTTGAAAGGCTGCAGAAGATTCTATTAGAACCTGAGATCAGAGGGACTATTTTATGATCTAAGATGTAAGAGAGTAGAAATTATCTTGGAAAAACAGCTTTGATAAATGGATTTATTTCGGATGGAGAGCTAAGGTCGCTCTGTCCGTTTTGCATTTCGTTCTTTGGACAATAGTGACCATTTTTAGAAGTGCTAAACTTCCCCAGCATTATCTGCCATAAAGGGAATTTCTATATTAAGCTTTGCAGGCTCCCAAATTTACTTAAGCAGCATTGTAGATCAGCTGTGTATCTTGGCATGCCTTCCATTGCAACTCCCATCCCAGGAACAATTCTGTTTATAGGAGAGGATGCACCATTTCAAAACTGCTCCAAATCAGGAATTTCAACAAATGGTGTTTTGTGTGACGCTAAAAATCCCGGTGCCTTGGCTTGGGAGGAGGAGGGGCTGACAGATAGTGCCAGGTTTGGGTTTTTTCAAGACAAGGTGTGATGCTTTTTGAAAACACGAAGACAGAATTAATTCTGCAGGGCTGTTTGCTGGGATCTACTGACAGCTTTGTGTTAAAAAATAACTGCAGAAATAACCTGGGGGTGAGTCAGAGCTGGGGCTTTTTTTTGTTTTAGCATACATATGAAAAAGGCTCTTCTTCTGAAAGATGCCCAGTGCTCAACTCTTAGTTAATGCCAAATGGGTTTAAAACTGTATTTAAAAGTGTTTATTCCCAGGAAATGACTTGACACAGCTTTTAAGGCAAAAAAGTTACTTTTTATCCCAGAAGTAAACGTTTAGTAGCCTACTTGGACACAGTGGTGGTTGAATTTTGAATGACATTTCACTCTCCTGGCTCCTGGACAGCACTTGGAGTAGAATTTTGGTATTTTTTTCCTAAAATGCAGAGTAGGTCCCTTCTTGAAAGCTGTTGTTGAGGAAACTGCCTTTAAATCTTGACTGATCGTCTTGGAGCTCTTTTCCAACCTTAATGATTCTGTGTTGCATTCTTGGTACTTTGAAAAGTTTTGTCCTCCCAGGAGCCGGGAGATCGAGTTCCTGAGCCTGTTCCCGCCGGGATTCCCGGAATGACCTTGGGCAGAGCCCTGGGCTCTGCTTACCTGACTCCTCCCTCTGCAATGCAGGGATGTTAAGACATACCAACCTCCCATGAATCTGGGACTTAAATGGGGGGGTTCTTTAAAGATTTCACGTGCTCTGAGGTGTCATTTGCAAAATGCTGATTTAGGTCACCTGCCGACAGCTGGCAAAGGCTCTTGGCTGTAATGGGATTGTGCTGCTTTTGGCCAACTTTTGGCCAAAGGGTTGAAAGCCATTTTTCCTACATTGTGGCAGTGAGGTCTGCCCCGTGTGTGCTTCTCAGAGCTGCTGTGATCACAGACTGATCAGTGCTGCTCTTCTTCAGGCATGTCCTGACAGCGCTTGGAATGATTTGGTTGAATCCCAGTGCGGCTGGAGGGGGTGGGAATTGGGGGTGGCTGCACTGGGACTTCTCACCAGGGTTCCTGACCCAGGGCTTCCCTCTGTGAAGGTGATGTTAAACAGAGGCTCTTTGGGCTCTCCCATTCTCACACCCACCCTCTTTGCATCGGTGGAAGTTTAATTGTGGGAAAGCTGCGCCGAGGAGCTGCTTTGTACTTCACCCTCAGGCCTCGATGACTTTAATCTTTCCCAGCGCCGAGCTCCGTCACCGTGGCCCTTTGCTGAGAAAGCATTTCCTGCGGCTTCCCGGAGCTGCTTGTGGAGCCTGAGCCATCCCACTGTTCCCAGGGAGCATCCGTGTTCCACAGAGCCTGGGAGGGCAGGGAACTCAGCTGCTCCCAAATTCAACAGCAAACCCAGCGCTGGGAGCGGGGGTTGAGCAGCATCTTCCCAGCAGTAGAAGCTGTTGCTGAGCTGGATCTTTGCTCTGTAGATATTCTGACGTGTTCGTAGCCAGCACTTTTTTCCCCAGGTTAACGTTTTTAATTCTTGGCCGTACAAAGTTCAGGCCTGAGGACCGAGGGATGCAGGTCGAGGAGCGAGGTGGCAACGCTGACTGAGGGTTGGGCACAGTCTCCTCAGCCAGACAGGGATTAATACAGACACACGTATTTTTAGCAATCAGAATGGATTATTTGGTTGCAGGGAAGAATTAAAAGGAGCCCAAGGCTGTCTGGAAACTGAGGGCACGAGGCTGCAGGGGAAGGTGGTTCTGGGGTGGGAGCAGCCTGGCCTTCTGAGCAACATCTCCATCTTTTCCATGATTCATTCCAGCCTTCATCCAAGATCAGGTGTCAGGCATCAGGATAAAATAACTGACATAAATATATTTATATATATTAATGTATGGCCTGTCACAGAGATGGAAATGGGATGTTTGCCTTGGGGTAAATATATGGTAAATAGTACCTGGAGGCTGTGTCTTCAAAAACTTACTGGTCAGAGACTGAAATAAACTCTGCAAACAGGCTCTGTTGGTTGGCCAGCTAAAGGACACCGAGCTGTGTTGCCTTCCCCTGGCCTTTAAACATCATTTCACTTCATTTCTTGGGATTTAGGAGATTGCTGAAGTCTCCTCTCTGGGCATGCTAGGGCAGAAAGGGTTAAGGGAAGGAGGATGTCCTTGTTTCGTTAGTCTGCAGTATTTAATAATCTGTCTTCAGAGCAGTAAGTGCTGGTTTTATCTCTTGTGTACTTTTTGTGGCTGTTTGCTGCTTCCATGCAGCAAGTTTGGTCTTTCCCCCGCTCAGTGGACTGTTTAGTAAACTTCAGGGCGTGTGACAGGCACAAACCAAAGTTCTTGGGTGGCGAGTTCTCAGCGGCTTGGACGGGTGCCAGGAATGTCCTGGAGTCACATCCCGGGGAGCTTTGCTCCGCAGGGACCGGGGTGATGGGCACGGGGTAATGACACCATGTGAGTCTGAGCTCTCTGCTCCCCAGCTGCATTTCTCCACCCCTGCCCTTCTATCCCTGTTGCCAGTGGAAAGCTTTGTTGTGACACGAGGCTCGGTGTGGTTTGTGCGTGGGCTGAGCCCCTTCGCTGCTCACCCGCAGTCGGCAGAACGCGGCAGTGACTCGTTACCTCTTGATCTCTTCATACAAACCCACTTTAGAGGTTGGGCTGGGTTTTCTGACATCTTCAACTTCAGGTTCAGCAACTCCTTTGAACCAGGAAAATCCCCTGCTGTTTATTTCCACAGGTGTGAGAAGTGTTTTTTTGCCTTAGGAACACCCTGGTGTGGGACACGTCCTGTGTAGGGAGCAGCTGCCTGCTGCCCACGAGGGTATTTAGGTCAGCGTTGGAATCAGCTCCAACAAGGAGTTGCTCACCCTGTGCCCAGACCTCTGGAATTTTCATGGTGGTTATTTCTGCCTGTGGCAGGGGATTGGAACGAGATGAGCTTCAAGGTCCCTTCCAACCCAAACCCTTCTGGGATCCTGTGATTTCTCTTTGAAATCTCCTCCTTTCTCCTGTGGCAGAACAGCTCTCTGGATTGTTGGAGCAACCTGGTGGTGTTGGAGTTCTGTGGGAATGAGTTACTGCTGTTCTTAGGAAGGAACACACTTAGTAAGTGTGATTTGCTGTGCCTTTTTGACTTGCACATCTGTAGAGAATGGGGGAAATGCTGGTTAAATGCCTTTTTAGGTTTGTGTCATATTTAGCAGCAGGTCAAAAATATCAGCCTGTAATAACCCTGTGCATATATTACTTCACTATATCATTTTCCATCCAGAAGTCAAAGTGTTTCACAGGCAAAGATCCTTTAATCCATTGCTGGAGTGGAATACGATGCATTGTTTAAGCTTTTATTTTAAGCAGTTGCCATCAGATTCTCTGGGTCTTAGCTGGCAGCAATCAGGTGTTTTTAATACTTTTTATTCCCAAACAACTCACTGGTGCATTCAGGATAAATTGGAGCGATTTCCTGGTGTTGTTTTCGCAGGTCGGAAAAAACTTAACTGGCATTTTTTTCCCCAAAACCTCTGAATATCCCGAGGCTTTGTGTCTTCTGGATAGAGCTGATGGTGCAGCACGTGGTGTTCTGTTCTCTGCAGTGATTTAACTGGGATCTGGAAAGGGAGGGACAAGGAAGAAAACAAGGGTTGCTGTTGCTTCCGTTCGGAGCCGACTTTGGATTTCCTGACCCGACTTGGGAATGTGCTGCTGACATCAGGCGTGAGAACAACCCGGGGATGGGGCTGTGGGAGCCTCAGCAGAGCCTCTGTCCTCAGCAGATCTTTCTGGGAGATAATCTTCACTCAGAGATCATTCCAACAGGGTGTTGAATCAGAACTGAGCCAGGCAGAGTTCCTCATTTCAGTTAATTTTGGCAGGGGAAAAAGTGATCACTTTGCATATTTCTGTAAAAAACACCCCGGATCATTTACCACGTCTGGTGAAACAGTTTTTGAAGGCAGCTATTAAAAAAAAAATTTAAAATCTTAATTTTTACTTTTTTCCCAGCTGAAGTTTGGCGTGAAAAATGCTAAGGGTTTGAACTGATTTTAGGTGGCTTTGTTTTTAACTTGCTCCAGCAATCTGAACTAGAATCATGGAATCACAGAATCATGGAATGGGTTGGGTTGGAAAGGACCTTAAAGCTCATCTCCTCCCACCCCTGCAGGGACACCTTCCACTAGCCCAGATTGCTCCAAGCCCCATCCAACCTGGCCTTGGACACTTCCAGGGATGGGGCAGGCACAGCTTTTCTGGGGAACAACAGGTTGGTTTTGTTTTGCCTTTTTTAACCTGTTTCTCAAGCTGCAGTTGCAGCTCAGCCCCTGCAGTGTGTTAGAGCCTCTCTCTGCTTTGCCCTCCGCGACGGCCGCCGCGTTTCCCACCGTGTTTCCCACTTTGTTTCCCTCTTTGTTTCCCATGAGGAGTCCCCAGCCTGCAGCTGACTCAGGGCTCTCAAATCAATGGGCAGAAATGACAACTGTCCCACATTTGGAAATGGCAGAAGGGTGCAGGCAGGTTGTGAGATCCCTTCATTCAGCGCAGCTGCCATTGACGGAATCAGCGGGTCTCCCGTTCCATCGACGGGTTTGGAGTCTCCCTTTCATCTCCTTTCTGTGGGAACAAAGGGAAGGCTGGCTTTGTGTTCCCTGCTCGGTGCTTTCATTTGTCAGACATAAACCCAGCGTAACTTCATCGTTACTGAGACCTGCCACCTGTAATTGCTCGAAAATGAGAGGTTTCTGTGGAGTGGTTGGTGGGATATCAGGATTGGAAATCTCATTTTTACAGTTAGAACTGAGAAAAGGAAAATTCCATGTGCTAAATCAGCTGCGGGAGTTGGGCTTGATGATCCTTGTGGGTCCTTCCATCTCAGGATATTCCATGATTCCATCAAAACAGGTGTATTTTGCATCTCAGCCCCATTGCTGGATTTGTATGTGGTGAGTCTTTGGGACTCAGCCTGTGTGGATAAAATTTATACTGGATTACGAATCAATTTAATCTTGGTTAATGGAGAATAGATCCATACATAAATACTGTAAGTTATGAACAGATACATAAATAGTGTGAGTAAGAACATACACATCCCTATATACTCACAGGCAATTATGGAATGCAGATAAATATTTTAAAAGGCCTTGTAAAGAACACCTGTAGTAAAGGGCGTGTGTAAGAGAAGGGTTTCATGTCCTTGTTAAAATGACAACAGTCTCCTTTTTACCTCCGTTTTTCCATCTCATTTTGCCGACAGTAAAACCAAAAATCTCTGTTCTCAATTGCTTTGATGCCGTGGAGTGAAACTGATTTTAGGAGTATCTGGGCTGGACAAAAGAACATCTGAAATCGTGGTTAAATGCTGATGTTATTCCCAAATGATCCCACAAGCCCAGGAGAAGAGCAGAGCCGGGACAGGCACTGGGAGCCCTAAGCCGGCTCTTGGAGGAGCCGGGTCCCGGTTCCCTCTCGGCGCCGTGTGTGTTGTGACAGCTCAGGAGATGAGTTTTTCCTGCTGGCATTCTGCTCCACCGAGTTTCCAGGGATGTGGAAGAGCAGGTTTCCCCATGTTGGGAAAAGGCCGTGTGCCAGAGCACGCTCTGCAGAAAATCACCCCTGGTCTGAGGCTGGGAGGGGAAACAAAATGAAGTTTAGAAAGCTGGTTTTGCACCGTTTTTCCCCTGCCCCAGAACTTATTGGTACTTGAAATACTTTCAGGAAGGAGATTATCAGAGCTGTTTGTTTGCCCTGTTATATTCCCATGTTAAAATTGCCCTAGCTCGTTCTAAAAGCTTTATGGGCCAACTTTTGCCAGAAGAATTTCTAATAACTTATTTTCTGTGCTGGCAACGGGCGGCTGTTTTCAAAATGACTCCCTGGGAAAAGCAAAGCCATATTCTCATTTTAATATTCTGGGAACATGTCCTTGAGCAGCTTTCGGGCTTTGGTTCTGTATATTTTTAAAGCTGAAAAAGGGTTGTGTTTTGCTGCTCGAGACTCCACATAATTCCCTGTCAGATGCTTTATTTTGATTGTGCTGTGAGCTAGAACTGGGTGACACGGCAGCTATAATTAACTCTTCCATCATCCTCCCATTCACAGAACATCAAACCTTTGACTTACTTTTGAATTATTATATCCATGTTTCTTCAGTTGGAAAAGTGATGGGGATTTCCCTGAAGAAAGGGGGATTGTTCTTGCAGCCTTTTTTTTTTTTTTTCCCCTTTCTAAAAATAGTCAGGAAATAATGACATTTTCTTTCCTGGAACGTCTCAGAGAGTCTTGCTTTGCTTAGGGATGTGAATCCCTAAAACTTCCTGGGGAAGGGGGAATTTGCAGCATAATCCTGGTTTCCCAAAGTTGGGTGGAATTCAGACTCCTTTGTAGAATTTATCACCATGTTACACTCCTGCTTCATCACTTGGATGTCTTAGGGTATTACCCCAAGATAATATTTTTTTCCCCAGTGGAATGCTGTGATTTTAAGAGTGTGTTCCATATTTTAAACGTCCTCATAAAGAAAAAAAACTAAAAAGAGCCTTTTCCCATTCTAAAGCACTGTTAAAATAGAAATTCAGTGCTCCCTCTTGCTTGAGAGATACAATCTCACCACAGTGGAATATTTGAAAGGTTTCAGAAGTGTGGATTTGGTTGTGATATTGAGCATCAAGGTGTGAGAAGGGAAAGTAAAAATGCACATGGGGCAGAGGTTTCTGCAGCCCTGAAATCCTATTTTAGCCTCCCCCAGGGGCTGGTGAACCACGTGGAGCTGCTGCCAGCTTGGGAATTCTTTTCAGCTTCTCCCCACACATGTTCCCTGCCCTGTGTTTGTGTGTTTGAAGCAGTTTCTCTGTTCTTTGCCAGTTAATTCCCCAGCAGCAGGCGGTGGCTGATGTCACCCCTTGAGATTATTGGGGGCCTGTTCACAAGGGGTTGGGTTTGCCCTCCTCTTCCAAAATGCTGGAGAGAAGAACTTGAATTTAGTGAGGATCTGAGGTGCTTTAGCAGAAAGGTGGAGGCAGAGGGAGTGGGATGAAGATGAGGGAATTGCTGCATGCTTCACTTTTAGTGATCAAATAATTCATTAATAAAGAGGGCACAAAAGGAGGGTGCACAGGTGAGGCAGCAATAAAGGCAGGTCACAAATTGAGCAGAAAAATGAGACTGAAGGGGCAACTTGGTGGCAGGAGATTCATTGCTGGGAAACACAAGGGGTGGGAAGGGAAATGCTATTTATTATCTGGGAAATGAGGGGTTGGGTGGTGCAGGGCGGGTGAAGGGCTCAGCTTTTCACTCCATTCCTGGCATGGCTTTATTTTCTCTCCTCTCCCAAAGCAACACTGAACTTCCTCCTCCAGGAGGAGGAGACTGTGGGAAAGGCACCAACGTGAGAAGTGACTGGATGGATGGGAGGGTTGTAACGAGGGCGAGACCGGGAGGAGAGTATCTCATGTTTATTATTACATCTGCATTTTGGCCCTTTTTTGTTGTGTTTTATTTTGGTCTGGTGTGTTTTTATATCTCCAATGGATTGTTAGTGATTATTCTGGGACAGAGATTTCCCTTCTGTGCCTCCAAATATATTGGGGGCAGAGCCCAGGGGCTTTGGGAACATGCCACAGTACTCATTACACCAAGAGGTTCAGGAAGAAAAGCAGCTTTTTTGAATGTTTGAAGGAAAAGACACGCAAAAAAGTAATGCAAGAGCTCACAAAATCAAATCATGGAAATGCTTAGAAGCCTGAAATGGCTTCCCTGAGAAAAGAAATGGAAAAGTTAAGTGGTTTAATGGCAAGAAGGTTTGTAAGAAGCCTATGAAATATTTAAGATAGGAAAAAGATAAACCTGCGTAACATTTTTCTAATACGATGTGGAGAGGAACATAAAAATTCAATCAAGCAGCAAATTTCAAGATTGACAGGGTTATTTTAGTACGTGGCACATCTCCCCCCACCCCCTTCCAGCCTCTGAGTTGAAATTCCAGCTGAATTTTTTGGAAGGCTGCTCGTGCAATGCAGAGCAAGAGTGTTGGGGGTTATGTCAGCCAGGAGTATTTTCAGTGCAGTTCTGAGCCCTCGTGCCCTGGGGAAGGAATGAGCCACTGGAGCAGGATGACGTGTCCCCACTGGGCAGGTTTAATAACATCCTTCTCTGTATTTGTGCCTCTCCTCGAAGCATCCAGCGCTCCGTGCCGGCACCATCGACCCCCTCTGTGATCGAACGTGCGGATCTTCCGCTCTTGTTGTTGTTTAGGAAAGGCCTTCTCGGGGCTGGATTCTTCATACCCTGACGCTGGAGGTTGAGGCTGAGCCTGGGAATAGAGAATCCCAGAATCCCAGAATGGGTTGGGTTGGGTTGGAGGGGACCTTAAGGATCATCTCGTTCCAACCCCTGCCCTGGGCAGGGACGTGAACATCCACATCTACCCGGGCCGTTCCTGAGCAGTCGACCAAAAAACTCACCACGATTTTCACGCGTGAGGTCTTTTCAGAATACAGGTCCTTTAGGGGAAGATGCCTGAGAGCACAGTTGTAAGCACAGTAATATTTCTTTTCTGTCTGTCAGAGCTCTGGGATGGATTTTGAGGCTCCGTCAGACCTGTGCCTCCTCTCTGTATTTCTCCACTCTTCCCACCCAGCTCCCGAGCTGGTCCAACGTCGTATTACACCTCATTAAATCTCCACCGTTGTCATGGCTTGTAACAGGATCTCAATGACATTTTACTCATATCCTGCTTCCCTGCCTGTCTCCTCGGAGGGCTTTGGAGGAGAATATTTGTAGAAAGACTGAATTCCTGTGAAAGGCCAGGCTGTGGTACAGGAGTCGGGCACAGGAGGGAGGTCGTAGCCGAGCGGAAGCTCCGATGTTTTGCACTGTAAATCAAATCCCAATTTCCTCGGTCACTTTGCCCCTCAGTGGACTCACATGTGGTTCCCTCCGTGCCCTTCCCAGCAGTGACTCCAGCAGCAGCTCCAGCGACGAGTCCCCGGCGCGGTCGGTGCAGTCCACGGCCGTCCCCGCGCCCGCCTCCCAGCTGCTCCCGTCGCTGGAGAAGGATGAGCCCCGCAAAAGTTTTGGGATCAAGGTGCAAAATCTTCCAGTGCGCTCAACAGGTACCTGCACTTGGGGAATAGGGGAAAAAAAGGACTGGCTAAATAACCTGTAGTGAGCTGAGTGACCTGTTGTGACACGGCAGCCACGTGGTGCCTCCGAGGACGGGATTCTCTTCCCGCTGCTGCCTCGGATCTTGTGTGACAGTGGGAAAATTGCTTAATTAGTGACCATCTGTGAGGAGTCCTGCTGGTCCCAGCTCTGAGTCCTGGGCACTTGGGCATTCCCAGCTCCTGGAGCTGGTGCTTTCAAACAGCACAACAGGGGTTTCCCCAGGGGAAAAAATGAAGCATCTCCATTTTTTCATTTAAAACTTGGATTGTTTATTCTCACCCTGTTTTGATTTCTTTTTTAAACCAAAAACCTCAAGGGTCTCTGTTGAAGTTTGAGTGCTTTTAAACACCCCTGAGCATAAAGACAGTGGTTATTGCCTGGAAAATAATGCAGGAAACCTGTGCTAGGAACAGGAGAGATCCCACAGGAAAAACCAGCCTGGGATCAGTTGTGAAACAGTTGTAACAGGATTCATGGATGCAGAACCACTGGCTGAATTAAAATACCTGTTAACCTTGGGAGCAGGACAGCTCACATGGTGATATTCTTCCTGTAGGTTTTATTCCTGTCCTGTTCCTTAGAAGGACACGATGCCGAGGTCATTATCCCACAGATCCCAGATTGTGTGGGCCTGAGTCAGATTCTGCAAAATCTGATGCCTCTACCTGGTTGTATTTCTGAATTGACTGAACTGAATGCTGTATGACTCCAGTCTCCATTCCAGATGCCTGATCCCAGCTTTGGAAACCTGCTGGACTCAGCATCCCTGTGGGATTATTGATGAAGTATCACTGTTTCTTTCCTCTTCACCTACATCTGGGTGTCTCTTAGAAGTAATAACCATCCACCACCAGCTTCAGTGGTGTAAAGCCTTGTGTGTGTATTTTCTTGGTTTTAAAAATCCAGGGAAAGCAAAAGATCAGCCAGAAACTTGGGACATTGGCAAAATTAACCCCCCATATTAAAAGAGAGTGAGCACCAAGGTAAAGGGGCTGAAATCACATTTCAGAAGGACAGTCAGAGTCTTCATGTCTTTTATGGTGCTGCTAAGATTGGAGTGCTAATATTCCTTTGCTGGTTTAGATACAAGCCTTAAAGATGGACTTTTCCATGAATTCAAGAAGTATGGGAAGGTGACGTCGGTGCAGATCCACGGCGCGTCCGAGGAGCGGTATGGCCTGGTGTTCTTCCGACAGCAGGAGGACCAGGAGAAAGCACTAAATGCCTCCAAAGGAAAGCTTTTCTTTGGCATGCAGATTGAAGTCACGGCCTGGATAGGACCAGGTAAGTCCATGCCCTTCTCCCATGGGCTGTGGGACCGCTCTGGGCACGTTCTGTTGGGAAGAGGCAATGCAGGAGTAGGAGACACGTTTTAGAGAAAGTGGGAAATACACCAGAATAAATTCAGAGCAAGAGTTCTGATTGCTAAACTCAGATCCTCTTAGGGAGAGAGTTCCAGTCCTGAACCTCAGAGGAGGAAACCTGCCGTGCTCCCAGACACTGGGATCTGCTGGAAGGAGCCATCTCTCCACCACGTCTTGGGGAGCAGAAGCCAGTGGATGGTGTAAGCACAGCACTGAGTCCTCACAGCCTCCTTGTGTCTGCTTTTAATGGAAACAGCCAATGATGGCTGCGTTTCTGAGGCTGTGGCAGCACAGCCCATGTGACTGACCAAGGAGAGCTGCAGCCCTGAGCACGTGGTGAAGTTCTCAGTCTGCACTTCAATGGCTTCTTTAAAAATTGATTCATGAAAACAAACTCCTGCCACGTGCTGTTCCCCACACTGAAGCCTTACTGGAAATCATGCAATAAAACATGTTAAAAGGGTAAATTTCCAGAGGAGCAGTTGGAGGATGAAGCTCCCTTTCACTTGAGGATGCTCAGATACCTCGGGGGAATATAGAGATTTGAAATCACACAAGTCAGAAGTGAAATACTGGGTATTTTTGTCCAAGACAGTGGTGACTCTCATTCAGATCAGGAAGGAGACCTGAGCTCTGGGCATTACAAATGTCTTCCTCTCTTTCATTGTAGAAACAGAAAGCGAGAATGAGTTTCGTCCTTTGGATGAAAGGATAGATGAGTTTCACCCAAAAGCAACGAGAACTCTGTTCATTGGCAACCTGGAGAAAACAACCACCTACCACGACCTTCGCAACATCTTCCAGCGCTTCGGGGGAATAGTGGTAAGTGGGTTGTGCCCTGGGTGTGCCCCTCGTCCTGCACAGACTAAGAGGTGCTAAGAAAGGTGGTAAATCATGGTGTCAAAGATTATTCAGTCTTTCTGTAATAATCTGAGTCATTCTTTCTGCTGGAACATACCTGAAAGCTTTTCTTTGCATTCAGAGTTCAGCACATGTTTATTGAGGGGTAACTTAGCAGTAAAAACAGTCCTGGGAGTGTTTGCAAGGAATTCCAGAATCACAGTTGGAAGGGACCCACAAGGATTGTTGAGTCCAACTCCTGGCCCTTCACAGGACCAACCCCAGGAAGGATATTGAGCTCTTAGAGAGTGTCCAAAGGAGGCAACAAAGATGGGGAAGAGCCCTGAGGGGAAGCTGTGTGAGGACACTGAGGGGACTTGGTGTGTTCAGCTGGAGAAGAGGAGACTGAGGGGAGACCTCACTGCAGTCACAACTGCCTGGGCAGGGGCAGA
>JAWWLV010000061.1:1682960-1702228 GCA_035041135.1 Platyrinchus mystaceus | reverse complement strand
AGTGTCCAAGGCCAGGTTGGACAGGGCTTGGAGCAACCTGGGCTAGTGGAAGGTGTCCCTGCCCATAGCAGGGGGTGGAAAACCCAAACCATGCTGGGGGTCTTTCTATGATTCCTGTGGAATCTGGGCTTCAGTAGTGATAGTTCATGTTCTCCCTGGAAGCTGTGGCTGTTGTGAACGTGCTGTGCCTCGTTCCCTGTGCTCTGAAGGGTGTTTGTAACCACTGAGGGATCAGTCACACACACCAGGAATCCCAATCCTGCTCCCCCACAAAAGAAGGGGAGTTGTGCTTCCATAAACACTGTGGACAAATATAAACCCCTCCTTTTATGATGTCTGGCAGCCCTTGTGCATCCAGCCTGCACTGTATCCTTGACATCAGTGCTGATTTATGAATTCCTGCCATGTCTGTGGCTTAAACCCTTTTCCAGTGTTACAGCAGCAGAGCTCTCCTGATAAAGATGCTTATCAGTGGTAGTGTAAATTGGCTTTTGTGTGCCATGCTGCTGCCCTGTCAGCATTATTAATGGTCAGAATTGGGCAGCAGCACTGCCTTGCAGCTTCCAGGAAAGCTTGGAAGCTCAGGTGCAGAAGGGACCAGCTTTATAACCTTTTGGAGGGGTAATGAACACAATCATGGTATTTTATTTGCCTGTCAGAAGGAATTGCTTGCCCAGGGTGAGTGGTCAGGTATAATTTGCCATGGTTGCAGTTGTGCTACTTCAGACACTTGGAAGTGTAGTTTCCTATTAGTATTCCACTTAAATCATTAGGCTGGGGCTGTAGGAATTTAATAGTTTTGTAAACCTCCCTGTTTACTTCTGTTTTCCCAGATAAAGAGCTCTTGGGTGAGACCATATCAAACTGCTGCCTTGTCCCTAAATTTATTAGCCATGAAATTAGGCTGTCCTGGATGCTGGAACATTTGTGCTCAGATCTGTGTGCAGCTCACAAAGGCAGCTCCTGCTATTCCAGCCAAACCCTCCACCTCCTTTTTTCACCTCAGAATGAATCATGATCCCATGAGTTTGTTCAGAGGCTTTGGGTACATTTCCAGTGCTAGTGCTGAGCTTGTTTGTTAACCAAATGTCAGCTTCAGGCTTGCTGTTTTGTTTTTTTTTAAATCAAGGAAAATCAACTTTTATTGGGCTCTGGCAGCCTCTGGCTGCACTGGTGGATGGGCCTGGGGTGGCTTGGGATCACACAGCAGCAGGGATGGAAGCTGAGGATCTTCTTTGCCTTTGCCATGAACCAACGTGGTTCAAAGGATGAGTCCAGCATCACTTTGTGTTTCTAGGAACAGGATGGATCATGTTTATTTGGAAAAGCCCTGCTTGGCTCGGAGATGAGGATTGGAGCAGGTTGTTTTCTCTTGAGCCTTTGCAAGCAAAAATTAATCTGTATTTCTTTGATCCTGAATTGCCTCTTCTTGATACAGAATTAACAGCCTAAAGCTGCTGTTTGTTCATCAGGTCAGGCTTAGTTCTGCGGGCTTGGATTTTAAATCTGCCTGATGAAGAGCTTTCCCTGCCTCAGTAAGGATTTAGTTTTGAGGTGCAGCAGAACAGTGAAGTTCTAACTGTCTACTATTGTTTAAATCCTCTGTCTGAAGAAAGTATTAATTAAAGAGCTTTCTGTGCCACGTGTCTCTCAAAAAAAAAAAAGCCCTCTCGGATGGGGTTGGCAGTGCTGACTGGGGGTTGTTGTGTTTTGTGTTTGTCCCCAGGACATTGACATTAAGAAGGTGAACGGGGTCCCTCAGTACGCCTTCCTGCAGTACTGTGACATTGCCAGTGTGTGCAAAGCCATTAAGAAGATGGATGGGGAGTATCTTGGAAATAACCGGCTCAAGGTAAAGAAATCCCCCCGTGGACTGTGTCCTTGTCCCTCCCTCCACGGCAGCGCTCTGCAGCAGGACAGTCTGTGTGTGGTTTTTAATGTGAGATCAGCTCAGAGCGTGAGGCTTCCAACCACCACCTAATTGGGATTAATCAGCGTCTTTCTCAGCACGGAGCCCCGGGATGGAGCACTCGGAGACTGACGTTCCCTGAGCGCGGCTGTGCTGGGAACCCGTCCCGCTCCCTGCGACAGACAGAGGCTGTGGGGCCCCAGAGCTGTCAACCTGTCACTTCCCAGACATTCAAACCTTACAAGAACCAAATGTTGTCAAACACTGTGTTTGTTTAAACATGCAGAATTATTTTCATTAATTGCTCTTTGATTTTTCTCTCGCACCTGCGCGAGACGCTAATTTTAGAAAATCCACACAAACAGCAGCTTTCTCCAAATAGCTCCTTAATTAGGGCAGGCTCTGCTCGGGGAGTTTAACCCTTGTACTGATGGAAGTTTTGCCCTCTTGTGTCCAGCTGGGCTTTGGGAAGAGCATGCCTACAAACTGCGTGTGGTTGGACGGGCTCTCCACCAACGTCACGGATCAGTACCTGACCCGACACTTCTGCCGGTACGGGCCCGTGGTGAAGGTACGTGCCAGGCTCTGCCGTGTGCTCTGCACTTGTTACTGTCTGCCTTTCTTCCCATCCTGTCCTTTCAACCCACACTGTCCAGGGCTTTCTAGCTCAGGTAGCAGAATTCCCTCTGGGGTGGAATTTGGCTGACGTGGAGCAGCCAAAAATAAGTACTTTGAACGAGCCGAGATCCTGAGTATTGGAAACCATTCGTTGCTCTTGTGCAGTACAGTCTCTCCCCAACAAAATTTCTTAAATGTTAGTTGGAACAGCAGTCTAATTATGTAGTTGCTCATATTTGCTGATTACATAATTAGACATAACTATATTTTTTTTCATCAGACCAAAAAAAAATGACTTTTTAAAAGCAGTTCAACCGACCGGAAAAATTGCTTTTTAAAAGCAGTTCATCAGACCAAAGAAAATGACTTTTTAAAAGCAGTCAGGACAGTCATGTTGGAAAGAGCACATGAAAGAAGAGAGAAAGTCAGTGATGGTGCAACACAGGCCCCGCTGGGGACAGTGCAAGTGATTTATCATGTGCTTAAACTTGAGCCTGGGAGTTGTCCCGTGTATTTTTATTGGACATGGATGTGCTTAAAATTAAACAACATGTGTGAATCTTCTCAAGATCAAGGTCTTGCCTCCCCAAAGGGTTTTTGTGGGTTTGTGTTGCAGCTTTGACTTTCTTTATTGTAGCTGTTGTCACTTGAATCGTAAATTTGTGCTGCTAAAGGAAGGGAATATTTGAAAATTGGGTGTTTAGGAAGTGGCAAGTGGTACTGCAGACTGATGAAAAAACCGGTTCCACTTTGGGATTAAATGTTCCCTTTACCTTTTTTCCCCCCTAAAACACATGGAGAATTTTTCCAAAAAACTCTGAAAACACACAAAGAGAAACTACAAAACTCAGTCACTAAAGAAAAAGCATTAAAAGTAAAACACAGAAAAACAAAATAAAGGCATAATATACCTCAAGCCACAATATCCACAATTCAAAGCAGTCCCGTGTCCTTTGATTGTCTGTTCATTCCAATATGCCTCATCAGAAAAGCCTGGAAATTCACCTTGCTAAAAATTATTTCCTTCCTGGTATCCTCATGACTTAGGATTTTGTTGGGACTGACATTAAGTCCTGTGGATGAGGCTCTTATTTGGTTTTTGTTTTGTTTTTTTGTTTTTTACAGGTGGTGTTTGACCGCTTAAAAGGCATGGCCCTGGTTCTCTACAATGAGATTGAATATGCACAAGCAGCTGTAAAAGAGACCAAGGGGAGGAAAATCGGTGGGAATAAAATTAAGGTGTGCAGAATGACCTCCAAAGCAAAGCAAAAGAGGCAAAAAAAAAAAAAAAAAAAAAAAGAGAAATTGTCTTTAGGCCTCCCCCCCGTAAACACTGGCATTGCAGACTCGAGGAATTCTTAGCGGGACACACGTCCCACATGCCAAAAGCTTAAATTCCATTTTATACTCGGCTTATCAAGATGTCAGGGGATCTTGAAGTGTCACTTCTAGAGCCTTTTCCAGCATTCTGCCGTTCGTTTCGCTGAACTTGTCTCTCTGAGCTCCTCAGTGTTGGTGTCTGTGTCCCTGCCTCGTTTACCCCAATCCAAGGCTGGTTTTGTGTTAAGAAGGGGGAATCTGAGGGTGTGAGTTCCTCCAGGATAACATGTGGCTGCATCCCAGCAGCTCCATGCTGATCTCCAGGCTCTGGACCTGGCCAGGGTGATTTGCACGCCGTGGTCGTGGGGTACAGCAACCCAAACATGCAGTCATGGCATGGTTTGGGTTGGAAGGGACCTCAAAGATCATCTTGTCCTTCCTTGCAACAGATTTTTAAAAATAACTAAAAACACCACTTGAAAAAATACGCCGAAAATACTTTTTTTCCTGGAGCAACAGTTGACATTTACAGGGATATCTTGGATTTGGGTGAACATGGTGATACCTGTTCCGACTGTCCCATCAGTGCCACTAACTGGGGATCGGAGGTGTCAACCAACCCTCTTAGTTACCTTCCTCCTTCTCCTTTCTCCTCTCCTAAAGAGTGGCACTGATGTCACACATGAACTCAGTTATTAAATCCACACCTCACCCAGGGCTGGGAGTTGGATATCCCGGAGTTCCTGAGCCTGGGGGTTGGATATCAGTCACCTTTAGATGCAGGAAAACGTGTGGTCAGTTAAAAGTTTCATGCCTTGTGTGGGTCTTGCTGCTTAACGACTTTGGAATAAGCAACACCCTCAACGTGTCTGGGGTCCAGTGCTGGGGTTACACACAGGCCTGGGCTGATGTAAAAAACAACAGGAACTGGAATGTTAAAAACATTGCAGTATGGGACATACCACATAGTTAAATCCATTCTAATCCTTAATTTTTTGCATTACCTATCCCATTTGCTTGTTAATATTGTCATCCTTGGTTATAAACCACCAATTCTTGGAGTAGCTGGAACAGGGAGCTGCAGTTCAGGAGACTTGCTCCTTTCCCTTCTCTGTAACCCTGGAAAAACACTGTGGAGTCTGGAAAGATTCATAATCCTGACCTGCTGTAGCAGTGCCTGGAGATAAAAGGGACTTTGGAACTGTCCTGGCATTAAAAACATCAATGCCACGATAATAATGTGTATTTTTCCTGCTGCTGTGCTGAGCAGAAGCCTCTGGGCTGGCAGCTACAACAACAGAGTGAGATGGTTACACAGCTCCCCTGAGCTGAGAGGGATCTTTATTCCTGGGGGTGTGCAGGGCCAGAACTGAGAAGTCTTTGACTTTTTTATTAAATATTACCCCCATTTTCGGTTCTCCCACCCTCAGCCTGCAGCAGGCAGGGAAATGTTGGCAGAACGGGATGTTCCTGTGGCTGAACGTGGTTTCCTCTTTATTTTTCAGGTGGACTTTGCAAATCGGGAGAGCCAGTTGGCATTTTATCATTCCATGGAGAAAACGGGTCAAGATATCAGAGACTTCTATGAAATGCTGGCAGAAAGGAGGCATGTATCAATATTTCATTAATTTTTTTTATTTTTCTAGCATCATCTTACACAATCTTCTTACAGCATCATCATCAAACATCTTTTTACTTCTTTAGGCCATAATTCTTAAACAAGCACTCGTTTTTGTTCCTTTAAGCTTATTTTTTTAAGTTTTCCTAACAGCATTTCAGCATTTTTTAGATTTTTTTTTTACCTTTTCGCTGTTTTTTTAAAAGAAATTTAGGTCGGGCCTAAACTGGGCAGATTAGGGCAGGGAGGATCTCACACATCCGAGTGTAGCTGGTTACTGGAATTCCTCCTGAGGTGGTTTCAGCTGTCTGTGTGATCCGTATTTTAGTATCCAGTTTCTGTGGTGGGTCACCAGGACACAGCTGGGAGTCGTTCATCACGTCTGAGGAATGCAAAGAGCAGCTTATCTGCAACAGAGCAACGTGTGTTCGTGGGTGTAAATATAGTCTGATAAACTCCTGCTGCTCAGCCCTTGAGCACAGAGAAAAATCTGATCCTCCACCTCCCCCTTTTCAGCAGATTAATTTGTTAACTTGAGAAAAGAAGAAAATAGGAGCGAGGCTGCATTTCTGGTTTGTTTTTTGACCTGGCAGCAGCTGGAACCACAGTGCCCATCCTGCTCATCTTTCCCCTGCAGACCTGGCACAGAAACACTCCACATTTTAGGCTTTTCCTCTCCACTGATTAAAAAACCACCCATGTTTTGTTGCCTTCATTGTCAGGGCTCTGCTTTGCCCAGGAGTCAGCCCAGCCTGACGCTGGTTGTACCTGAGAGCTGGATAAATCCAGTTTTATTTGCAGCAAAATAGATTGGTGTGACAGAGTGCAAAATGACCAGATTTAAGAGCGAGAGAGGGTTGGAAATTTGGGATTTGCATAATAGAAATGCAAGTGTGCCTTCCCCAGGCCTTGCCAGATGTGCCAGCAGTGAGCGTGTCCTCGGAACTACGTGGAATTCAGACAAGAGAAGTGTGTTATTGGGTGGTTTTTAGAAGTCAGGAGTCAGGTGGGCTCGTCACAATCCCGAGCAGAACGTTGATTTCTGGTGCTTGGTCTGGTTTTTCCTTTTGTGTTGCTCTGCTCACACGGTCACTACGATATCCTTGGGAATACAGAGTCACGCAGCGATGGAGTGAACTCTGCAGTGACTCCTGTAATTCTGCAGCTTCTGGTGCCCCTCCAAGCTCCTCCTGGCAGTGATGCCGAGATCTGCACAAACCACCTCTCAGGGCTGTGGTTTAAATAGGACCCAAACAGAGAAAAAAGCATGAAGAACCAAAGAAAATCCCTGATTAATGTTTTTAGCTTCACAGCTGCCTTTCACAACATCCCACTTCTCTTGCAGGGTGAGGTTTTTTGTCTTCCATGTTTTGGGTTTTTTTCTATTTTGTACATTTCTTAAAAGGTGGAAGCTGCCAGCTTTTAACATAAAACATAAACTGTGAAGCCAAATATGTGGAATCACAGAATCACAGCATAATTAAGGTTGGAAAAGACCTCCAAGATCATTGAGTCCAAGCTGTGCCCGATGCCCACCTTGTCTCCCAGCCCAGAGCACTGAGTGGCACGTCCAGTGCTTCCTAGGACACCTCTTGGGGGGAGGGCACTCCTCCACCTCCCTGGGCAGCCCCTGCCAATGTTTAATCACCCTTTCCATGAAGAAATTCCTCCTTATGTCCAACCTGAATCTCCCCTGGCATAGCTTGAGGCTGTTTCCTCTTGTCCTGTCACTCACTGCCTGGGAGCAGAGCCTGACCCCCCCCAGGTGCAAACCACTCTGTAGTGATGGGGGTTTGGAGCTCCAGCTTTGTGCCACCTCCCTGGCGTGTTTAGTGTTATAAATGACTTATTTTTGCCCTTTGGAGGTATTGAGATAACAACATTAATTGCTTGACTTACTTTGCTGAATGAATTTACCTGATCTCGTAAACAGTTTGATATTTGTTGACTTGGGTTTACTGTAAATAGGCAATGCCAGTAAGTCACATGCAGCCCAAGAGCTAATTTTGGAATTGAGGGATCACTTACAGGGCTTAGAGTTTTTTAAGAAATCTTACTGCCACTTTACTGCTTAGGAACAGAGATTCCACCCTTGAATTTTGATTTGCCCCATGTTTTCAGAGCTAGATCTCAAGTTCTGAAGATGGGGTTTCTTCACCCTGCCAGACCATGCATGGGTTGGTTTTACCTTCATTTCATGCAAGGTTTGAATTTGACAAAAAATGAAGGAGTGAGGGTGGTGAAACAATACTTGGGAGAGCTGTTATGAAATGACCAGTAAACTGCATTTGATGTTTGATAAATTAACAAGGTGTTTAGTCCACTGCACAGGAGAGGGTGGACAAGGAGAAGCGGTTGGTGAGGAAGGGAAAGCTGGAAAAAATAGAAAAGGAGAAAACCAATTCATTGCTAAATCTCTGTGTGCAGCTGCCTTGATGCACCTCAGAGAAAAGATCCCAAAATGATTCCCTTACACATGGCTGTGGCACTTGAGGACATGGTTTGATGGTGAACATGGCGGTAGAGCTGGTGGGTTGACAGTTGGACTTGGTGATCTTAAAGCTCTTTTCCAACCTTAATGATTCCGTGTTCTCTAAGGTCCCTTCCAACCCAAACCACTCTCTCACTTAGGAGGGATGGTGGTAACACAGCATGTTGGTTGAGGAGGAGAACTAGAATCTGTTTATTCTTATGTTTAGCAGGGACGAACGAAGAGGATCCTACGAATACGCCCCTGATCGTACTTACTACGAGACTGTTCGGACCCCGGGGACGTATCCCGAGGATCCTCGGCGAGAATACCCGGCCCGGGGCAGGGAATTCTACGCCGAGTGGGATCCCTACCAGGGAGACTACTACGACCCACGATACTACGACGACCCACGCGAGTACAGGGATTACCGGGGCGATCCCTACGAGCAGGACATCAGAGAGTACAGTTACAGGCAGCGGGAGAGAGAGAGGGAGAGGGAACGGTTCGAATCCGATCGGGACAGAGACCATGAGCGGAGACCGATTGAGCGGAGCCAGAGCCCGACGCACTCGCGGCGCCCGCAGAGCCCTGGAGCGTCCCCCTCACAGTCAGAGCGGCTGCAGAGCGACTCAGAGAGGAGGATTTACAGCAGGTCGTCAGATCGCAGCGGCAGCTGCAGCTCCCTGTCCCCTCCACGCTACGACAAGCTCGACAAGGCCCGCATGGAACGGTACACAAAAAACGAGAAGGCGGAGAAGGAGCGCGTGTTTGAGCAGGAGAGGGTGGACAAGGAGAAGCGCTTGGTGAGGAAGGAAAAGCCGGAAAAAATTGAGAAGGAGAAAATGGATAAGCAAAAACGAAAAGCGAAAATCCATTCGCCCAGCTCCCAGTCCTCGGAAACGGATCAGGAGAACGAGAGAGAGCCCAGCCCGGAAAAACTGAAGGGCAACAGCAAACAAAGCAAAGAGAGGGGTGACAAAGAAGGGACAGCGAAAAACCGCCTGGAACTGATGCCCTGCGTTGTGCTGACCCGCGTGAAGGAAAAGGAAGGGAAGGTTATCGATCAGCCCACGCTGGAGAAACTGAGAGCAAAGCTTGATAATGACACTCTGAAATCCCCACTGCTCGAACAGAAAACCCAGACATCCCAGGCTGAGCAAGCCAAGTCGGAGCAGTCTAAACTGGAACCCGTCAGAACCAAGGTACAGAAAGAGAAAGCCCTCGCCAGCCACATCGAAGTGGTGGATAAGGAGGGGAAAATGAAGCCCAAAAAGCACTTGAAGACAGAGCAAACCTCCGAGGGGACCAACGCGGCTGATTTAGACAAGCTGGAGGCTCGTAAAAGGCGTTTTGCGGATGCGAATCCGAAGCCTGACAGGCAAAAGCTGGATGTGAAGCGGAGCAGCCAGGATGAGGAGGATGCACGCGTGGTCTTGAAAAAGCAGCTTGATGCGACGGCGTCGTCCAGAGAAGCGCCGATGTTAAGGGAAGGAGAGTTGGAGAGGAAACCCCTGAGGAAGGAGATGCTTAAAAGGGAATCTAAAAAGCTCAAACTGGAAAGACTTATTCCTGTTACTAGTCCCAAAGAAATTCAGGACACTCTTAATGTCGGTGGGATTGGCATGCGTCCCACCCTGGATCTGCAGGCGAGGCTGATGGAGGCACCTGATGAATCCGTGGAAGTTCAGGAACTCTCTACTAAAAAACTGAACCCGGTGAAACCCCAACATAAACAGGTCCAGCTGCTGGATGAACAGGGAACGGAGAGAGAGGACACAAGGAAGAATTACTCCGGTCTTCCTGAAGAAACACCAGACCATAAACTTGGCCAAGAGAAACCTCAGTCAGCTGACACGGAGGAGAAAATTGGCATCGACATCGACCACACGCAGAGCTACCGGAAACAGATGGAGCAAAGTCGCAGGTTGAAACAGCAGCTGGAAATGGAGATCGCAAAATCAGAGAAATTTGGCAGCCCAAAGAAAGATGTGGATGAATATGAAAGGCGGAGCCTGGTCCACGAGGTAGGAAAACCTCCACAAGACGTCACCGATGACTCTCCACCAAGTAAAAAGAAAAAGACTGACCAGTTTGACTTTGAAATTAGCACTAAAAGAGAAAGGAACTACAGAAGTTCTCGTCAGGTGAGTGAGGACTCGGAAAGGATGTCCTGTTCCCCGAGCATCAGACACTTCCCGTTCCATGAGGATGATGACACACTCGATTCTCCAAGGCTAATGCCATTAAAGGAAACCAAAGAGTCGCCTAAAATAGAAGAAAAGGGTCTTTCATACTCAAACATGACTGTGAGGGAGGACTCGCTGAAATTCAATCCTTATGATTCCAGCAGAAGGGAGCAGATGGCAGAAATGGCTAAAATAAAACTCTCTGTGCTGAGTTCTGAGGAAGACTCAAACAGGTGGGAAACCCAGGTGAAGCAGGAGCCTGGGAGAGTCGACATCAGCTTTCCAAGCAGCATCGTCAAAAGAGACAGCATCCGGAAACGGTCTGTCCGGGACCTGGAGCCTGGGGAGGTGCCTTCGGATTCGGATGATGACAGCGAAAACAAGCCCCATTCCCCGAAAGCCTCGTCCTTGTTAGAGAGTTCCAGGCTGTCTTTTTTATTAAGGGACAGAGAGGAGAAGTTACGTGAAAGAGAGGAAAGACTGTCTAGTTCCTTAGAAAGAAACAAATTCTACTCTTTTGCGTTGGACAAGACAATCACACCCGACACAAAGGCCTTGCTTGAAAGGGCTAAATCCCTCTCTTCATCCAGAGAGGAAAACTGGTCCTTTCTAGACTGGGATTCAAGGTTTGCTAGTTTTAGAAACAATAAAGACAAAGAGAAGGTTGACTCGGCTCCGAGACCTATTCCATCTTGGTACATGAAAAAGAAAAAAATCAGAACAGATTCCGAAGGCGGAAAACTGGATGATAAGAAAGAAGATCATAAAGAGGAGGAACAAGAGCGGCAGGAACTGTTCGCGTCTCGGTTTTTGCACAGTTCAATCTTTGAGCAGGACTCCAAGCGCCTGCAGCATTTAGAGAGGAAAGATGATGATCTGGACTTCATCTCGGGAAGGTTGTATGGGAGACAGTCCTCCTCCGACGGGACGAACAACGCGGCTGATTTGGTGCAAGAGCCGGTGGTTCTCTTCCACAGCAGGTTTGTTGAGCTGACGCGGATGCAGCAGAAAGAAAAGGAGAAGGATCAGAAACCAAAGGAAGTGGAAAAACAGGAAGATAAAGAAAACCGTCCAAAAACACCAGAAACAGTTCCCGATAGTAAAGAACCAGAACATAAAAATTCCTCAGTCGGTCCCTCATCGGTCACTGTGCTGCCACACGAACCAGCTCCGATCGCTCCTGAGAAGGTAGTGAGCGAAAAGGTCCTGGTGGAACCAGCTTCTGTCAAAGAAGAGAAACCTTCTGAACCTGCTGCTGCGGTAGAGGAACAGAAACCTTTTCCTGAACTTGCTGCTCCTGTCAAAATGGAACCTCCTGAGCAAGTGGAACCTCCGCTGGTTGTAGAAGCGAGTAAAGACGTCGTTGCTACGACTCTGGCGCCGGAGGAAGATGCTGTAGCAACAGAGCATCCTTCCTACTTGGATACCAAACCTCCTACTCCTGGGGCTTCCTTTTCCGATGCAGACATCAGCGTGGATCCAGAACCAGAGGCTGCCCAGCTGCTTCCTCCGCCCAAGCTGGTTCAGAAGTCGGATGAGGCTGCAGAACCTAAAGAGGAAAATCCTCCACCTTCTGCCAACACTGATGCTGGTGTGAGTCAAAAAGTGGAGGCAGCTGCTGAGGTCCTGCCGCCTGTTTCCGACAATGATATGGAAGTGGAACCTCCAGTGGTTGTAAAAGATAAGAAATCCTACAAGAGTAAGCGCTCCAAGACTCCCGTGCAGTCAGCTGCAGCCAGTGTCACGGAAAAGCCCGTCACAAGGAAGAGCGAAAGAATTGACCGGGAAAAGCTGAAAAGGTCGAGCTCTCCCCGTGGGGAGACCCAGAAACTTTCTGATTTGAAAGTGGAGGCAGAGAAGGTTTCGAGGAATGCTGCTAAATCCCCGAGTTCTGCTGCAGAGCCGGAAAACGCGGAGCCGAGCCTGCCAATAGGCCGGACCAGGCGCAGAAATGTGAGGTCAGTCTACGCTACCACAGGGGACAATGAAGGCCCATCTCCGGTGAAGGACTCCATGGAGGTCACTAGATCCACCAGGAAGAGAGGGGAAAAGGAACCACAGGAAACAGTAACAACTGTTCCCACAACCCCGAGGAGGGGAAGACCTCCCAAAACACGCCGTAAGCCAGAGGAGGACATCTCTCCAATAAAGACTGAACCGGTACAGCAAGAGGTGGAGGAGGCTGAGACGAAAGATGCTGTGGAAGCTCCTAAGCCTGCAGAGGGTTGGAGGTCTCCTAGATCCCAGAAGCTCACCCACGGTCACTCATCAGCTGCTACCAGCCAACAGGGGAAGAAAGGGAAGAACGAACCAAAAGCTGATACCGCGGCCGAGTCCGAAGATGCTGCTGAAAGAAGCAGTCAGGAATTGAGCGTTGGAGACAACAGCAGTAAAGCTAAAGCTGCTGAGAAAGAGCCGGCAGCGAGTGAGCAGAAACGGGATCGGAAAGAACTGGATGTGGAGAAAAACCAGCTCGAAATCCCCACAGTTGAGATCATTGAGAAGAAGCCAGTGCCAGAAAAGGTCACAAAATCCAAAAGGGGAAGGTACAAAAATACCAAAACCGTTGTTGATAAAGCGTCTGTGTGTCTGAAAAACGTGGAAATACGCCTCAACGTGGACGAAGTCAAGGGCGCCTTGCGACCCACCGAGGAGGAGGCAGAGCCGGTGGCAGTGTCGCCGCCCAAGATGAAGAGCCCCCCAAAAGAGGACATCTTGGCACCCCACTTTGCTAAGAACGAGGTAGAAGATTCATTCCCAGAAATGGAGAAGGAGGTGACACGGGAGCCCAAGCAGTCCCCCGAGGCTGCCCAGCTGGCAAAGCAGATCGAGCTCGAGCAGGCGGTGGAGAACATTGCAAAACTCACCGAAACTCCTCCGACGATTGCTGCCTACAAAGAGCCGACAGCAGACGTGCCTGAAGTCCGTCAGGAGGAGGAGGCAGATAAACCCGCGCACCAGGCGAGTGAAACAGAGCTGGCAGCAGCCATCGGCTCCATCATCAATGACATTTCTGGGGAGACTGAAAGCTTCCCTGCACCCCCGACGTATCCTGCTGAATCAGAAGCCGAAATCCCCACAGAGCCCTTGGTGTTGCCGTCACCTCGGGAGGAGATGGAGCCTGAGACAGATCAGGCAGTGAACAATATCCTGGAAACTGAGGCTGCCGTCGAACCTGCAGTGCAGCCAGTGCCTGGCTCTGTCCCGCTGGAGACCGAGAGCAAGGAGTCTGAAGTCAGCTTCAGCGAATCTTCCAACTCCGCTCAGGAGGCCGAGACCTTGCAGGAAGCTGAAGTTGCTCGGAAGGAAAAGGGCCGTCAGAAAACCTCACGGCAGAGACGCAAGAAGAGCACAAGCAGGAAGGGCGACACCACCGAAGTCAACGCCTTTGAGCCGGAGAGGGTGCAGAGCAAGTCACCCCCTGCCAACGAGGTAAAGGCAAAACCTGAGGAAGCCTCAAAGGAGGAGAAGCAAAAACCCACAGCATCTGTGGAGCCAAGCGCCTCTGACACCACCAAGGCTGTGGCCGCTGACGTCGTGGCTGCGCATGAGGCTATGGCTGAGAGCGGCTCCTCTCCAAAAGCTCCCGCTCCGGCTCCTCTGGACCTGGGCACCCCGCCGGTTCCCCTTGATGAGGGGAGTCAGAGCGGGTTCAAGATCCGGTCGCCCCTGGAGAACGCTCCTATCACTCCGCCGAGCGCCCCGAACGCAGCCCTTCCCGCTGTCCCCGCCGCAGTGGCCAAGCTGCCCACCCCGGTGCCCTCCGCCATCGTCCCCCTTCACTCCGGCACTGCCAAGGTGCCGGAGTGGATGGTCAGGCACGAGGAACCCCGTGCCCGTTCCACGCCCCCGCCCGCTCTCCCACCGGACACAAAGGCGTCGGATATCGACACAAACTCCAGCACTTTGAGGAAGATACTCATGGAGCCCAAATACGTCTCGGCGACGAGCATAACCTCCACGCACGTGACGACAACGCACGCCGAGCCGGTGAGTGCACCCTGTCTGGAGGAGGCACCTCTCCACCCTGCCGTGGAGGCCATCAAGCCAGTTTCGGAGGAGAAGCCGGCAGTTCCCATCACCAACACCTTGGACCCACCGGTGGCTGAAGCGCCAGTGTTCAGCGAGAAGGAGAAGATCAGCACCGTGATTGCTCCCAAAGCCACTTCTGTCATCAGCAGGATGCCCCACAGCGTGGATCTGGAGGAGGCTCCCAGGATCACCTTGGTGAAACAAGCTCCCCAAACTCAGACCTGCCTCGTCAATGCTCCCTCACCGAAATTCAAGCAGAGGTCGAGCACAAATGATAACAGCAGGTTCCATCCGGGTTCGATGTCTATTATCGAAGAGAGGCCTGTGGAGACCGGGTCCAGCCCAGGGCTGCGGGTGAACACCTCGGAAGGTGTGGTGCTCCTGAGTTACTCGGGGCAGAAGACGGAAGGCCCACAGCGAATCAGTGCCAAGATCAGCCAGATTCCCCCAGCCAGCGCCGTGGACATCGAGTTCCAGCAGTCTGTGTCCAAGTCTCAGATTAAACAGGAGCCCATCACGCCGTCTCAGCCGGCGCCGAAAGGCTCCCAGGCCTCGGCGGGCTACGGGACTGTTTCCACCCATTCTTCGCTGGTACTCGGAACGCAGCCCTACAACACGTCGCCCGTCATCTCCTCCGTGAAGCAGGAGCGCACCACGCTGGACAAGCCCGACTCGTCCCACCTCGCTGTCCAGACTCCGGCCTCTCAGCCCGGCAAGGTCCTGACACAGACGGTCAACACTCCACCTGTACTGGTCCATAACCAGATGGTTGTGAACAAAAAACTGTCCGACCCAGCTGCTCTGAAAGTGGAGGCCAAGACTCTGCAACCCTCCAACTTGAGTCCCGGAGTGAGTCCTCACCACTCTTCCCTCTCTGGGAAGATGCATTCGGAAGCGAACCACGTCAGCTCGGGACCCAGCACCCCGACCGACCGGGCCATCTCCCACCTGGGGGTCACCAAGCAGGAGCCGCACTCGCCGCGCACCAGCGGACACTCGCCGTCGCCGTTCCCCCGGGCCTGCCATCCCGGCAGTACCTCGTCTCCGGCTCTATCCAGCAGTGCCCCGGTCATGCTGGCACCGGGAATTCCCGTTCCTCAGTACATCTCCAGCATGCATCCCGAGCAATCTGTTATCATGCCCCCTCACAGCGTAACGCAGACTGTGTCCCTGGGCCATCTGTCCCAAGGTGAGGTGAGGATGAACACCCCTCCTCTCTCCGGCATCCCATACGGAATCCGCCCGGAAGCGCTCCACTCGCCCCGCGCTGCTCTGCAGCCCCAGATGGAGATCAAACCTCAGCGATCCAGCACGCCCCAGCCAGCCCCCATCCGGGACATCGTCATGCCCCCGCTGTCCTCCCAGCACTCCCCCGAGGAGGAGCTGCACTTCCACCACTCGGCCGTGTGCCGGGGCCCGGCGCCAGTGCAGTCGGACGTGCTGGTGATGCAGCCGGATTACCGCATGCACCCCACCAGCATCCGGCTGGACCAGTACAACGTGCCCCGGGACGTCAGGATGATCATGCACCCGCACATGGCTGCCGTGGGCGAGCACCACTCGGAAACGCGGCAGTCCCGGACGCCCGAAGGGGCCGGGAAAACTCCCCCCGTCAGTAAGACCCCGCAGCCCGGGAAAGAGACTCCCAAATCCTCCGAAGGCAAGGTGGCCCACTCTCCTCACAGCGAGCCCCGGCTCCTGAGCGTGCCCTCGGGCAGCCAGCTGCCCGGGCTGCCCCTGACACAGCCGGTGGTGGTCCCACACGGGGTGCAGATCATGCATCCCGCTGGCAGCTCCTTCCACGATTACCGCTCGGTCTACGGCGACATGAGGAACTACCACACAGCGGCACAGCTCGGGCACCCGCAGTTCCCTGGCACCTCGCCCATCGGGCTGCCCTCCCGCAGCATGACCCCGTCTCAGGTGAGAAGTAAAACCCTTTCTCCTTCTCCCTGGAGTCTGGAGCTCGATTCTCCTTGGAATCTGGAGCTCAATTCTCCCTGGAACCTGGAGCATTCTGATCTAACTGTGGCTGTGGCACAGCTCTGTGTGGTCATAAGAGCTGAGCTTAACTCTCCATGGTTGGTATTCAGGCCCTGCTTAAGTTCATAGCACAAGAGGAGCTGGGTTTTTTGGGAAATGGGGTTCAAACGCTGCTCAGCATCAGAGGAAGCTGAGACAACCCATTTCTTAACTGCTCTTGTCTCAGAGCAGGAGGTGGGAAGTTGGCTGCAGGTTTCTGGGTGTAGAACTGTCAGGAGGAGAATTGTCAGCACCGAGGTGCTGCGTAGGTCAGGCATCCTCAGATGGATGGGGAGGCTAAGGATGGACTTGGAGCAGAATTCAAGGGGTGGGATTTCAGCTCAGATGGACTTGGAAGTAGGGGACTGGCCCAGGTACCACCACAGCAGGGCTGTGGTGTGGAGACACATCTCCACCTGGAATGTGATGGTGTCTTGGCAGCCTTATTGTTACATTAACAAGGTCTGATACACCCACAGCCTAAAATCTTTCCTTTTTTCGCCCTCCTGCTTCCCAGGGTCTGCCGGAGGGCGAGCACTCGCACCCCAGCCAGCCAGTCCGCAGCAAGACCCCTCAGATCCCGCAGGATCCCAAGGGCCCTCCGGCAGCGGGGCCGGAGCAGAGCCACCACCCCCCTGTGAACCGACACGCGGCACAGATGGACCCTCACGTCCACCTCCAGAGGGCCCAGGGGGACACGGGCCAGACCTCCTACCCCTCCCCTGTCGCCGTCTCCATGAAACAGGAGCTTCCGTCGCCGCACCAGCCCCAGGCGGTTCCCAAGCAATCCATGTTTATCCCCACGACGTCGGGGCCGCCCCTGAGCCGCCCGGAGCCCCAGGCCGGGCTCAAACAGGAGCCGTCGCCTCACCCCGTGTCGCAGAGACCTGTGGACATGGTCCAGCTCCTCACAGTGAGTGTCCATCTGCCCCCTTCTCTCGGCCAAATCACCGGGTTCTGTCTCACCTGTGGCACCAAACCCGACCCGTCTTGCATCAAATGCTTCATCTGTCTGGTTTTTGGGCTGTTCTGTCCCTGCTGGTTTTTACCCATGTCACTGTTCCCAGTCAGTTTTATACTCAGCTGTTTCCTGGAAAGGTTTTCCTCATGGGCAGGGAAGAGTGATGGTGTATTTAATCTCACTGAAAAAGGAAAAAACATTCTTCCAAGCCTAGAAAATGAGGAAGAGGAGGGAGACAGGAGCAGGCACTGATGAGGAACCAAGAGTTGTGTCCAGCACCAAATATCTCCCGTATAACCTCAAGCTGCTCTTCTATTATTTCTCAATTTTTCCATTTGTAAAAGAGAAAAGAGTATTTGGCAACAGCCTCATGCTGGGTGGGAGGCTGAGGAATTGTGATGACAGGATCCACCCAGGCAGCTTGGCCAGCTGGAAGGAAAGGGACTGAATTCCTGGTTTAGCAGGATTTAAACCAAGCCTGACGTGTAGAGGAATGATCAGGTGTTAAATAAAGCTCCGATGGAAGTACCGGGGGCAGCTGAGCAGCTCAGAGGGGATTTCGGATCCCCCTCTCCTTCCTTAGTGTGTAATACTCCTTCTCCCTCTCTTCCCAGAAATACCCCATTGTCTGGCAGGGCCTCTTGGCCCTCAAGAACGACACGGCCGCTGTCCAGCTCCACTTTGTCTCCGGGAACAACGTCCTGGCTCACCGGTCGCTGCCGGCGCCGGAGGGGGGGCCCCCACTGCGGATCGCACAGCGCATGCGGCTCGAGGCCTCCCAGCTCGAGGGGGTCGCACGGAGGATGATGGTGAGGGCAGGGCTGGGGCAGGGATGTGTGGTTGGGAAGAGCTGATACCCCTGTGCTGAGAACTGGGCGGGTCTCACCAGCTGCAGGACCAAAACACACAAAATTCAGCTGCTGTCACGTTGTTTCCTGCACCCAGAGGGTGGTTGGCACTGCCCAGGCTCCCCAGGGCGGTGTCACAGCCCCAAGGCTGCCAGAGCTCCAGGAGGGTTTGGACAATGCTCTGAGGGACAGGGTGGGATTGTTGGGATGTCTGGGCAGGACCAGGAGTTGGATCCATGATCCTTGTGGGTCCCTTCCAGCTCAGGACATTCTGTGATTCTCTTTTGGGATTCTGGTAATAGTACTGGGATTTCTTCATCCCAGAGCGTGTGTAACATGGATTGCAAGTGATGAGCAATAGCTCTTATTCTGCATTCATGGAAAAGGGAATGGTGGAGTTGGGTAACCTCAAAAGTCACCCATCCCTCAGCCCTGGGACAAATTCCTGCTGGCTCCAGTGTGTCTGAGAAAGGTGGAACGTGGAGTTCGGGTGGCCATGGAAATCCATTTTCAGTCCTTTTCACCATCTCCTCGTGTGTTGAAATCACAGAACCCCAGAACAGTTTGGGGTGTCATCCCAAAGCTCATCCCATCCCACCCCTGCCATGGGTTGGGACACCTTCCACTGTCGCAGGTTGCTCCAAGCCTCGTCCAGCCTGGCCTCGGACACTTCCAGGGCTGGGGCAGCCACAGCTTCTCTGGGGAACAAATTGTAACATCAGGGACTTTAAAAGCAGGATATTCCCCCCAGATAGTGGGTGTTTGGCAGGAAGACACCTCTGCATCCACCCTCTAACCCAGCACGTGTCCTCCCCGGCAGGTGGAGAGCGATTACTGCCTGCTGCTGGCCCTGCCCTGCGGCCGCGACCAGGAGGACGTGGTCAGTCAGACCGAGTCGCTCAAGGCTGCCTTCATCAGTTACCTGCAGGCCAAACAGGCTGCAGGCATCATCAACGTCCCCAACCCCGGCTCCAACCAGGTACGGGCACAGAAACCCCTGGAACACCCGGGATTAACCCACCAATCCACAGCGGGACGTCCGTCCTTCCCCCGTGCCCTCGCCGGGGCCTCTGCTCGAGCTGCCTGTTTGTAGCAGTGACCCCCCTCATTACACCCCCAGTCAAACAATGGAACTGATAAAATCACTGAAAACCAACCCCAAAGCCACAAAAAAACCCCAAATGTATGTTTGATTGGTTCCTATCCTAGCGGTTAAGATGCTGGTCTCTCAGCGCCAAGGCCACAGGTTCTAATCCCAGTCCCCCAGGTAGATGGAGCTCG
>JAWWLV010000061.1:1642244-1657183 GCA_035041135.1 Platyrinchus mystaceus | reverse complement strand
GGAAAGGGGGGTGGAAAGGGGGGGAAAACGGGGAAAGGGGGGGAAAAGTGGGCAGGGGGAGGGGGGGAGGGAGGAAAGGGGGGAAAAGGGAGAAAAAGGGGGAAAGGGAGGGGAAGGGGAGAAAAAGGGGGGGAACAAGGAGGGGAAAGATGGGGAAAAGGGGGGAAATGGGGGAGTGGGGGAAAGGGGAAAAAGGGAGGAGAGGGAGGAGAAAAAGGGCAGGTGGAAGGGAGGAAAAGGGGGAGAATGAGGGAAAAAGGGGGGGAAAGGGGAGGGGGGAAGGGGAACTGGGGAAAAAGGGGGAAGACAGGAAAGGGTGGAAGGAGGAAAAAGGGGAGGGGACAAGGGGAAAGGAGGAGAAAGAGGAAGAAAAGGGGGGAGAAAGCTGGAGAAAGCTCCTGTCCCACCTCCTCTGTCCCCTTGCAGCTGCGCAGAGGGATCGAGGAACTCACCAACCCCAAGTGATGACTTTCTGGGACCACGGGAGACCCCTCCCCAGGGATGTCACCCATGGAAAGAGGGGGCTCCTGACCCCCCAGGTGATGGGGGGGATCTCCCCCGGGGGGAGGGTGTCCTGGCTGGGGGGTCGGTTCCCCAGCGGAGTGTGCTGTGCATTAAATACATCGATCTCTCAGTGCTTCCTCCTCCTGCTCCTCCTCCATCCCCACGGGGTTCATTTGGGGGGGCTCACACCCCCATACCCAACAAACAGCCCTTAAAACCCCCCAGAACTGCCCCAGGACATGCACTGAAGTGCCCCCGGTCTCTGCATCACCCCCCGCCCCCTCTTATTAGCACAACTAATAAGGGTGGTGTGTGTTCAGCGACCCCAAGATCTGCGGGAAATGGGGGCCTGAGTCCCCCAAGCCCTTTGGTGACCCCGGACTGGGGCTCAGCCTGTTTAGGCGGCACATCGGGCGCTAATTAACCCGGGGGGGTTAATTAAGCGCGGTAGGGCAGGTTGGGCAGGGCGGGCAAGCCTGGGCTCGGCTCAGAAGGGGGTGACGCCGGGTCAGCGCCGGGGAGACACCCCGAAAGTGGGGCAGGAGATGGGATGGGCGCTGGGATGGGCGCTGGGAGCAGGGCCGGGCTGTGGCACCCAGGGAGGGGTGAGGGGAGCAGGGGGAGGGAGCCCCAAATCCCTCGGGGAGGGCGGGCGGGCGGGGTGGCAGCACCCACGGGTGACATCCCTGCCACCCCAAAAGCCCCCAGTGCCTCAGCGTCCCCCTCGCCCCTTTCCCGCCCCACCACGAGCAAACACGGAACGAGGTGGTGCCCAGCACCCAAATCCGGGGGTGCCCCCCCCGATCCCGCTCCTCCCCGGGCGCTGCCGGACTCTGAGCCGGGCTCAGAGACCAGACAAACTCGCGACACGCACGAGGCACCAAAACCCCCCCAAACGGGGTGACCCCCCCACCCGACCGGCGGCTTTCGCAGCGAGAGGTGCTCGATGCCCCCCCCGACCCCGCCCTCCCCCCCGCTATGGTTGGGGGCAGGAAAAAAAAAACGTCCAAACCCCTTTTCCCGGCGTTTTTCCCCACCCGGTGATTTGCAGGCTCCGGGCAGCCGGAGCCGCCGCGGCCGCTGCGGCTTTTGGGGGATGGAAAGGCCAAATTCCTCCCGGCTTTCGCTGAGGAAAAAAGAGGCCCCGGGTGGGAAATGGTCCTGCAGTTGTGGGCAACCCCTTAAAAAAGCTGAAACCCCCTTTAAAACCCCTTAAAAAAACCTTAAAGCCTCTTAAAAAACCCTTAAAACCCCTTAAAAAAACCTCTTTTACCCCTTGAAACTCCCCCCAAAACCCCCATCCTTAAAACCCCCTTAACCCTCCCTTTAAAAATCCCTAAATAAAGCCCCTTAAAAAACCTTAAATCCCATTTAGAACCCCTTAAAAACCTTAAAACCCCTTTAAAACCAACCCCTAAAAAAACCTCTTTAAGCCCTTGAAAACCCCCCCAAAAAACTCAACTCTTAAAACCCCCTTAAATCTCCTTAAAAATCCCTAAATAAAACCCCTTAAAAAAATTTAAACCCCCTTACAGAATAACTTAAAACACTTTTAAAGCCCTTAAATCCCCTTAAAAAGTCTGATAACCCCTGAATAAACCTTAAAAGCCCTGAAAAAACCTCTTTAACCCTTTTAAAACCCCTAAAACCTCCCACTCTTAAACCCCCCTTAAACATCCTTAAAAACCCCTAAATAAAGCCCCTTAAAAAACCTTTCCAAGATAAAACCCTTTTAAAGCCCTTAAAAATCCTGATAACCCCTTAAAAACCTTTAAAACCCCTTAAAAAAACCCTCTTTAACCCATTTAAAACATTTTTAACACCCCTAAGAGCCCCCTACTCTTAAAACCCCCTTAAACCTCCTGAAATCCCCCTTAAAATCCCTAAATAAAGGCCCTTAAAAAACCTTAAGCCCCCTTAAAAACAACTTAAAACCCTTTTAAAGGCCCTAAACCCTCTTAAAAGTCCTGATAACTCCTTAAAAAAAACCCCAAACTCCTTAAAAAACTTTAAAACCCCTTATAAAAAATTTTCACCCATTTAAAAGAACTTAAAAACCCTAAAAAACCCACTGAAAAAAACCCTTAAACCTCCTTAACTCCCCCTAAAATCCCCTTAAAATCCCTTAAAAGCCCCAAAACCCCCTTAAAAATCTCAAGAACCCCTCAGAAACCACTTAAAATCTCCCTTAAACACGCTATAAACCCTTAAAAAACCCAGAAGCTTTAAACACCTTAAAAACCACTCGAACCTCCTTAACCCCCCCTTAAAACTCCCTCCCCCAAAAAATCCCTAAAATGCCTTAAAAGCCCCTAAAAAACCCCTGAGAACTCTTCAAACCTCCCTTAACCCCCCTCTAAACCCTTTAAAATCCTTAAAAAACCCTTTAACCCCCTTAAAAAAGCCTAAAATGCCTAAAAACACCCCCCTTAAACTTCTTTAACCCCCCTTCAAGACCCCCAAAAACCTCTTTTAAAAAATCCATAAAACCCTTTAAAACCCCCTTAAAAACACATTAAAAAACCCCTCCTTTAAAAATCCTTTTAAAATCCTTAAAACACCCTAAAAAAACTGCTTTAAAACCCTCTTAAAACCCTTTAAAGCTCCTTTCAAACCCCCTTAAATCCAGAGGAAATTCCCCCCACCCCTTTTTGCCCCCCTCCCCAAATTCCCTCAATCTCTGCAAACAAGCAGGAAAAGACAATATTCTAGAAAACAAAAAAAAGCACTTTTTTTTTATTCAAAACCCCACAAAAATCCCCAAAAATCCATGAAAAAAGGGGAAAAAAATAACCAATATTGTTTTGGTTTTCTTTTTAATTTCCCCTTTTTTTTCTCTCCCGAGTCTTCAATTCCTCGCAATAAATATACAAAAATAGAATAAATTAGGTTAAAAAATACAAGGCAACACTGGCAGACACAGCGTTAAAGGGGGGGGGGGAGGAAAAACCACTCAAAAATCCCGGTGGGAGAGGAATAAATAGGGAGAAAAAAAGCAAAAATAAATCAGTTTTGGGACTGAGCCCTTTGCTGTTGTTTTTTTCTTCTTGAAATGTGGAGGGAGGGGGGGCGAAAAGAAGAAACATCCACCCCCCCCAAAATAACCTCCCCCAGCTCCCGGGGAGCTGGAAATCCCATTTCCACCCGTTTTTCCGGGGAAAGGGGGAGGGGGACACCCGTTTTGCCCCCGTCCCCGGGGGAGGATATTCATAATAATACTATAAAACTGCTCATTAATCACAGGGACAATAAATAAACCCCTCGGGGAGGGGGGGTCAGTGAGGGGGTTCAGGCTCAGCCCGGGGCCCCCCCGGTCCCCGCCTGCTCCTGCAGCCCCAGCAGGCTGTACGTGATCCTCTTCTGGTGGCCCGGCAGCCGCACCCCGATCCGCTTGATGTCCCTGGAACAAACAGGGAAAACAGGGATTCGTGGGTGACGGGAGTGGGGCTGTGGGAAAGGGGGGGTGGGAGGGACCCCGACGTGGCGTTCCCGAGGGATGGGTGGACATGGATCACCCCGAGGGATGGGTGGATGTGGTTCATCCAGAGGGATGGATGGATGTGGATCATCCAATGGGATGGGTGAATGGGCATGGATGATCCCAAGGGATGGTCTATCCTGAGGGATGGATGGATATGGATCATCCCATTGGATGGGTGGATGGATGTGGATCATCCCAAGGGATGGATGGACATAGATCATCCCGAGGGATGGATGGACGTGGATCATCCCAAGGGACAGTCCATCCCTCGGGATGGATGGATGTGGATCATCCCATGGGATGGGTGGACGGACATGGATCATCCCGAGGGATGGATGGACATAGATCATCCTGAGGAATGGATGGACATGGATCATCCCATGGGATGGGTGGACATGGCTCATCCCAAAGTATGAGTGGATGGACACAGCTTATCCCAAGGGATAGACAGACATAGATCATCCCAAGGGATGTGGGGATGGACATGGCTCATCCCAAGGGATAGATGGACATGGCTCATCCCAAGGGATGGATGGACAGCCATGACTCATCCCGGCCTCTCCAGCCAAGGAACATCTAATTTTATCCCGTCCCTTGGGCCGCCAAGGCCATGGAAGTGGTTTCCGTTCCCAGCACATTCCCAGCACATCTCTGACCCCTGGGGATCCAGGGGGAGAGTGTGGGGACAGTGTGGGACACCATGGGGACAGCATTGGACAGTACATGGACAGCATGGGAATATCCAGGAATATCCAGGGGACACCATGGGGATATCCAGGGATACCATAAGAGCAGTGTGAGGACACCACAGGGACACAAAGGGGACACCCCATGGGGACAGGACAGGGATGATATGGGGACAGCATGGGAATACTGAGCGGACACCACAGGGGCGCCACCGGGACACCATGGGGATGGAATGGGAATATCGAGGACACAGCAGCAGGACACACCGTGGGGACAGCACGGGAATGTCAAGAGGACACCATGGGGACACCAAGGGGAGGGCACAGAAAGAGTATGAGGACACTACGGGGACACCCCACGGGGACACCTCATAGGGGCAGCATGGGGACGGTGTGGGGACAGCACGGGGACACTGAGGGGACAAGCACGGGGACACCAAGGGACACAGCATGGGAATATCAAGGGGACAATATCATGGGGACACCATGGGAATGTCAAAGAGAATTGTGAGGACACCAGAGGGACACCAAGGAGACATTCCCTAGGGACAGCATGGGGATATCAACAGGGACACACGGGAATAGCAAGGGGACACCGAGGGGACATCGAGGGGACACTCACTCGCTGGTCATCTGCAGGACCTTCTCGATGGTGCTGTAGCCCGAGGCCATGAAGGTCTCGGTGTACTGGGGCATCCGGATGGACTCCAACCACTCCGGGACGGAGCGGAACGGGACACCCTCGGAGCCGCTGGTGCTGGGCAGGCGGATGGACACCCTGGGGCATGGAAAGGGGTGGAAAATGGTGGGAAAATGGAAAGATCAAAAAAAAAAAACCAGTGCAGAAATGAGAGGTTGGGAAAATGAGGGGAAAGGGAAGGGTGTGAAAACGAGGGGGAAAAATGAAACGATGGGGAAAACGGTGTCGAAATGGAGAGATGGGAAAAATAACGGGAGGATGGGAGGGTGCAAAAATTCATGGGAGAACGAGAGGGTGCAAGAAATGACGCACAAAAGGAAGGATAGAAAAATATTGTGGAAGAGAAACTATGCAAAAAACGCTGCAGGAGTGAAAAAGGGGAAGAAATAGGGCAGAAAAGGAAGGAGGTCACAAAAAAGATGCGAAAATGGAAGGGTGGAAAAATGATGCAAAAATGGAAAGGTGGGGAAAAAAAAACAATGCAAAAAGTGGAAGGGTGCAAAAATAACAAGGAAATTAAAAAAAGGACGTGAAGGTGGAAGGATAAAAAAAAAACGAGGCAGAAGGGGAAGGATGAGAAAAACGACGTGAAAATGCAAAGATGCCAAAAAATTATAGGAAAATGGAAAGGTGGGAAAACGTAGAAATGGGAAGATGCCAAAAAAATAATGCACAAATGTGACCATGAAATGGTGGTGAAGAAAGGAAATGGTGCAAAAAGTGATGTGAAGATGGGGAGGTGCCAAAACCGAGGCAGAAATGGAGATGCCAAAAGCAACGTGAAGGTGAAGAGATGCAAAACCCGGCACAAAACAGCACCAGGGGAATGCAAAACTACTGAAAATGACACAAAAATGGTGCCAAAAGCAGCAGAAGACACAAAGATATGTTGGAATCAGGGAATCCTGGGATGGTTTGGTCGGGAGGGACCTTAAAGCTCATCCAGTGCCACCCCCTGCCATGGGCAGGGACACCTTCCACTAGCCCAGGTTGCTCCAAGCCCCGTCCAGCCTGGCCTTGGACACTTCCAGGGCTGGGGCAGCCACAGCTTCTCTGGGTAACTGTCCCCCCTCCCTGCCCTGTCCCCCATCCCAGAGCTCCCCACACTCACCGAGGGTCGAAATCCGCCAGAGCCTTGAGGGACTCGGGGGCGCGGATGAGCTTGTCCAGGATGCTGACGATGTCGGCGAATTTGGGGCGCCGGGCGCGCTCCTGCTGCCAGCACTGCATCATCAGCTGGTAGATGGCCGAGGGACAGTCCAGGGGCGCCGGGAGCCGGAAACCCTCGTTGATGGCCTTCATCACCTACGGGGAGGAGGAGGAGGTTGAGTGATGACTCCCCAGAAAAGCTCCATGTTCACAAGAATTGCAGAATGGGTTGGGAGGGACCTTAAAGCTCATCCAGTCCCACCCCAGCCATGGGCAGGGACACCTTTCACCAGCCCAGGTTGCTCCGAGCCCCGTCCAACCCAGCCTTGGATGTCCCACAAACCATGGTGGTGCAGGATGGGTGCTCACCTCGTGGTTGGAGAGCTCCCAGTAGGGCCGCTCGCCGTAGGACATCACCTCCCACATGACGATGCCGTAGCTCCAGACGTCGCTGGCCGAGGTGAACTTGCGGTAGGAGATGGCTTCGGGCGCCGTCCAACGGATCGGGATCTTCCCGCCCTACAGAAACACCAGGGTCAACTCTGCACCCCCCAAAAAACCACCTCCTCTTGGCCAACCACTTTGACATGAACAACCACCCCAACAAGGCCAACCAACCACCCTGCCTTGGACAACCACTTCACCTTAGTCAACCACCCCAACATGACCAACCACCCACCCTACCTTGGTCAACCCACCACCTCACCATTGCCAACCAACCATCCCTCCATGTTCAACCAACCACCCTTCCATGGCCAACCCACCATCTCACCATGGCCAACCCACCATCTCCACCTCAGACAACTACTCCACCTTGGTTAACCACCCTTTGATGGCCAACCAACCACCTCCACCCTGGCCAACCACCTCACCTTGGCCAACCACCCCTCCATGGCCAGCCAAACAACCACCTGCCATGGCCACTCACCCACCCCTCTGTGGTGACACTCACACTAGTGGTGTAGGTGGCTTCAGGGTCATCTTCCAACACCCTGGAGAGCCCAAAATCAGACACCTTGCACACCAGGTTGCTGTTCACCAGGATGTTCCTGGCAGCCAGATCCCGATGGACGTAATTCATGTTGGCCAAGTACTTCATGCCGGCAGCGATGCCCCGCAGCATCCCCACCAGCTGGATGACGCCAAAGTCCCCCTCTTTTTCCTGGGAAAAGGGGAGAATCCAGCCTGCAATCCATCTGTCATCCCACCTCCCGTGGTGGGTGTTTGTTCCACCACCACATGGTCCTTGTCCTTGTCCCCAGGTGTCACTTACCCGCAGGAATTTATCCAGTGCCCCGTTCTCCATGTACTCCGTGATGATCATGAAGGGCTTGTCTGTACAGAAACCAGACCCAAAATGGGTAAAAACCCCCCAAAATCCCTCCAACCCCCAACTGAAAGAGCTCCAAAATCCCTGAAATCCCCCCACCCTCCTCCAAGCCTTCCCAAAATCCTCAGCCCCTCAAGAAAGCTGAACTTGCCTCAAAAAAGCCCCCAACCCCCAAAAAACAACCCCACCCCCCCAACATAAGAAAGCCCCAAATCCCAAGTCCTCCCAAAAATCCAAACCCTCCCAATTCCCCACAAAAAAACCCAAGACCCCCAACTCCCCAAAATATCCCACAAAAAAATCACCTCCCCAGGACACTCCCAAAACAACAAAACGCCCCAAACCCCCGACAGACCCCAATAAACCCCCAAATAAAATCCAACCCCCCAAAATCCCAAAATAACTCCCCTAAACCCACCCCAACTCCCAAAAAAATCCCCCAAACTCCCCTAAAACCCCTCCAAATAAACCCCAATTCCTCCCCCCTCAAAAATCCCCAACATCACCCCCCAAAGCCCCCCCCAAAAACCGCAAGCCCCCCAAATTCCCCTTCGTGTTGTTGCTCAAAACCCCCCATTTTTGTGTGGATTGGGTTTGGGGTGTTCTGCAGGGAAATCGGGGCAGGGGTTTTTTTGGGACGCTCACACTTGGAGACGACGCCCTCGAGGCGGATGATGTTGTGGTGACAGAACTGCCCCATGATGGTGGCCTCGCTCAGGAAGTCCACGCGCTGCTTCTCGGTGTAGCCCACCTTCAGCGTCTTGATGGCCACCGGCACCTCCTTCCTCCCGCGCTTCAGGGTGCCCTTGTAGACCTCCCCAAATTCACCTGCTCGGAACAACGGGGGACACTCGTAACCCCCCCAGCCTGGGCCAGTTTTGGGGTGACTCAGGGGTGACTGAACCACGTACCGGCACCGATGACCTTCTGGCGGGTGATGAAGGACGGGGGGATCTCGGTGGTGAACTTGAGCATGGCCTGGTTGGGGTCTTCGTAGGTGTGGGGGTCAACGTAGGTCTTGAGGGGCTTCAGCTGGTCTGGGGGGTGTCAAGGAAAGGGGTCAGCATCCACGTCACCCTCCACCCATCGCTGCTGTCCCCACCGTGCTGTGGCTCACCTGACTTGGAGAAGTAAACGTCCTCAGCGGATTGGCGTGGTCGTGACCTTCTCCTCCTGTGGAAAAGCCCCCAAAAATCATCCCCTGCCCATATTTGGTGGTGGGACAATGGTATTTTGGGGTTTTCTGAGGCGTTTTGGGGGGTTTCTCTCCTCACCGCCGCAGGACGTAGACGAGAGCGGCCAAGAGCAGGACGACAACGACGACGCCGGCGACGGTGCCGGTGATGACGGCGGCGGATGCTGCGGCCTCGGTGCCTGTGGGGACCGTTCGGGGTGGCTGGGTGAGCCCTGCACCCTCTGGGCCCCCACCCCACATCCCCTGGGCCCCCACCCCACACCCCTGACACCCCTCCCCTCACTCCTCACCCTCGGGCAGGGTCTCGAACTCGTGCTGGGGGCTGAAGGCGCCGTGGCCGTCGGCGGTGAGGGCCTGGACACGCACCACGTACGCGGTGCCCGGGGACAGCTTGGGCAGCGTCACCGAGGTGCCCTCGCAGCGCAGCACCGAGTAGCTGTTCTCGTCCACCTGGGGACACCGGGGTCACAGAGGGGCATGGATGGGGTGACATGGACAGGGCAGGGATGGGGTGACAGGGACGGGGCAGGGATGGGGTGACAGGGTGGAGATTTGGTGTGGATGGAGATGTAACGTGGATGGGGGCAAGGATGGAGGTGACACGGATGGAATGGGACATGGATTGGGGAAGAATGGAGGTGGCAGGGATGGAGATGTGACACGGATAGGGGTGTGACAGGGGAGGAACAAGGATGGAAGAGTAACGTGGATGGAGGCACATGGTGGAGGGGTGACCGGGATGGAATCAGGGATGGAGGTGACACGGATGGAGGTGACACGGATGGAGGTGACACGGATGGAGGTGACACGGATGGAGGGATGAACACAGGGAGGACATGAATCGAGGGATGACACGGACAGAGGTGAGGATGGAGGTGACATGGATGGAGGGGTGACACAGATGGGAAGGACAAGGCTGGAGGGGGGATATGGACAGAGGCACACGGAAGAAGGTGACACGGATGGAGGTGACATGGATGGAGGGGTGAGTATGGGAGAGACGTGGATGGGGGTTGACACGGATGGAGGGATGAACATGGGAAGGACATGAACTGAGGGATGACATGGAAGGAGGTGACAAGGATTGAGGCAGCGTGGATGGGAGGGTGACATGGACTGGGGAGATGGGGGGGAGACATGGATGGGGCAAGGAGGGAGGAGACAGGGATGGGGAGAGATATGGATTGGGGCAAGGATGGAGGTGACAGGGCTGGTGGTGACAGGGCTGGGGTGATGGGGTTGGGGCTGTGGGGCTGTAGCTGTGCCACAGGACGGACCTTCTTGCTGTAGGTGACCTCGTACTTCCAGACCCGGCTCTGCTGCCGCGGGGGCACCGTCCAGGACAGGACCAGGCTGGTGGCTGTCCGTCCATCCAGGCTCACCGAGGTCACCCGGGGAGGCTCTGCCGTGGGGACAGACAGGGACGTCACCGAGGTGTCCCCAGGAGGGCCGGCAACATCACAGAGGTGTCCCCCAGGGGGACAGGGTCAATATGAAGATGCCCCCATGGGGACAGGGACATCACAGAGGTGTCCTCTTGGAGGATGGGGACAATATGGGGATGGGGGGGGGCAGGGACATCATGGAGGTGTCCTCATGGGGGACATGGACATGACAGGGGTGTTCCCACAGGGGTTGGGAACATCACAGAGGTAACAGGGGATGGGGGCAATATGGAGGTGTCCCCATGGGGACAGGGATGTCATGGAGGTGTCCCCATGGGGGATGGGGACAATATGGAGGTGTCCCCATGGGGGTTGGGAATATGATGGAAGTGTCCCCATGGGGGCTGGGAACATCTCGGAGGTGTCCCCATGGGGATGTCATGAAGGTGTCCCCAAGGGGAAAGGGACATCTCCAGGGTGTCCCCATGGGGGTCAGGTGGTGTCCCCACGAGGGAGGGCGGCCGTGGAGGTGCTGGTGGCCCCTCACCGGTGTGGTTGACGCTGACGGTGGTGGTGGCCAGGCTGCGCCGGGGGCTGTAGGGGGACACCCCGTTCCGGGCCTCCACGCTGAAGGTGTAGTTGACGTGGGGCTCCAGGTCGGTGACGGTGAGGGCGGTGCCCGTGAGCCCCCGGGGGGGCTGCAAGTACCTCACCCCGCCGCCGTCGCAGGGCCGGCACTCGGCGCTGTCGGGCCAGCACTGCTCGCAGGTGACACTGTAGGTGACGTCCCCGCGGCCCCCGGGGTCGGCGGGGGGGCCCCAGCGCAGCTGCACCGCCGCCCCCAGACCCACGGCCGTGAGACCCTGGGGGGGCGAGGGGGGACCTGGGGACACACACACAGAGGGGTCAGCGGGGGGGCTGGGCCTCGGTGTGTCCCCCCCGCCCCAGAGGGTGACTCACGGGTACAGGGGTCCTCCGGGGGGTCCTGGGGGGCGCGGAAAAATCCCTCCTGGCACGGGCAGGAGGCGGCGGCGGCCGGGGCGGGATCCGTGTGCGCGGGGCAGGGCTGGCACCCCCCCGGGGACACCCCGGCCTTGAAGGTGCCCGGGGGACAGGCTGGGGGGACAAAGGGACAGCAGTGAGACCCCACATCCCCCTCCCCACACGGGGACCCCCCAAATCCACACACAGGAACACCCCAAATCCACACACAGGGACCCCCCAAATCCACACACAGGGACACTGGTGAGACCCCAAATCACTCTCCCCACACAGGGACACCCGAAATCCACACACAGAGACAGTGGAGACAGTGGAGAGATCCCAAATCCCCCTCCTCCCACAGGGACATCTAAATCCACACACAGGGACACCAGTGAGACCCCTAATCCCCCTCTCCACACAGGGACAGCGATGAGACCCCACATCCCCCTCCCCAACACGGGGACACCCCAAATCCACACACAGGGATACTGGTGAGACCCCAAATCGCTCTCCCCACACAGGGACACCCTAAATCCACACACAGGGACACCAGTGAGACCCCAAATTGCTCTCCCCACAAAGGGACACCCTAAATCACCCTCCCCACACACTGACACCCCAAATCCCCTTCCCCACACAGTGACACCTTAAATCCACCTTCCCACACAGTGACATCTATGAGACCCCAAATCTACCTTCCCACCCAGGGATCTGCACCCAGGTGGTGGGGGAGGGGGGTCAGCACCCACCCAAGCACCCCAAAGAGGGGATTTTAGGGGGTTTCACCTCATTTTGCAGCTTCTTTATTATTGGGATCCCCCCTACTTTTCCCCTGTCCCAGCTGAGCCCTGTCACACTCACTGCTCTGGTGATATAAATTGGGAATTTGGGGAGTAATACTTAACTTCTCCAAAACAGAGTGGGAAGTTTAGGGTGTTGCACCTAATTTTGCAGCTTCCACTGTTACTGGGACCCTCCCTGCTCACCCCAGCCCATCCACCACACTCACTACACTCACAGTTGACCATCCAAGATTGGGAATTTTGGGGCCGAAACCTCATTCCTCAACCCAAAATGGGAATTTTTAGGGGCATTCCCCTCATTTTTGCAGCTCCTACTATTTACCAGGACCCTCCTGCCCCAACCCTCCCCTTCCCCGGCTGAGCCCTGCACTGGTGGTGCTCGGGGCTGATAGTCCAGGGCAGGAAATGTTGCGGCCCAACCCTCATTTCGCCAGCCCAGAGCTGGAATTTTGGGCTATTTCCCGTCATTTTTTGCAGCTTCTTTATTATGGGACCTCCCCGCCCGCCCCAACCCGGCTGCCACACTCACGACACTCGCTGACCATCCAGGAGCGGGAATTCGGAGGCCAAGCCCTCGCTCCTGTCCCCTGCCCCCCCATCCTGGGCTCCTCCAGGCCCCCGTCCCGGTTTCCCGCCGGCCGTACCTTGGCAGGTGTCTCCCAGGCTCTGGAAGCCGGCCCGGCACAGGCACTCCCCGATGGGCACGATCCACTCGCCCTCGGCGCTGCAGTGCAGGGCCGGGGCCTGCTCGGCCTCCGCCTCCGCCACGCACGTGCCCCGCACCTCGGCCAAGCTCTGCGAGTCCGCCCCGGCCACGGTCTGCGGGAATTCCGCCAGCCCCTGGATCACCGCCGGGCACCGCTTGTAGTACACCCTGACGGAGAGCAGGGCCACGCAGGCGCCCAGGTCCTGGAAGGCCAGGTAGAAGCCCTTCCTGCGGAGCGGCCCCACCGACCGAACCTCCACGTTGAGTTTGACGTTGCGGGCGGCGAAATCCTCCTGGACGGTGATCTCGTCCGGGGCGATGGTGTCGATCTTCCGGAACTGCCTCTTCTGGAAGTTGGTGCCGTAATCCACGTCGGACTCGGCGTAGTAGAGGTTGAAGGTCTCCTTGCAGGAGCCGCCCCCGGCCGTGGGGAAGCTGTTGCAGTCGCGGACGGTGAACTGGAGCTCGATGAAGATCCGCTCGGCCACCCCCCGGTAGATCCAGTTGGTGCGGAGCCAGTTCTCCTGCTCCCCCTCCAGGACGTTGCACACGGAGTAGATGTAGATCAGGGAGTCGTTGAGGACGTTCTGCAGCTGGTCCCACTGTCCCCACGGAGAGACAAAGGGGCACTTGGAGGGGGCAGTGAGGCGCAGGGGTCTCTACGGAGGCACTCGGCCTCATCCCTTTGGCTGTTCCTGGCTCTACACCCATGGACCCCCCTGGCCCTGTGGAGGTCTCCAGTCACACCCCAATGGAGATTCAAAACCCCATGGACATCCCCATCTCCATCCCCATGGACACCCCTCGCCCCATGGAGGTCCCCAACCCAATTCCGTTGGAGGTGTCCAACCCCATGGATGCCCCCATTCCCCATCCCTGTGGAGGTCCCCGAGGATGTCCCTGTCCCCATCACCATGGAGATCCCCATGGATTTCCCCCATGGAGAGGTCCCCATTCCCCATCCCCATCCCGGAGGGGGCTCTGGATCCCAGGTGCTCACCCCTTTTCCGTAGGGATGGGTGAGCCAGCCCAGCTCCCCGTGTGCCTTGGCGAAGTCCAGCAGCACCACTGTGGGACAGGAGAGAGGAGAGGGATGTCAGGAGATGCCACCAGGACCTGCAGGTGCCACCAGGACCCCCTCGGACCCATGGATCCTGGGATCCACTGACATCCATCCCTCAGGACACACGGACATCCCCCAGGACCCGCGTGAACACCCTGGGATCCACAGACATCACTGGGACTCCCAGATGCTTCCAGGACTTATGGACATCGCCCAGGACTCACAGATGTCCCCCAGATGCCCTGGGATCCATGGATGTCCCCAGTACCTACAGATGTCCCCATGGAAGTCCTCAGGGCTTGCAAACACTCCTGGGACCCACAGATGCCACCAGGATCCGTGGGTGTCCTCAAGATCCATGGATATCACCAGGATCCACAGATCCACCCCAACCCCACAGACATCCCCACAGGTGCCCTGGGGTCCATAGATTTCCCTGGGATCCCTGGGATCCATGGATGTTCCCAAACCCCAGAGATGTCCTCATGACCCATGAAAATTCCCAGGACTTGCAAACACTCCTGGGCCCACAGATGCCACCAGGATCCATGGATATCCTCAGCACCCATGGATATCCCTGGGCCCCACAGATGCCACCAGGATCCATGAATATCCTCAGGACCCCCAGACGGCCCCAGGACCCCCAGATCCACTCCATCCCCACAGACATCCCCACACAACCTCCAAACATTCCCAGACCTCACAAACATCCCTTAGATGCACAGATCCCACCCCCCATTCCCAACAGATTCCCTCGGGATGCCCACGAGGAGCCCCGGGACGCCCCCAAGGGAGCGGGAGCCGAGGCGGTGCCGGGCCCGGACCTGTCGGGGCACGTCCAGGGTGGGGTCCGGATCCAGAGCCGGGAGAGGAGGAAGAGGAGGAAGAGGAGGAAGAGGAGGAAGAGGAGGAAGAGGAGGAAGAGGAGGAAGAGGAGGAAGAGGAGGAAGAGG
>JAWWLV010000061.1:1620984-1641918 GCA_035041135.1 Platyrinchus mystaceus | reverse complement strand
CATCCCAATCCCACCCTCATCCCAACCTGAATCTGAATCCCGATCCCAAAATGAATCCCATGCCCTCTCACTCCCATCCCCATCCCAATCCTGTCTCCTCCTCAATCTCAATCCTAATCCCAATCATAATCCCAAAATGGATACCATCCCCATCCCATTCCCTCCTCCTAAACCCCCTCCTCACCCTCAGATCATCCCAAATCCCACTGGGATCTCATCCTTTTCAAGCGCAGGGAACAAACCACCCCCTTCACCCCAAATCCTGCCACTCTCCCACTACTTTCCCTTCCCTCCCTCGCCCTTTGGAAACCCCAAATCCCAACATTCCCTCCTGGGAATCAGCACTTCGGGAACACATCCCAAATCCTGCAGCTGCCTCGGTGTGTTGGGGGTCTCCTCCACGGGGTCACCCCCCTCACCTTCCCCCCTGCACTTCCAAAAATCCTCGTTTTAGGTTTTTTTCCACCCCATTTTCAGTTCTTATGGGGGTATTTTCCATCCCAGCCTCCGATTTATTTGCCTTTGGGGCCGGATTCCTCCCCCTTTCCCTCGAAAAACGCCGGATTAGACCCATCAGGCAGAGTTTGGAGAGACTTTAATTTTAAAAACTTCAATCTATGTATAAAAAAAAGTGAATTCCCCTTTTTTTTTTACCCCAACTCCCCAAACTAAGCCCAGAAATCACGGGGGGAAGGGTTGTGAGGTGGAGGCCGAGACGCTGCTTGTTTTTTCCCAGCAATTTTTGGGATTTTCCTGACATTGTTTTCCAGCTCTCCGGGCCGGATCCCGCCCGGCCCTGAACCGCCCATGGGAAACGCTCCATTTTAGGGGGATTTCCCCCTTTTTGGGGGCTTTGGTTTTTAATCCCCTTCACCCTCACCCCTCTGTCAGCCTTTTCGGGGGGCTCCCAGCAGGATCCGGCCCTGGAGCGTCAGCCGGACGCTCGGCATGGGAAAAATCCCCCAAACCTCTTGGTTTTCCCTTTTTTCGAGCTTTTCTTCCCTCTATTTAAACTTTCCCCTCCTATATTTTTAGTCTCCGGCCCCATTTTAGCTTTCCCCCCACCCCGTTTTTAACTTCTCCCCCACCTTTTTAACCCCCCTCCCTCTTATTTCAACTTTTCCCCTCTCGGTTTAACTTTTCCCCCTTCACTTAAACTTTCCCACCCCTAATTTTAGCGTTTCCCCCTCATTTTAACCATTTCCCCCCCCGCACCCGCTGATTTCCCCCACACGCCCAGTTTATTTTGGGGGAGGGGAGGGCACCCCCTCTTCCTTTACTTTCGGAGCGCTCCCCAACCTCTCAACGCCCCAAAACCAGGCAGATTTGCCCCAAAACCGCCCCACCTCTATGAATCCCCCCCCAGCACCCCAAATAATGAGTTTTGGGGTGTCCCGCCCCCCCAAAATAGAAGTGTGGGACTCACCTTCCTCGGCTGCCGCGGGGGGGAGGGGGGTGAGGGCGGTGAGGAGGAGGAGGGTGAGGGTCGGGGGGGTCCCGGCCATGGCGGGGGGGGGTCGGGGGGGTTGCCGGGGGTGCCCCACGAGGTGTGGGGTGTGTGGGGTGTGTGGGGTGTGTGGGGTGTGTGGGGTGTGTGGGGCGCGCGCCCGCTCCTGTTCATTCATGCCCCGGTGACGTCACCGGCCACGCCCGCTCTTAAAGGCGCCGCGGCCGCTCCCAGTTCGGCCCAGTCCGGAACTGGGACGCGGCCGTTGGAAGCGAACGGGCTGTGGGAGCGTCCCCGAGGAGCGGGCAGCGGCCCTGGAGGGGCCTTGGGGGTCCCGGTGCGGCCGCGAAGGGGTTACGGAGCCCCCCCGCCCCCTCCCCGTTCATTCATAACCGGCGTGGGAAGGGGGGGGGGCCGGCGGCCAATGGCGAGAGGGGGGCGGGGCCAGGGGCTACTACCGGCCACGCCCCCCCGCCCACCAGTTCGGGACTGGGGGGACTGGGAGGGGCTGGTTTGGGGGGGCTGCTCGGCCCCCTCGAGCCCCAGGGCCCCAAACCCCGCAGCGCCCCAAATCCTCCACCACCAACAGGACCCCAAATCCCTCAGCACCCCCAATCCCACCAACCCCACACCCCAAATCCCTCAGCACCCCAAATCCCACAGCACCCCAATCCCATCACCACTAGCACCCCAAATCCTGCGGCATCCCAAATACTCTAGCACCCCAATTTCCCCCAAGCACCTCAAGTCCCACTACAAATCCTGCAGCCCTCCCACCCCCACAATCCCACAGCACCCCAAATCCCCCAGGATCTGCAGCACCCCAAATCCTGCGGCCCCCCCATCCCCAGGATCCCAACTGCACCCCAAATCCCCCAGCACCCCAAATCCCCATCACTCTACAGCACCCTAAATCCCACAGGATCCACAGCACCCCAAATCCCCCATTCCCCCATCCCTAGCACCCTAAATCCTGCAGCACCCACATCCTTGTGATCCCATGGCACTCCAAAGTCCCCGGCACACCCCACTTACCCTAAATTGCCCAGCACATTCCCCTCCCAGCACCCCAAATCCCCCAACACCCCCATCCCAGCACCCCAAATCCTTCAGAATCTCCAGTGCCCCAAATCCGGCAGCCCCCACATCCTTACGATCCCACTGCACCCCAAATTCCCAGCATCCCACTTACCCCAAGGCACCACAAATACCCCAGGACCCCCATCCCAGCACCCCAAATCCTTCAGCGCTTCAAATTCTCCTGCACTCACATCGCTGTGACCCCACTGCACCCCAACCCCCCCCAGTCCCCCAGCACCCTGATCTCCATCAACCCATAGAACCCCAAATCCTCCAGAATCTGCAGCACACCAAATGCCCCAGCACCCCAAATGCCCATCACCCTGCAGCACCCCAAATCCCACAGCACCCTGCAGCACCCCAAATCCCACAGCACCCACAGCACTCCAAATCCTGCAGGACCCACATCCCCACGATCCCACTGCACCCCAATCCTCCCAAATCCCCCATCACACCCGTCTCCATAACACACAGCACCCCAAACCCCCCACTCCCAGCACCCCAAATCCTGCAGGACCCACATCCCCACGATCCCATTGCACGCCAAATCCCCCCGCACCCCGATCTTCCCCCCCCCAGCACCCCAAATCCCCCCACACCCCCATCCCAGCACCCCAAATCCCCTGAATTTTAGGAAAATTTAGGCACCCTGGGATCTTTTTCATAGAAAACGTAGATTTTAGTCAAAGAGCACCTTTTCCCCTCCCGCCTCCCCTCAGAGCCGCCCCCCGGCAGGGGGTTCAGCTGGGGGGGGTCCCCTCGCCCCCCCGGGCCACCCCGGCGGCGATCTGGTCCCTTTTCCAGAGCTGCTCCGCCAGGGAATCGAGGATCGGGGCCGCCCGGACCAGCCCGGCCCGCGCCCCGCCCGCCCCCGGCGCCCCCGCCCGCAGCACCCGCAGCCCCCACGAGCCCTCGAAGGCCCGCACGTCCCCCTCGGTCACGGCCGCGTGCGGGGACAGGTCGGATCTGCGGGGACACGGAGGGTCAAGGGAAACGGCGACACCCCAAAATCCCCCCGGAGCCGGCAGGAGCCGCGGATCCATCGGTGTGACGAGCTGGGAACGGGCTCTGCTTGGGGAGGGACTGGGGGGGAGATGGAGGGGGGCAAACCTGCCCTGGGGGGGGGGGACACGGGGTCACGGGTGACACTCACACCCCAAAAATCCTCCCCAAACTCCCTAAAAATCAGTGGGTGCCATGAACCCAACAAGCCCATCCGTGTAACAAAGTGTTGCCCGTTCTCAGCCTGCCCAGGGATGGAGTGGTGAGAGATCTGGGGGGGCAAACCTCGTTGTGGGGGGGACTCACACAGACAGGGGACACACCAACACCCCAAAAAATCCCCCTAAATCCCCTCAACCCTGACGGAACTGTGACCCCATCACACCCAGCAGTGTCACAAAGTGTTGCACGTTCTCAGCCTGCTGAGATGCCAAGGGGTGAGAGATCTGGGGGTGCCTGGGGGAGGTGACACAGGGTCAGGGGAGATCCCTACACCCCAAAAATCCCCCAGAAGTCCCCTAAAAATCAGTGGGATTTGTGACCCCATCAGACCCATCAGTGTAACAAAGTCATGACTGTTCTCAGCCTGCTGAGATTCCCAGTGGGGTGAAATCTGGGGGGTGCAAACCTGCCTGGGGGGGGGGGGGTGACACAGGGTCAGGAGAGACCCCAACATCCCCAAGATCCCCCCCAAGCCCCCTAAAAACCAGTGGGATTTGTGACCCCATCGGTGTAATGAAGTGCTGCCTTGTTCTCGGCCCCAGGAGATCTCACCCGGGAGGACTCTGGGGGTGCAAACCCCCTTTGTGGGGCGCTGCCCCCCCCCAGGGGACCCCCCAAAAGGATACTTGGTGCCCACGACCACCCTGACGAGGCCGTGCCCGCCGGGGCCCGTCAGGCGGCTCAGCTGGGCCGGCAGCTCCTCGAAGGACGCGCGGTCGGTGAAGGAGAACAGGACCAGGACGGCGTCCAGCTCCTCCTGGCAGGCCTGAGGGGGGGGGGAACCACCGTCAGGGGGGGTCCGGGGGGTTCCCCCCGCCCCAGAAGGGACTCACGGGCAGCAGGTGCTCGAATTTCCTCAGGGCTCCGTCCCCGCAGTCCCAGAAGTGCAGCTGGAAGATGACGGGGCGGGCGCTGCCCCGGGGCTTGGCCGGCCAGAACACCGTGGTGGCCTCGATCCCTGGGGACACACGCAGGGCTGGGCACGGGGGGGCACACGAGCACTGACACCCCCAAAAACCCCCTAAAAAATCACCCCAAAACCCCCTAAAAATCGCCCCCAAAACCCCCCAGATCAGTGGCAGTTGCCAATCCATCGGTGCAATGAAGTGTTGCCCGTTCTCAGCCTGCCCAGGGATGAACTGGGGCGAAATCTGGGGTGCAAACGGGGACACGAGGCCAAGGGTGACACCAACACCCCAAAAAATCCCCCCTAAATCCCCTAAAAATCAGTGGGAGTTGCCAATCCATCAGTGTAATGAAGTGTTGCTCTGACCCCTCTGTGGGGTCCCTGAACCCCTTTTGGGGTCTCACCATCAGGGGTCCCTGAACACCCCCATGGAGTCCCTGAATCCCACAAAGGGTCCCTGACATCCCTGTAGGGTCCCAGAACCCTCTTTAGGGTCCCACCACCAACACTCCATGGGGTCCCAGAGCCCCTCCAGAGGGTCCCTGACATCCCTGTAGGGTCCTTGTGGGGGTCTCACCATCTGGGGTCCCTGAACCCCTTCAGAGGGTCCCTGACAACCCCATGGGATCCCCAAATCCTCTATGAGGTCCATGAAGCACCCCCAGGGTCCTTGACACCCCTCCGGGTTCCTGAAACCCCCTGTGGGGTCCCACCATTAGGGGTCCCTGAACGCCCCTATACAGGCTCCCTGTTTGCCCCTATGGGATCCCAGAACCCCCTGCGGGGTCCTACCACCCTCCCAAGGGGTCCCTGACACCCGTGTGGGATCCCAGAACCCCAGTGGGGTCCCCCCCCCCCCGGGCCGTACCGAGGGTCTCGTGGTGGGCGGGGGTCTCGGGGGTCCGGGGGGTCCCGGCCAGCGCTGCCACCAGGGCGGTTTTCCCGACGCCGCTCCTTCCCACCAGGCAGAGTTTGTAGGGCAGGGTGGGCACGGCCAGGGGCGGCGGCAGCGCCGGCCGCTCCAGCAGCCCTGCGGAGGGGCACGGGGGGGTTTTTGGGGGGCCGAGCCCGGGGCGGGGGCCGGGGCAGGGCGGGGGTCTCACCGAACACCCTGCGCCGGTTCCTGTGCAGGAGCGACTCCAGGTAGGGGCGCCCGGGGGGCGACAGGAGCCAACCCCGCTCCAGCTGGGAATCCTGGCAATCCTGGGAATCCCGCTCGGCCATGGGACCCCCCGCGCCTGCGGGACACGGAGGGGACCCCCCGCCCCCCCGGGGGTCACTGCGCCCCGCGGCTCGGGGGGGCGGGGAGTCCCCTCTGACCCCTCCGGGGGCTCTGGGCCAGCCCAGGGGGTCCCTAAAAATTCCCTTGGGGTCCCTAAAACCCCCATGGGGTCCCTAAACTCCCCACCCATAGGGTCCCTGAACCCCCCGTGGGGTCCCTAAAACCGCCCACGGGGCCCCTAAAACCGCACCCCCCCCCCGGGGGTCCCTAAATTCCCCTCTGGGCTCCCACCATCCTCCCATGGGGTCCCTAAACCCCCCATGGGATCCCTAAAACCGCTCGTGGGCTCCCCCAAACCCCCCGTGGGGTCGCAGCATCCTCCCATGGGGTCCCTAAAACCGCCCATGGGGTCACAAAAGCCGCCTCCGGGTTTCCAAACCCCTCCATGGGGTCCCACCACCCTCCCAGGGGTCCCTGCCCCCTTCCCCCAGAGTCTGTGTCCTCCCAACGGGCTCCGTCCCCCTCCCCAACACTCAGAAGGGGGTGATCGCAGCCCCCCCGCGGGCTCTGTGCCCCCCGAGCGCCCCTCACTTTGTGTCCCCCCCCCAATTTCCCGGCGCGGCCCCTTTAAGACGCGGCCCCTCCGCTCACCGCCGCTTCCGCGTGACGTCACGGGCAGGGGCGTGGCTGTAGCCAGGCCACGCCCCCTCCTCCCCGCGCATGCGCCGGGGATGGGCAGGGATCGGTGTTGGAGCGATCCCGATCCTGCTGTGAGACCCCCCCTGTTCCCGAATTCCAGCCCCGACCCTGCTTTGGGGTCCCCAGTTCCCAAATCCCAGCCACCACAGGCTTCGGGATCCCAAATTCCCAGCCCTGGCAGGTTCTGGGATCCCAAATTCCCGACACTGGCAGGTTTTGGGACCCCCGTTCCCACATTCCAGCCCCAACAGGCTTTGGGATCCCCAATTCCCAGCCTTGACAGGTTTTTGGGTCCCCAGTTCTCAGATCCAGCAGACTTTGAGGTCCCCATTCCCAGTTTCCAATCCCAACAGGCTTTGGAGTCCCCAGTTCCCAGCACTGGCAGGCTTTGGTATCCCATCCCCAAATTCCAGTTCCAACAGGCTTTGGGGTCCCCAATTCCCAGTTCTCCCAGGCTTTGGAGTCCTCCTCTCTATTTACTGACCCCGGAATGCTGTGGGGTCTCAAATCCCTCACACTGGCAGGGTTTGGGGTTCCCAGTTCCCAGTTCTCCCAGGATTTGGGGTCCCCATTCCCAATTCCCTCCTCTAACAGAGCTGAGGGGGTCCCCAATTTCCAACTCTGGCAGGTTTTGGGGTTCCTATCCCGTTTCCATCCCCAACAAGCCTTGGGGTCACCAATACCCAGCTCCAACAGGCTTTGGGGTCCCCACTTTCCAACCCCAATGGGCTTTGAGGTCCCCATTCCCAATTTCCATCCCTGACAAGCTTTGGGATCCCCAATTCCCAGCACTCCCTCCTTTTCCTGAACCCCCAACCCTGTTGCCTCCCTTCTCCCCCATTGCTCCCGGGACACATAATCCCCTTCTTTCACCCAAAAAGACCCCACACTCCCCCTTTTTCACCCCCAAACTTCCGGGAATGGCAGCAGGGAATTCCCCTTCGTGTCATTCCCTCCCCGAAATCACCGACCATCCATCTCTTTTCCTTTTTTTTATTTGTTAAACCGCTAAAAATTCCTCGGGATTGGGGGGGGGAGGGACCCCCACGAACCCCCCAAAAATGTACAGAAGGTTTTAAATATCACCGGAATCGCTTCCCATTCCTGCACTCGGGAATGACGGCGGGGGGACACCTGAGTCGCGGGGGGGGCACCTCGCTCACAGCACCAGCGGCTCCCGGGGGGATCCAGGGATCAAAGTTTGGGATGAATTCCTCGTTAAGGGCACAGAACATGCGTTTCCATGGCGGGGGTGGAGCAGGGACGGCCCCGGCTTGGTGGGATTTTCGGGATGTAAACGTTGGGAAAACACCCCATCCAGGGGTGCTCCGCGCGGGGAGGAGGAATCGACGCTCCATCCATCCCTTTATTTTTTTGGGGGATGGATGACCAAAAACATGCAAAGGGGGGGTGGGAATCGTTGCCGAAGCCCCGACCGCCTTCCCAGAGGGAATATTTCACAGCTCACCCTTGGTGCTCCTGAGGTTTCTGGTTTTTTTGGGGATGGGGACAATTTTGCTTTTCCCTTGGGACAAACCATTTTGGGATGGACGGGAGAGGTCGGGTTGGACCAGGGGTTTATTTACAGAGGTGGCAACAGGGTGAAGCAAATCCCTCCCCATCCCCACACGGCTGGGATGGGATTTAAGGCTCCGACCGGCAAAAAGCTCAGTGGGAATGGAGGGAAACGAAAATCCCGGGAAGGAGGGACCACGTCATGGCGCTGCCGGCTTGGGGAGGGGTCCCTGTTTTCCGGGTGCTGGAGGTTGTTGACCAAAACCTGGCAGAATCCACCTGTTTTTCCCACCCCCCGGAGGGGAAAGGGAAGGAGGGGGGTTGTCCCAGAGGGACACATAGGTTCAATCCCTTGGGATTTGAATGGAATCCTTGTGGAAGGAGGCACGTGCAAAGATGAGGTGAAGTTGCTGCAGAAGCTGCTCACGCCCTCAAATTCACCAATATCCATCCTTTTTCCTGGAAAACCCACCCTGTTCCCTGGCTCCAAGGGGTTGGCTTGGCCTTGAACGGGTTTGGGATGTTGGGTTGAAAGGAATCCTTGAAGTCCAGAGGGGAATTGGCAGCCAAACGTCTCCATTTTGGGGAGATAAGTGGGTTTTTAGGTGATCAGACGGGATCAGGGCTGATCCCAAAGCCTGATCCAGCATGGCAGGGAGAGGAGAGATGGGAACAATCAGTATTTTTGGCATTCTGACACAAAATCCTGTCCTTTCCTCCTTGTTTTGGCCCTGCCCAAGGACAGGGGCGAGAGCGGCAGGTGAGGCAAAAAAAAAGGCATCGTGTTTGTGTCGAGCAGGATTCCCAGAGCGCTGGGCATTCCCAGCGGGATATTGCTGCCCTCCTGACGGAGCCAGGCGTGGGGCTCACCCAGCTCCTTCCTCCTGCCTGCCAGAGCTGGGGTCGCTCCTACAAAGCCAGGCTCCCTCAAACCCCACGAGGCTCTCGAGGAATTCTGCAGGGCTTTCAGAGGACGAAAACCTCCCAAACCCTGGGAAAATCAACCTCGTGGGGGTCCTGGATGGCAGAATTCCATCCCCCCCGAATCCTCGGGGTCCTTCCGCCACTGGCTTCCCTGGGGTCTGACTGGGCAGCGCTGGAGGCTTTGCTTGGACTTTTATTGGTTTCCTGCTCCCTAATTCACAGTTTGGTCGCTGTGTGACGGGCTGAGGGCTGGGGAGGAGCGGGAGGAGCCGCGGGAAGGGGGAGGACGGGGACGGCGGGCTGGGGCCGCATTATCTCTTTGCTCGCACAAAGTACAAGGCATTTGTTTTGGGGTAATATTTGACGTTCTGTTTCCTGTCCATGAGGCCGCCGAAGATGATGAGCTCCCCCCTGCCCTGCACCACCGTGTGTAAGCTGGTCTCGGGGGGTCCCACCACGGAGCTGCTGTTGAACACTTTCCACTTGACCCTGCCCTGCTCCTTGGTGTCCTTAATGTCCAGCACGTACATCTGCATGGGCTTGCAGTTCATGCTCTGGTACAGGGGCTTGCCCACGTTCAGGGACTGGGGCGGGTGGTGGCCGAGGCGCCGGGCGATGGGCGGCAGGGAGTGCCCGTCGCCCTGTGCCGCGCCCGCCCGCGCCGCCGCGCCCGGCTCCGCCCCGGGGGAGCCGGGGGACGACGCCGGGGGGGGACTCAGCGCCGAGGAGGCCGAGGCGGCTTTGGAGGCCAAGGCCTTGACGGCCTCCAGGCTGCGTCGGAGCGCGCTGGGGGACACGGGCAGGGAGCCGGGCACGTGCGGGGGGGTGTGCAGGCCGTTGGTGTGCTCGGGGGGGTTCCGCGCGCCCGTCCTGCCCTCCAGGCCGTCCAGCTGGCACAGCAGCACCGCGGGCTTCTGCTCCCAGCCCAGCTCCGCGCCCAGGCGCAGCTCCTTGTGCTCCGGCAGCGACCCCCGGCGCGGCCCCAGCGCCAGCCCCACGCGCAGGTCGAGGCCCTCGGCGGCCGAGGGGGTGCCGGGGGACAGCGCCTGCACCGGGCTGTCCAGGGAGGCGCCGGGGGACGCGCTGTCCCCGTTGAGCACGGGGGAACTGTCCCCCCTGGCCGGGGACAGGCTGCCCTCCCGGGACCCCGCCGGCGTGTGCCGCTGTGCCCGCGGGCGCAGGGTGCCCCAGCGGCCGTTCACGCAGGGAGCCTCGTCCGTGCTCCTCACCGGGGACTGCGAGCGGTACTCCCGCGACTCCGGCACCAGGGCGGGCGGCGTGGCGCTGATGGGCGACGGGCGCGAGTTGAGGCTGGGGCTGAGCGGGGCCCTCCCGCTGGGGGCCTGGCTGAACACCACCACACACTGCCCCACCTGCGGGAGAGAGGAGACGGGTCACCCACACCGGCACAGCCTGGGCAGGGAGTCCGCGTCGGGATTCAGGAACCCGGGTCGGGATTTAGGAGCCTGGCTTGGGATTTAGGAACCTGGGTCGGGATTTAGGAGCCTGGCTTGGGATTTAGGAACCTGGGTCGGGATTTAGGAGCCTGGCTTGGGATTTAGGAACCTGGGTCGGGATTTAGGAACCCGGGTCGGGATTTAGAAGCCTGGGTTGAGATTTAGGAGCCTGGGTTGGGATTTAGGAACATGGGTTGGGATTTAGGAGCCTGGGTTGGGATTTAGGAGCCTGGGTTGGAATTTAGGAGCCTGGGTTGGAATTTAGGAGCCTGGGTTGGGATTTAGGAGCATAGGGTGGGATTTAGGAGCCCAGATAGGGATTCAGGAGCCCAGGTTGAGATTTAGGAGTCTGGGTTCAGATTTAGGAGCCCAGATTGGGTTTTAGGAGTAAGGGTTGATATTCAGGAGCCTGGGTTGGGATTTAGGAGTCTGGGTTGAAACTCAGGAGCCTCGGCTGAGATTTCAGAACTCAGATTGAGATTTAGGAGTCCAGGCTGGGATTCAGGAGCCCGGGTTCAGATTTAGGAGCCCGGGTTGGGATTTAGGAGTCTGGGTTGGGATTTCGGAGGGCAGGTTCAGATTTAGGAGCCTGGGTTGGGATTTTCAGAGCCGGGTTGGGATTTAGGAGTCCCCTTTGCTGCTGAGATCATCCCACCAGGATGGCAGTGGGCGGGAGCGGTGCTTTGTTCCCCTGGCCAGGGAATGTGCCCCAAGGGCAGTGGGAGGAGGGGTGGGTGTGGGGGGCAGGACCCGCTGTGCCCGTACCCTGCAGGCAGGATGGCACCACAGCTCCGGCGCTCCGTGGTCCTCGTTCTCCACCTTGAGCGGCTGCCACGTCCAGGGGTTGGCCTGCATGTGCAGCAACCAGGCGTCCTTGAAGAGCTGGGAGGGAAGGGGGGCACATTTAGGAGCCTGGGTCGAGATTCAGGAGCCCAAGTTCAGATTTAGGAGCCCAGGTTGGGATTTAGGAGCCCCCTTTACTGCGGAGATCATCCCACCAGGATGATGGTGGGAGCAGTGTCTTGTTCCTGTGGCCAGGGAATGGTGACCCAAATCAGGAGCCGACTGCCTGGGAGTGACCACACCTCACTATGGCCATGGATAAATCCCTTCATTCCCATCTCCTATCCCAGCCTAAAGTCAGGGCTCATCCTTCCAAGGCTCAGTGAGCTGCTCAGAGAGCGCCTGGGGGTTTTTTTCCTTAATTAAAGCAGCTTCAGCAACACCTAAACAGCTTCTCTGGAAAATCTCCCGCGTGGGCGCCCGGATTTGAGGGATAAAATGCCACCTGGGTCCCCCCCCTCCCAAATGCAGCCCCCAGGGCTCACAGTGCCCTGTCCCTGCTCCCCGGGGTACTCACAGCGTTGGGGCCGCCGCAGCCCCCCAGGATGAGGATGGTTTCGTTGTCTATGACGATCTGCAGGGGCAAAGAGGAGTGTCAGGGTTCCTGGCCAGGCCTCCCAGGGCAGACAGAGGCAGGTTCTCAGCTGCACAGACGCTGCTGGATCCTGCCTGCCCCGGGATGAGCTCTGGAGCTGGGATGGAGAGCCGGTTCTGCCGGGGCTGGGGCAGGGCAGGACGGAGGGTTCATCCCACGGGCCTGTCCCAAACCAGTTCCTCTCACCCAGGAGAGAAATCTCCCTTCCCAAAGCTGAGCCAAGGCACGGGAGCCTCAACCCTCTCCAAAGGAGTGGGAAGGTGGGAGGATTGTTTGGGAGGCAGGTGCTGGCAGCAGTGTCTGTGAGTGCTGGTGGTGGGCGAGATATTCCCTCGGGCCCTTTTCCCGGTGGATGAGGCACGTTGGAGCACAACCCATCTCTGCTGGGTGCCCTGGTGGGATGAGCCATACTGGGAATCACTGGAAAGGCAGGGATGGAGACTCCTGCACCAAGCCAGGTGACACCCACGAGCTCCCTGCCCCGGGCAGGCAATAAAGCAGGCACTGCCAACCCCGTGCTCGGAGCGGGAACAATCCGGAGCCACTCGATCCCGGGATGGGAGAGCGCAGCAACCAGAAGGGCCCTGAGCCAAACCACCCTGTGCTAACTCTGCACTGATCTGAGCTGCTCCAGGGCCCAGCCCGGGGTTAGAGCAGCAATTTGTGTCCTACAAATGTTCACCAGAGCTCTGAGTCACATGGGGAGATCAGGAGCAGATGGCGAGGGAAAGAGAGGGCCCGGCGGGCAAGGGATCCACAGATAGCTTGGGAATGAGTCGGGCAGAGCTGCCTGGAAGCTGGAGGTGAAGCTGAGCCCGGTTTCCCTCACCTGAGACTGGCCCCCACGTGGGTGAGGGCTGGGCCCGGAGATGGTGGGCTTGGACCAGGCCCACTGCTCCAGATCCAGCACCCAGACGTCGTTGCTCCTGCAGGGACGAGACAACAGGGCTGAGACACAGCCAGGGCCTTGGAGCTCTGCTCAGGGCACAGCCTCAGGGTTTGCCACAGGAGGTGTGCCAAGGCAGCAGTGAAATCCCGAGGGGAATTCCTTCTGAAACACCAGGAGCTATCCCAGGACATCCCAACTTACATCTGCCGAGATCCAAGAGATCCCCCGAACACAATCATCTTGTCTTCGATGACACAGGAGGAATGTCCTGCCATGGGAGGGGGGCCGTGGGTGGTCATGATGCAATTCCACCTGGGACAGAGGCAGGAAGATGTTCACCATTGGGAGGGAAAGAAAAACACTGGATGAACACGTTACAGAGGAAAACCACAGGGAAAACCTCCAAGTGTCCAAATAATAACAAAACTAATTAGAAATCCAATGTGCCAAACATTTTTCAGGCATGAGCCAGTCCCTTGGCCAAGGTGGGAATATCCCCCCTTCCAATTAAGTTTGCCCCAAATTCTTTCCAGAAAGTTTAATTACAGAGCTGTAACGACCAAAGTGCCCTGGATAATTGATACTTGGGAGGATGGAAAGTGCTCAGTGGAGAGGAGCAGGAATGATCTCGTCGATACAGCCTCTGCTGCTTTCTCACACACAGGATCAGTGGGAAAGCTGGGGCTAAAATCAGCTGAACGGTGTTGAAAGGGAAGAGGAAAATTTCTGCCAGCTCCATGGGCACTGTGGCTCCATCCAGGAGCTGCAGAGGCAGGGATTTATAAAATGATGGATTTCTGCTTTCTCCCTGAGGGAGCTGAGTTTGGATCATGACTAAAAACAGGACCTCTAGCAGTTAAAGCTTTTCTCAGAACCACCTCCCTGCTCACAGCCCATGTGATTAAACATTGAAACATCCAGGTGGGAAACCTGGATGGGGATGCTCAGGGAGCCTGGAATGTTTTAAGTACAAATCAAGAGCCCTGTGGAAGAACCAGCAGCCAGGAGGTGCCTGAGAGTGTCACGTCCTTGGCTCCAGTTGTGGCTTTTCTTTTGTTTCAGACAGAGCTTTAGAGACGCCCCTGGGAAACCAGGACCATGCCCAGCTTCCCCCAGCTGCATTACAGGCACACTGTTCTGGGATCAAGGCCCACCCTTACCAGTTTTTGGAGGGTGAGTACGTGTGGATCTCATCGAAGAACCTCTCGGGCTGGTGCAGGGGGTAAGGGCTGGGCCGTGTCCACCCCCCAAAAAGCACCAGCAGGTCCTTGTAGACCACCAGGGTGGCCCCAGCCTTGGGGGAGGGGTAGGAACCTGGCAGGGAGGGAGAAGGGCAAGGTTAGGAAAGCCATGTCTGAACAGCAGCCCCCGACCCCGCAGCGTCTCCTCCCCGAGTGTCGCAACACGGAGACTCCACCTCGCAAAAAAATGAAAATAAAGGGGGGAAAAAAGAGGCAAAATTAGAGCTGGGAGCCTGGGAAGAAAACTCCTGCCAATTTGTGTCAGCGTAATTAGTAGGAGACTGAAAGCACATCTCAAAACATCTGTCACTCACTGGCAGGAAATTGCTGGTTTTCCACCATATCCCTTCAAATTATTGCCTTAGCACGGAATAAAAGCAATAATTACCTCAAATACCTACTGACTGCTCTCCCCAAGGAAGGAGGGGGAAGGAATAACAATTCCAAGGCATCGTGGCAGATATCTGGGAGCTCACAAGGGCAGCACACACTGAACCCCATTTCTGCAGGATTAATCCCTGAACTCTGGATGTCATTCCCTTGAACAAGGGATGGAGGGACGGGACAAGGGAATGGCTTCCCACTGCCAGAGGGCAGGGATAGATGGCAGACTGGGAAGGAATCCTTCCCTGGGAGGGTGGGGAGGCCCTGGCACAGGTTGCCCAGAGAAGCTGTGGCTGCCCCTGGATCCCTGGAAGTGTCCAAGGCCAGGTTGGACGGGGCTTGGAGCAACCTGGGCTGGTGGAAGGTGTCCCTGCCCATGGCAGAGGGTGGCACTGGATGGGCTTTGAGGTCCCTTCCAACCCAAACCACACTGGAATTCTGTGATTCCAGTGGAAGATGTCCCTGCCCACAGTGGGTGGTCGGAATGAGATGGTCTTTAAGGTCCTCCCAATCCAAACCATCCGGGATTTTATGATCCTCAACCTCTCGGAGCAGGAGCCGCTTCAGTGCCAAGAGCCCCTTGGCAAGGACAGCCACGGAAGGATCGGATCCCTTTGAGCTGAAGTCAGGAAATCAGCCCCAATCCACTGCAAAAATCCAATCCCTGCCTGTCCCAGGAGCCAGAGCTGTCCCTCCCTGGATGTGTAGGAGCTGTTGAATTGCTTCCCAGGAAAAGGCAAAGCCTCTCCAGTCTGGACTGACTGGGAGCATCCTCCTTCCCATGTTGGTCACTGGCACCAGGCACATTCCTTCACCTCCACAATCACTCTTTCCAAATATTCCTGAACACATCATCCCAAATCCCTGGCAGGCTGCCTGGCTGTGGGAATGGGGCAGCTCCAGGGCACGTGGCCACAGTGGCACTGTCCCCTCTCCTGAAAAGGCGCCGGACCCTCTGTCCCCTCCAATGTCCCCACGGGACTCGAGGGCACATTTTTAGCAGGTAATGACACAGAACAGACTATTTTTAAAAGCTATTTTGGGATGTTACAGCTGAGAGAAGAATTCCACGGGTTCCAGGAGGTGGGTGGGAAGAGCCTGGCAAAAAGCAGCCCCTGGCCTGACACAGTAAGATGGCCACGGTGTCCCTGAACCTTTCCCGAGGGACAAAGCACTCTGCTGCTCTCAGGGACATGGATACAAGGGAAAGATGGGAATAAAGCTGTGCAGGAGACAATTCATGTGCTGGGTCACGTAGAGAGTGTGGCCAGAGCTGTACCAAGGTCTCTGTGAGAACAAGAGTGCCAGAGAGGGTCACACTTTGTTCCCGAATTCCAGTCTTCCTGGCTTGCTGTGTGTGCAGTTCACCCTCACCAGTGGGTTTCCAGCCTGAATATTTCCCTGGGAGTGCCTGAAGTTGTTCTCCCAAGCTTGGCATCCCAAATGAAACTGCCAGAAACGTTTCCACCAGGTGATTCCCTCGGGGATGCCAAAAAGGAGCTGGGTTTAAAATGGGGGATTTTTAAACAAAAAGGGGCAGCTGGAGTAATTCCAGGATGGAGAAACGTTGGCACATCAGCCAGAAAGGTCTGGGATGGTGCAGTGAGGAAAGTCACTGCTGTGACCTGCAAGTCAACCCCGGCTGAGCAGGGAGATGGTTCCCAAGTGAGTCAAACAGCCCAGGGCAGGGCCAGCCCCGGTTTTTCAGGAAGCTTTGCCTGTTACGGGCCATTGTCCGGATGTAAATGAGCCGAGTTTCGGTTCTGCTGTGCAGGAAAAGGTGGAATTTTACAAGTCAAAGAAGCGATGGCCTCTCAAAGCCTCTTCCAGCTGCACAACCCGGACACCTCCGGGATACCTGCGGATGCTCCCTGCAAACAGGCGCACCGGGAGCATCTCCAGGGACCTGGTGCTGGAGCACAACACGTGGAAAACTGCAGAATTAACAGTGTTTATCCCTAAAGCAGGGGAGAGGAGCTGCCAAGGTCCTTGGGAAGGGCAGGACCGTCCCCAGGGAGCCGAGAGAGGCCGGAAGGCGCCGGAAGCTTTGTGACTTCAGGCCTCAGGTATGTGGAGGACACGGGGACATCAAAGGGACCTGCTCAAAGTCCAGGCCCTTTGGAGGATGTGGGAGTGGCCTTCAAAGGCTCCCAGGAACACACTTGACACGGGAGGGCTCCTTCCTCTCCTGGCTCGGGATGGCACAGGGAGCAGCACCTCGTCAGCCGATTGTCCCGGTTCCCACTGCTCCCAAAGGGCTCTGGCTGCGTTTCCAGCTCCACACCCCACAACAGCACCCAGCCCAACATCCAGCTTATCCTTCCCTGGGGACACAGATCCCTGCAGGCAGAGGGTGCAGCACAGTGAACTCCCTCCATCTCCCCGCAGCTCCTGCTGCTCTCTCAGGCACTTGAAGGCCGGTCCAAGCAATCCTTCCCCCAGCTGATGGATTTTCCTGGCTCACAAAGCCAAGGAACCCCAACCAACCGAGGCCCTGTGGCTCCTACGGATGTTTGGAAGAGAAATGCCAGGCTCTGGTGGTTCCCCACACGAGCCCTGGGTGTTTTATCCGGGCAGGATCTGCCCTTCTCAGCAGTTCTCAAAGGCCATTATCCAGCCCTGTAATCCGGCTGGAGCAGCACACGCCGGGATTAACGGACACAAAGGGAGGGCCTGGCTGGAAGGGCACGTGGGACACAAATTTCCACACCAGCCTTTTACCTCTGGTGGGTGCAGCCCTGGGAGACTCCACAAACCAGCAGCAAGAGGAGCTTCAAATGCAAATGAAGTGGGGAAATGAAAGGGATGACGGGATTGTCCAGGTGGAAGGATGGGTTCGGATCCACGGGGTCTGGGGGAATACTGTGCTGGAGCAGCACCAAGGGGGGAAGGGTAAAACATGGCAAGAGTTGTGTCAGGGGGACAAAGACTGGGGAATTGTATTTCTGGAGGGGTGAGACAAGAGCCACAACCAGGGGCTGTTTTTGCTGGATTTGCTGGATTTTTCCAGCCACCTCAGCTCCAGCAAGAGAAAACTCCAGACTGCACCATCTGACTGCACTTCCATGAAATACCCGGAGAAACAAAACCACGTTTCCAGTTTCAAAGCCAAGGAATTAAAGGGAGCTGGTCCAGCAGCCCAGGGATTTCAAGTGCAAAGGACTTTGAGGTGCCAGGTTCCAAAGCACACCAAAGCTCCGAGAGTCATGGAATGGTTTGAGTCAGAGGGACCTTCAGGCTCATCCAGTTCCAACCCCTGCACGGGTGGAACTTCCCACAATCCCAGGTTGCTCCAAGCCTGGTCCAAGCTGGCCTTGGACATGTTTTCCCAAGGCAGGATGGTCGTGTCCTGCCCATGGAGTTGTTCCTACATGGGGTTCAATCCTGTTCCCCGGGAGTTTCGTGTCTCTGTGCTCAGGGAGCAGAACAGTCCCACCCAGTGGCTGTTTCCAGTCTGGCTTTACTTGTCCAGCTTTTAGGCTGGCAGAGACTTAAAACCTCAGTTCCAAACCAGAACCCTGATCCCTACCCTGGCATCATCCTGGCTGAGGGATTGCCTCCTCCACACTGAGGTCCCTCCCAAACTCGTGTGACAAATCCCCAAATCCTTCCCCTTCCATTGGAAGCAAAACCAGAACAGGAAAACCAAAATCCCCCTGCTTCCCAGGCCAGCCAGGACTTTTCCACAGCCATCTGCAGATTCATCCCAAAGTTTTTTTCCCTGCCAGGTTACCCAAAGGGAAGAGGGAAAGCTGCTGAGCAGCAGTCCAGAGGCTGGAACATGGGATGGGCATCCCAGCAGTCCCAGCATGGGGATTGGATCTGGGAGACGCCAAAGGAGAACTCCTATGGGAAGAGCAGACATCTCCATGGAATGCTGCACACCCAAATCAAACCCCAACACTTAGGACTCGCTGCTCAGCTGCCTCAGATCCCAGCACCTGACACTCACCTGTTTTTATTCCCCAAACGTTTAAAACACCGGGATTCTGAACATTTTCCAGACTGCTTTTGACCGGGCCTGTCTAAACCTTAAAGCCTCTAAAAGCCACCAAAGTATCCCTTTCCCTTTCCAAAGCCACAGGAGATTTACTGTTCCCTTCCCCAAAAACCCCAAATTCCATGCTGGGAATCAGGAATTCAGCCTTGTATGAATTTAAAGAAAAACAGAACAAGACCCAATTTGTCTCCTCAAATATCTGCTGCCTGTGACACACTTCTCAGGAGGGAAGGGGGGGGGATATCCAGAGTTTTTCCCCAGTTTTAGGGGGTATGTCACCAAACCATGGCAACCCCCTGGTGTTTACACACAGCCAGAATTCCCAGTGGATTCCCACCCTCCAGTGACACAGGGCTGCGGGACAAGCCCCGTCAAAGCGCCGGTGGGGAAGGTTTGGTTTGGTTTCCTGCAATCGCTGGGAGGTGGAGGCAGAACCCCCGTGGGGGAGGAGGAGGCAGGATAAGTCACCCCGGAGCTGTTGCAACGTCGCGGCGGTTGTTGTTTTAAGGCCGGAATTCGTGAGGTGCCGCCGCTCGATAAAGCCGCGGAAGAGGAGAGGCAGTGCCCTCTGAACCCTGAGCAACAGCGCGGACTGAGTCACCCCCGGCTAATGCCTGCAAAAATGTCCTTATTCAGCACTGAGCAAACACACAGAGCTGCCAGAACGCCCCGGGCTCGGCCCCTTATCTCCCAACAGCCACCAACGGGATCGCTGCGATTCCCGCTCCTCCCGCTGCAGGAGAGGCTTCGCTGGGATCCACCCCGAGCCCTTCTCCCAGCACTCCCAGCTGCCGGTGCTCCTGAGGGCACGGAGACCCTTCCCAATCCTTTGGGATTTGGCTCCGTCGTCCCGGGAGCTGCTGTTGCAAAAGCTGCTCTTCCCTCTCTGGGTGGGCGGAATACGACTGATCCACCTTTTCCCGATCCGCCTTTCCCCGATCCGCTTTTCCCCGGTCCACCTTTCCCCGATCCACCTTTCCCTGATCCACCTTTTCCCGATCCACCTTTCCCCGATCCGCCTTTCCCTGATCCACCTTTCCCCAATCCACCGTTCCCTGATCTGCCTTTCCCTACTTCCATGCCTGGTGTTTTCTCCCCCTCCGCGCAGACTTCCAAGGGCTTAGAGTGACACTCTGACCCCTCCCCAGAGCAGCTCCGGAGCAATTAAACAGCTCCAGGATTCCAGGGAAAGGGCTGCGCGGCTCCTGCCGGGACCAAGAGGGGATGGAAAGTGCCGGCTCGGGCTGCAGTGAGGGGTAATTGCAGGGAAGGGCTGTGGGATGGGGCAGCTCTGCTGAGCTCCGCAATTCCCGGCCCAGCCACGCTCCCGTTCGTGCAGCTCAGACGTCGGAGAATCCCAAAATCACTGCGGTGCCAGGAAATGGCTGCTGTGGAATTTGGTGAGGTTGGAGTCACCGCGGGGCTGAGAAACCTCAACTATCCTTTAAAGAGCAGCCTGTGGGCACAGCCAGAGTCCTGGAATGGTCTGGGCTGGAGAGGATCTTAAAGATCATCTTGTCCCAGGGACACGTTCCACTGTCCCAGGTTGTTCCCAGCCCTGTCCAACCTGGCCTGGAACACTTCCAGAGGTGGGGAATCTGTGACCCCTCTGGGCACAGCCAGAGGGGGTTCCTTGAGGAAACCCCTCCCAAAACCTGCTGCAGGGAGGACACTGAAGTGTTACTCACTGGAGTTACTCACTGGAATCCCAACACCTTCCTGCTGAAATTCCCAGTACAGCACAGGGATACTCCATCCAGTTCTCTACAATTCCTTCACCCTCCCTTGCTGTGTCCCCCTTCCCTCTCGCTTCCAAGCCAAGGTTCCTGCACTCCCATCACACCAGGAGGGCACACTGCTCCCTCATTCCGTAATTCCAAGCTCCCTGAATATTTCATGTCAGGAATAAACACCCCCCTTTTGGGCTGCAGACAAGGGTGAGCTCCCCCATTCCACATGCCTGTCCCAATCCCAGGAGATTTTTACGGCAGATGCTTTGGGAGAAGATTAAAATGCGGCTCCGGAGTGCGAGGATTTTAAGAGGCTTTGGAGGCACAAGGGGTGCTCTGGGTGTAAAGTGCACAGGGAATGCTGCCTGCTCAGTCCCGAGTATTACACACGTAATCCCGGTGGATGAGAGTCCTCCAGGCACAACAGCGGGAAAACCTGGAAGGAGCTGCTGCCGATAGATGTCAGCACAGCCTTCCCGAAATCCCGAGCGGGACCTTTCCCAAGGCTCCTCAAAGCTCCCTCCCGGCTAACAAGGATATCCCAGCCATGGGATAACAGGGTTTTATCCCACTACTCGCCAAGGGAGGTGGATGGACCTTCCCAGGAGGGAATAACTGGATGTAAAATGACCCTGGAGCTCGTGGGCAGGCAAAGCACCAGCCCTGGTCCCTCCCTCGCCTGCGGGAGGACGGGAGCAGTGCCGGGAAGGAGGGATCAGGCTCTGGGATCAGGCTCGCGGCTCCCCCTGTGCTCAACACTTCCATGACATGAGGCAG
>JAWWLV010000061.1:1557193-1567931 GCA_035041135.1 Platyrinchus mystaceus | reverse complement strand
ATCCCTGGAAGTGTCCAAGGCCAGGTTGGACGGGGCTTGGAGCAACCTGGGCTGGTGGAAGGTGTCCCTGCCTGTGGATGGGATGATCCTTAAGGTCCCTCCCAACCCAGACCAGTCTGGGATTCTGTGATTCCATGATCTCCAGTGCCATGGCTCAGTCTGCAGAGGCCCAGCTCTCACTGGAGCTGGCAGCAGGCATGAGGATGTGTGGGATGGACTATCCCATCCCTCCTCCCCCGCTCTGCATTCCAGCCCTTCTCCCTCCTCCCTTCCCAGGCCGCCGGGCTTTCATCGGGGTCGGCTTTGTGGACCGAGGGGACGCCTTCGACTTCAACGTGGCCCTGCAGGACCATTTCAAGTGAGTTTGTGCCTTTCCCTGTTCCTCAGCTCCAGTTTCATCAGGTGTCCCCCAGGAATGTTGCAGAAGTGGGCAGGTGTGGTGGGAAGAGCTGGAAACTCCTGTATCCCTGCTCTCCCTCTTCCTGCTGTTTGCCAGTCTCTATCACAGTGTCCCAAACTGGGCTTCCCAGGCCCAAAGCGGGCAAATTCCCTGATTTATTTCCCTTCCTTCACATGTCACCTGTAAGGGGGTGGCCCTGAGGGACTGGGATGCTGCTCCAGCTGCTGGGAATAGTGGGGTTTGGGGAGGGATGGCTGGAGGATCCGTGGGAATCGTCCCCGCGGTGCTGCCGCGTCAGGTGAGGTCTCGGATCACACCCGAAGCCTTTAAGGAGCTGCTGCCATGCACAGGGGATCATCTTGAGCAGGATTTGTCTGGGGGAGCCTGGGGCTGCCTGCTGACGTCTCCTTTTCCATGGATTTAATTCCTGCAGGTGGGTGAGGCAGCAGAGCGAGCTGGCCCGGCAGGACCCGGATCAGGGACCCAAACTGGATCTGGGATTCAAGGAAGGACAAACCATCAAACTCAACATCGCTGTGAGGGGCTTTTCCAGCTGATTCCAGCCTTTGGGTGGCACAAGAAAGCAGCGGCTTCTCCCCAAAATCCTCCTGCAGGAGGAATGGTGGAGCAGAGCCCATCAGGATAACGCTGCGTGCAGGGGTTTGCAGGGGGTTGTGTTACAACTCCTGGTTCCAGAACCGGGTCTGTGGGATTTTTGGGTAATAAACACCCTTGGTGTGACCCCTCTGGATGCACCAGCTGTGGGATGTCCCAGCACTGCGGGGTTTTATCCCCAAAATGAACCCGTTCGGCTCTGTGGGATCCGCGAGGATTCGCTCCCCGGCTCTGGCTGTAAACGTGATCCCACCCAAACTTCCCCCTCTCCTTTCAGAACATGAAGAAAAAAGAAGGAGCCACAGGGAACACCAGACCACGTCCCCCAGGGCCTGGGGGCCTGACTTTGCTGCCCCCACCTCCCGGGGGGGGCAGATGTGGAGAGCGGCCGCCCGCCCTGCCCGGCCCCGCCCGGCTCCCGGGAACGCCCATCACAGGTCTGTGGGATCAGCAGAGCCCGCCGGGCTCCAGGGAATCCATCACAGCTGGGGGAACGGGGGAATCGGGGCAGGATGTAACTGCTGGTGCGTGTTTTGTTTTCTCTCTTCCCGACGCTCCCGGCAGACTCGGTGCTGTCCTGGCCTCAGCCATCGGCTCCGGCTGCTCCCGCTGCTCCCGCGGCCGATGCCTGGGGAGACTTTGCCAACGCTTCGGGGTGAGCCTCGAGGGGCTTTGGGTGGGATGGGGGTGCCCCAAATCCCACTGGTTTTGCTGGCAAACCCTGCTGGGGTGGGGGCACTACTCCACCCAGTCCTGACTTTGGGATTCAAAAGCAGCTCTGCCGGAGCCCCAGGAGAGTTTGGACAGCACTCCCGGGGACAGGGTGGGATTTTGGGGTGTCCTGGGCAGGGTCAGGAGTGGGACTGGATGATCCCTGGGGTTCCCTTCCAGCTCAGGACATTCCATGGTTCTGTGTGGTGCAGATTCCCTGAGTTCAAGTCCATGGGCTCTTGTTGCTCCAGGATAATTCTGGGGTGATCCTGGAGGACCCGTTTGCTGCCTGGATGCCCTTTCCAGGTCTAAATTCCCCTTTTCCCCTGGTTTTCCCTCTCTACAGGTCGACTCCTAACCAGACTCAGGGGAACACTGGCTGGGTCCAGTTCTGAGCCCACAAGGGTACTGGGATCCTCAGGATTCCTTTGGGACCAAAGAAGCAGCTTCAGGACACCTCACTCCTGCCCTTAAATCCTGCCTGGCATCAAAATGCTGGAATAAGTGCTGGAAAGAAACAACCACGTGCCTTCAAACACTCCACACACCTGTGCCTGCTGCATCCAGGGCCTGCTGTTGTCCCCCTGGATTGTGGGAGACCTTCTCCTTTGGGAACCATCCGGTTCCTCCTCTCCTCCATGACAAGAGGGTGCTTGGGGTCTCCTCAGAGACTCTCTCCTGTTTTTTTGGGGCTGGATAAATCCTTCCCTGGGCAAGGAGCATCCTCCTGGAGACATCCCACCTCCCAGACCCGCACCAGCGCCCGCCAAGATGCCGAATATCACCTTGGTGTTTTTCCTGAGCACTTACCTGGGATGTTGGGAAGCTCCAGCCGTGGTGTTTCCATGCTGAAATCCCTCATTTCTTACTCTGGGGAGTTTGCTTTTATTCCTGCTCTCCTTTGAAGACAAGATTTTTTACTTCTTTCCACAGAGTTTTCATTAGGGACAGAACGGTCTCTTGGACAGAGCTGGGGCTGAGATTCCTCTTTAAACAAAGGAATATTTTCTTACCTATTTATATTGAGCCTTTTCCACGTACGAAATCCCACTTGTTTTTTTTTATTCAGTGCCTTGGATTTTCCTTTTCCAACTGGCTGATGGGCATTTTGCTTTCAGAGCTTCTCCCCGGGCCTGGCAGCAAAGCCAGGTGAGAACATAACGCTTCAGAGCCAACAATAAAACCGTTTGGGAGCCACCGTGGAATTTTTTCCTCCCCCCCCCACACCCCGGGAGGGACCGGGATGGGCTTTTGTGATTCCCTGTCCTCGGCGGTGCCAAGGAAACGGGAATGGGAAGGGGATTGGACGGGGAAGCACAACAGAACCTGTTGCTTAGCAGTGGTTGGCGGTCGGGAGGGACGCCGGGAGAGGGAGGTGAGGGAGGAAATGGGGAGAAAACGAGGGGGTTTGGGACACAAAGGCTCGGGGGGGGCGGGATTTGATGCAGCTCCCGCTTGGCTGGAGGGATCCACGGCGACTAAATCCTCAATCCCATCTGCCTGTTCCCGGTAATCCGGAGGAGAAAGGGCACTTTCCCTGGCGGGGGGGTTGCGAGAGAGGCTGGGAGACCCTCTGGAAAGCAGAGCGGGGCTTGGGATGGGATCCAGCCCTTGTTCCGGGAGCAGGGACGTCTCCAGCTCCCATGGGGGCGGATTTCGGGCTCGGATTGGGGATTTCCCGTCACTTTTCCCTATCGGGGTGAAAAATCCTAAATTGCGCGGGAGGGGTAAAATTGCTGCTCCAGAGGCTCCGGCACGGGAGCTCATCCAGAATCCCGGCACATTCCCATATCCCGGGGGAGGGTTTAAAGCTGCTTCACCCCTTGGCAACCCCGGCTCGCTCCTCCCCGGAGCTTTTCCTGCCGGAGCGAACCCCGCGGCGTTAATGAGCTTAATGAGCGCCGGGGCTTAACGAGGGGAGCGGCTGCCTCTTCCCGAGCAGTTCCGTCCCCCGCTGGAATCTCCATCCCGCCGCGGAGACGGGACTTTCCCACCCGTTTTGCCCGCGGGAAGCGCCGGGGGGTTGGTATCTGTTTATATTTTCCTTCATTTTCCCCCTTCTCCTTCTCGCCGAAAGCCTCGGGGTGGGTTTGTTTCCAAAGCCCGGGAATGCCGAGGGATATTTTTGGAGGAGGATGGTGGAATGTTGGTGTTGGAGGCGTTGGGAACCCCCCAGGAAGAGGAGGGTCCCCCGCGTGTGCCGTCACACAGGGAGGGGACGGCGGGATTTCGGGCTAATGCCGACCTCGCATCCGCTTTCCACTCCCAGGAAACGAGTGGAAACAGCCCAAAATCCCGGGAAAAGGGGCGTCGGGACAAAGAGGCCACGCCAAGGGGGTGCCGAGGGCTCCTTGGATGCTCCATGAAGCCCGAGGCTGAGGTGGGGTCCCGGCGTCCCCCCCTGCGGAGCGGGAGCGTGGGATGGGGAATGGGAATGGCACCGGGAATGGCACCGGGAATGGCACCCGGGCAGCGGGGTTGGGATAAAGGGGCCTTTTGGGGTAGGATTTGGGGTCGCGGCTGCGAATCGCGGTGGGTTTGGGGCTGCCAATACAAACGCGCAGCGGTTTTGGGATCACAACTGGAAATCCTGCCGCAGTTTTGGGATCAGGGAGGGCAAATCTGCAGCGGTTTGGGGGTTGTAACCGGGAATCTGCAGCTCTAGGATGAGGAACTGCAAACCCGCAGTGGGTTTGGGATCACCAACGGGAATTTGCGGAGGTTTGGGGATCACAAACATGAATTTTCTGGCAGTTTTGGGATTGCAGCTGCAAAGCTGCAGCACTCTTGGGGTCACAAACACAAAGTTTTAGTGATTTTGTGACTGCAGCTGGAAGTCTGTGGAGGTTTTGGGATCACAAATGCAAATTCTGTGGCAGTTTTGGGATTGCAGCTGTAAATCTGCAGCGGCTTTGGGATCACTAGCAGGGATTTTTAGTGATTTTGGGATCATAACTGTAAATCTGCAGCAGTTTTGTGATTGTAGGTGGAAATTCCTGTAGAGTTTTTGGGATATTTGCAGATTTGTGGCATTTTGTGATTGCAACTCTAAATGTGCACTGGTTTTGCTGTCAGAAACAGGAATTTGCAGTGGTTTTGGGATAATAAATGCAGGTTTGGGACAGTTTTATGATTGCAGCTCTAAATCTGCAGCAGTTTTGTGATAGGAACTGCAAACCTGCAGCGCGTTTGGGACCACAGACAGGGATTTGGGGAGATTTCGGGATCACAAATGCAAATGTTGTGGCAGTTTTGGGGTTGCAGCTGTAAATCTGCAGTGGTTCTCCCATCCCAAAGGGCGTCCCTTGGCATGGCCTGGTTGTGAGAGGGAGGCAATTCCAGCCCAGGGGGAGGTAAAAATGCCCCTGGAGCTCGTGGAGGGGGCACAGCCCCTTCCCGAGGGAACAGAGCAGCCCCTGAGGGCAAAGGGGGCCTTGGCTGCATCCCGGGGCTGGATCCCATCCGGCCCCATCCCGCAGGGGCCATGTCCTCGCTGCTGTCCCTCCAGGAGGAGAACAGGATCCTGCAGCAGGAGCTGTCCCGGGTGGAGGATCTGCTGGCCCAGAGCCGGGCGGAGCGCGATGAGTTGGCCATCAAGTACAACGCCATCAGCGAGAGGGTGGGGCACCAAAACCCGCCTTTGAAACCCCAAACCGGCCCTTCTAACCCCAAACTGGCCCTTCTAACCCCAAACTGACCCTTCTAACTCCAACCCTGCCTTTGGAACCCTAAACCCGCCTTTTTAACCCCAAACCAGCCCTTCTAACCCCAAATGCACCCTTTTAACCCCAAACCTGCCTTTGGAACCCCAAACCTGCCATTTTAACCCCAAACCCACCTTTCTGACCCCAACCCCCCCTTTTTATCCCCCTTTTAAACCCCCCCCCTTTCCAACCCCAAAATCACGGCTGTACAACCCGTGCCCTTGGCATTCCCAGCTCCTGGCGTGCCGTTCTGGTGGGAATTGCGGTGCCGGCGTGTCTGGACCCATCCTGGCTTGCCAGGGCTCGTCCCATGGGATGCCCAAAGCCTCCCCCTCCATCCCTGTTTTGTTGGTGCTGCTTTTTGGGAAGCAGCCCCTCCCCCCCTCCCCCCGCCGTGCATTCCTTTACCAAGGAAACCGGGAATTCAAAAGGGCCGAACGTGGCTCCTGGGAGACCCAAACTGAGGGGGTGTCGGGATTTTGGAGGAAATCCCTCTGGCTGAGCCTGGTTAGGTACAAAAACCCCCAACGTCAGGAAAATATCCCGCGGCGAGATGTCTCTCCCACCCTCCTGCCCTTGATCTGCCGGCCGCGACCCGGGACGGGGCTTTGCTGAGCCCTCGGGCTGAAAGTTGGGTTGGTTTTGAAAGCACCCCCAAAACTTCCTATTCCTCCCCTCCCTGTGCGTGCAGAGATGGGGGGAAGGTGGGATTTGAGGGGGGAAGGTGGGATTTGAGGGGGGAAGGTGGGATTTGAGGGGGGAAGGTGGGATTCGGGGGGGAAGGTGGGATTTGGGGGGATTGGCTGTGGCTGTCCAGGATTTGCTGTGGGACCCCCCCGGCTTTTCTGGGACATCGCGAGTGATGCCCTGGGGTGCTCCGGGGGTGCCAGGAGGTGCCAGCCTGCGTCCCACCCCTCTCCCAGCTGGAGCAATCCCTGCGGATGGAGGCGGGAGAGCGGGAAGCGGCCGAGAGCCGGAGCCTGGCCCAGCACAACATCGAGCTCCGGAGGCTCCTGGAGGAGGAACAAGCCGCCTACAAGCGGAAGCTCCAGGCCTACCAGGAGGGGCAGCAGAGACAGGCCCAGCTTGTGCAGAAGCTCCAGGCCAAGGTAAATCCTTCCCGGGGGGAGCAGGGACAATGTGGGATCCCCCCAGGGTGTCACCCCACCTTTCCCCCCCCGGCAGGTGCTGCAGTACAAGAAGAAATGTGGGGAAGTGGAGCAGCAGCTGCTGGAGAAGGCGACGGAGCTGGAGCAGGAGAGGCTGACGGTGAGGGAGGGGCCCGGGGGTCTCCTGCCCCAACCCCCCCCCAAATCCAGGTGGTGATGAGTGGGATGTTCCCACAGATCCAGCTGGATGCCAGCGGCTCCCAGCCGGACGAGGAGAGCAGCAACGAGCTGGAGAATGCCCTGATCCGGCTGGAAGAGGAGCAGCAGAGGTGAGTGGGATCTTTGGGAGTTGGGGGGATTCCCAGGGGGATACTCTGGCCATTCCCTCCTTCCCCATCCCAGGAGCAGCAGAGGTGAGTCGGGATCCCTGGGGAAGATGTGGGAGTTCCCAGGGGAACATTCCATCCGTCCATCCATCCCTTCCATCCCCTTGCCAGGAGCAGCAGGGTGGGGGTCCCTGGGGAGGTGTGGGCATTCCTGGTGAGATGCATCCCTGTGTCCCCCATCCCAGGAGCAGCAGCCTGGTGCAGGTGAACTCGATGCTGCGGGAGCAGCTGGAACAGGCCAACGTGGCCAACGCGGCGCTGAGCGAGGACATCCGGAAGCTCACGGCGGACTGGGCTCGGACAAGGGATGAGCTGGAGCAGAGAGAGGCCGAGTGGAGGCGCGAGGAGGAGGTCTGGGGGGCCCTGGAATGTGGGGGGAGGCGGGGATCCATCAGGGAGGGATGTGAGGCAGAGGGATGTGGCAATGAAGCTCAGAAAGGGATGTGGGATCACGGAGAGGGATGGAGGGTCTTGTGGGATGTTACGTTTGGGAGTGCAGGGGATGTGGCATGTGATGGGAAGGGGATATAATGCAGGGATGAATCATGGCAAGGGATGCAGGACCATTGGGAGGGGTGTGGGACCACGGGGGATGTGGCAAGGAAAATTTGGGGGTGCAGGGGAGGTGGCACGTGATGGGAAGGGAATATGAGTCAGAGGGATGTTCATGGGAAGTATCCAGGACCACCAGGAGGGACGCAGGCTCATGTGGGATGTTATATGGAGAAGAATTTGGGAGTGCAGGGGATGTGGCTTGTGATGAGAAGGGGATATAATATGGGGATGCCTCATGGAAAGGGATGCAGGACCAGCAGGAGGGATGTGGGACCAGGAGGGCTGTGACATGGAAAGGGACGCAGGACCACCTGGAGGGGTACAGGACTATGGGGGATGTTGCATGGAGAAGACCTTGGGGGTGCAGGGGATGTGGCTTGTGGTGGGAAGGAGATGTGAGGCAGAGGGATGCAGGGATGTGACACGGAAAGAGATGCAGGACTGCTGTGAGGGATGGAGGGACATGTGGGATATTGCATGGAGAAGGATTTTGGGGTGCACGGGAGGTGGCACGTGATGGGAAGGGAATATGAGTCAGAGGGAAGCACTATGGAAAGTGTCCAGGACCACCAGGAGGGATCCAGGCTCATGTGGGATGTTGCCTGGAGAAGAACCTGGGGATGTGACGTGTGATGGGAAGGGGCTGTGAGGCAGGAGGGTGCAGGGATCCATCATGGAAAATGATACAGGACCACTGGGAGGGATGTGGGGCCATGGGGAATGCTGCACAGAGAATGTGGGGGTACAGGGGACGTGGGACACGATGGGAAGGGGATGCCAGGCAGGGACATGTGTCCCCATCCCTCTCTGCGCCCAAGGGAATTGGGGCGGGGGGAGGCGGAGCACTGCGGGGTGATGGGCGTGGCCTGGGGGGATATTTGGGAATTTGGGGAGCGTGGTGGGCCCCCAAGCGGGCACCGACCCCCCTGCACCCACCCGCAGTCCTTCAACGCCTACTTCAGCACGGAGCACAGCCGGCTCCTGACCCTCTGGAGGCAGGTGGTGGCTTTCCGGCGGCACTTCGGGGACATGAAATCCAGCACTGAGAGGTCAGCGGGGGATCCCTGCCGGGGGGTGGGTGGAATCCCGGCCAGGGGGCGAATCCCTGGGGGTTCCCGAGGGCCTCCGGCTCCCCGCCCGCATCTCCCGCCCCGCAGGGACCTGTCGGAGCTGGGGCACGAGGTGTCCCGGGCGGGCCGCGCCGCCCACGCCGCCTGCCTGAACCTGGGGGCCAACCTGCGGCTGGCCGAGAGCCAGGCGGGAGCGGCGCGGGAGCGGCAGGAGCTGCGGCTGGCACAGCTGGAGGAACAGCTGGCGGCGCGGCAGCGAGATGCCGACCTGGAGAAATCCGCCCTGGGAGCCAAGTAGGGAGGGTCTGGAGGGGGCTCCGGGGGGCTCCGGGGGTGGCGGGGGCGGCTGCCGGGACCCGGCGCTTCCCGCAGGCTGGCGGAGCTGACGGCGGCGCTGGAGCGGCGGCGCGGGGAGGACGAGGAGAAGGAGCGGGCGGTGCAGTCGCTGACCCTGCAGCTGCGGGAGCTGGTGGGTGCAGCTCGGGGGCGCTGGGGCTGGGGGTGATCCAGGACCACCCGCTGACGCCCCGCGGCGTTTCCAGGAGGCCGCGCGCGCCCGGGAGCCGCCGCCGGAGGAGGTGCAGGCGCTGCGCTCGGAGCTGGAGCTGCTCCGCCACACCCTGCACGACGTCACCCAGGTGCTGGGGACAGCCCGGCCCTGTCCTGCCCGTAGGGGCCCTCCCTGCCTCTGTTTCCCCCTTCCCACCTCAGTTTCCCTACCCCTTGCCTCAGTATCCCTCTCCCTGCCTCATTCTCCCCTTCCTTCCCTTCCTTAGTTTCTCTTTCCTCCCCTGCCTCAGTTTCCCCCTTCCTTGACTCAGTTTCCCCTTTCCCATCTCAGTTTCCCCATCCCATGACTCCATTTCCCCCTCTCTGCTTCAGTTTTGCCTTCCCTTGACTCAGTTTCCCCCTTTCCCGCCTCAGTTTCCCCCTTTCCCTCCTCAGTTTCCCCCTTTCCCTCCTCAGTTCCCGTTTTCCCGCTCCCAGCCCGTCCGTGTCTCCCGCAGGCGGTTCTGGCCGATGACCCCGCGTCCCCCGCAGCGCCAGGCGCGGTGTCGCCGCCGTGTCCCCCCGTGTCCCCTCCCCACAGTCCCGCCGCCGCCGCCGCCGCCGTTCGCTCCCGGCTGAGCCGGCGACGCGCGGAGCTGCAGGTGAGGCGGGTCGAGGAGGAGGAGGAGGAGGAGGAGGGAGAGGGCGAGGATGGTGCTGCGGGCTGAGCCCTTTCCCGGCCGCAGGAAGCGCGGAGCCAGGCGGAGGAGGGCCGGGAGGCGGCGGCGGGGCTGCGGCGGGAGCTGCGGGACAGCGAGGGGCGGCTGGAGGCGCTGGAGCAGCGGCTGGAGCAGCTCCGAGCGGAGACCGCGAACTGCCGGAGGGAGCGGGAGGAGGCGCTGCGGGAAGGGCTCGGGCTGAGGGCACGGAACGAGGGGCTGCGGAGGTACCGGGGGAGGGAGGGATGAGGGATGGATAGATGATGGATGGGGGAATGGAGGGACGTGATGGATGGAGGAATGATGTATGGATGGAGGGACAGATGGACGGTTGATGGATGGATGGTGGATAGACGAATGATGAAGGGATGGATGGAAGAAAGGACTGAGGAATGGATGGAGGGACGGATGGATAGACAGGTGCTCCCAGCTCCAGCCAGCCCAGTCCGGCTGTGCCCGTGTGTCCTTCTGTCCCTATACCTGTGTCCCTGTGTCCGGCTGTCCCTCTGCATCTGCGTGTCCATCTGTCCCTCTGCTTGTGTTCATGTGTCTTGTCTGTCTGTCCCTGTCCATCCATCCCTATCCATCCATCCATCCATCCATCCATCCATCCATCCATCCATCCATCCATCCATCCATCCATCCCTGTGTCCTTACATATCTATCTCTGTCCGTCTGTCCCTGCACATCCTTCCATTCTGACACATCTTTCTTGACCCACCTGTGAGCGTCCCCCACCCATCCATCGGCCCCGTGTCCGTGTGTCCGTCAGGGACCTGGAGCGGGCGGAGGCGGCGCTGGCGGCGGAGCAGCAGCGGGCGGGGGCCCTGGAGCAGGAGCGGGCGCAGCTCCAGCGCCGGAGTGAGGGGCTCGAGGATTCCCGGGATGAGGCCGCCCGGGATGCCCAGAGTGCCCGGGAGCAGCTGGAGCACAGGTGGGGACTGGGGGGCACAGGTGGGTGTGTGGGGGTGGGTGTGTGG